>CANIUD010000091.1:235000-799536 GCA_947470075.1 Closterium sp. Yama58-4 | reverse complement strand
AGAGAGGACAGGGAGGGAAGAGAGGACAGGGAGGGAAGAGAGGACAGGGAGGGAAGAGAGGACAGGGAGGGAAGAGAGGACAGGGAGGGAAGAGAGGACAGGGAGGGAAGAGAGGACAGGGAGGGAAGAGAGGACAGGGAGGGAAGAGAGGACAGGGAGGGAAGAGAGGACAGGGAGGGAAGAGAGGACAGGGAGGGAAGAGAGGACAGGGAGGGAAGAGAGGACAGGGAGGGAAGAGAGGACAGGGAGGGAAGAGAGGACAGGGAGGGAAGAGAGGACAGGGAGGGAAGAGAGGACAGGGAGGGAAACAATGGGTGAGCAGGGGGGAAAGAAAGAGTGAGCAGGGGGGAAAACGGGGGGAAACAATGGGTCAGCAGGGGAAAAGGAAAGAGTGAGAAAGGGGAAAACAATGGGTAAGCAGGGGGGAAAGAAAGAGTGAACAGGGGGGAAACAAGGGGTAAGCAGGAGATAGTGCGGGGAACTCGCATTGTTTCGGAGTGGGAGGTGCGATGTGAGAGAGGAAAAAATGGACACTGGAGAATGTCTACCCCCCCTCCACCTCCTCCTCCCCGCTCCCCCTCCCCCTTTCGCCCCCTTATTGCTGCTTATTCCCTCTCCTCCCCTCCCTCTCCCCCTTTCGCCCCCTTCTCGCTGCTTATTCTCTCTCCTCCCCTCTCCCCCCTCAGCCTTCTCGCTCCTCATCCCCTCTCCCCAAGACGGCAAAGGGAAAGGGGAAAGGTGAATAGGACGGGGGGAGGCAGGGCGAAGGGAAAGGGGAAAGCCTCCAGTAGGGAATGAGGAAACCAGCACGTACGGAATGAGAAGAGCAGCGCGAGGGGAAGCATGGAAGCAGCGCGGGGGGAAGCATGGAAGCAGCGCGAGGGGAAGCAGGGAAGCAGCGCGGGGGGAAGCAGGGAAGCAGCGCGGGGGGGAGAAGGGAAGCAGCGCGAGGGGAAGAAGGGAAGCAGCGCGGGGGAAGAAGGGAAGCAGCGCGAGGGGAAGCGGGGATGCAGCGCGATGGGGGGTTGCAGCGCGATGGGAAGCGGGGATGCTGCGCGATGGGGGGATGCAGCGCGATGGGAAGCGGGGATGCTGCGCGATGGGAAGCGGGGATGCAGCGCGATGGGAAGCGGGGATGCAGCGCGATGGGAAGCGGGGATGCAGCGCGATGGGAAGCGGGGATGCAGCGCGATGGGAAGCGGGGAAGCGCGATGGGAAGCGGGGATGCAGCGCGAGCGGAGGGAGGGTACTAGAACGAGGGAAGGGAACTTGGAGGGAACGAAGCAAAACAGAAGCAGGGGAAACGGCTACCATTGGGCTAAACTGCACGAGCGGCGACGCTGAAAGCGAGGAGCGGAGAAATGGGAATAGAATGCGCTGAGCTCGAAAAGGGGAGCGGGATTGCACGAGAAAATAGTTGGACAGTGAAAAGCGACGCGATGGTTGCAACGAGCGACGCTGGTTGCGACGAGCAACGCCGATTTTGCGGCAACCGTCGCCGAGTGGACGCTGCAATACGCGGCGACTAGCAGCGACACTCATGCTTTGAGCTGAGAGTGAAAGGCGACGCGTGACGATCATCTGCCTAGCGTGTTTGCTTCAACACGGCGAAAAATGGTGACTTGAATGGCGAGCGCAGATCGGCCAGCGACGAACTGCGACATTTGAGATCCAAGCTGCAAATGGATACGATTGGCGACGAACGGGAACCGAACAACGGGCATTGAACGCTCGGCGACGAACGACCATCGCGCGAACAGAAAGCGGGGAGCGGTAAGAGGTGGAGAGCCCGAAACGATGAGCTCCGCCTTGTTGCAAATCGGCAACGAGGCGGAAGCGACGAGGTGAAAGCGTGGCAGAACGCGGAGAGTCTGAACGCGGGGAGCACGTTTTATTAGCTACTATTTTCTGTCAGAGTCTCTAGGTGAGGGAAGCTGTCTCTGAGGTTGGGGCCCGACTTTTGGTATACTAACTCACCAGCGAAGCGGATCAAGTTCTAATCTCGCGAAAATGTTCCCGCTGTTGGTTTGGCAACTCCCACCCCCCTCCCGAAACCTTCCGCCACGATTGTTCGTTTCTCCGCAGAGGGGTACTTGTGGGGGAAAGGTTACCCTGTTCTCAAGTGATAAACCTTTGCCTCCCGCTCAAAGTATGTAGACCGCAGCTTCAAGGATTTTATGGCGACCGCTACTCTTCCTCCCTGGGCCTGCGTAAGCTCCAGAATGGCCCTTAATTACGTGTCGCGCAGTCATTTGTCGGACCGCGTTTTCAGCAGGTTCAGTATCACCCACTTTGGCAATCAAACGAGCCGTCAAAACGCGCCGAACCAGCGTTTCTGTCAAATTTTGTCTGGTAATGCGTTGATCAGGAGTTCTTCGCACAGCCGATTGTCTCATAGAAACGTCTCGCACAGGGATTCTTCGCACAGCCTGTCGCATAGACGTTTGTCGCACAGCAATCCGTCGCCTGGAAGTTTCCACGACCAGGCTCTTCGAAGCGTGTCAGCGAGGAGCCAATCAGAGGCCGGAACAGCTGCGATAAGCGCTCCGCTACTAGCAGAAGCCGAGCCGCCACCAGAACGAGCTTCAGACCGCGCACCCGTGTATCTTAAAGACATGAGCTTCCAGCAACTAGAGGTGAGTCCGAGACACGGCTTTGAGCATGGGAAGGTGGGGGAGATTTTTGAGAAATTTGGAAAAAAAAAATCTGCATAATCAGGGACAAAAGGGGGTGGATAGGGGTGGCTGGGTTGGGCCTGGATGCGCGATAATATCTCTAAACTGGTGTTGATTGCGATTGTGCGTGTTGTGACTATATCGCAGGATTGGGTGGCCGCAGAGTGCGGGGAGGAGCACAGGAAGCGAGCGAAGGTGCTGTGGAAGTGGCTGTATCGAGATGCGCATTGGGCTGAGAGCGTCGATGACATGGCAGGTGAAGTTGGTGACGTGTCAGGTGCAGGTGCTGACGTGGCTGATCAGGCTGACGATGTGATTTCGCTAGCTGCTAACACTTACTTTCCAAGCCCATTCGCCTTCCCATTCCTCTCTCTTTTGAGACTTCAAGGCACTGTGAGGACGTTCACACGGTGTGTTTTGAGACTAATGTGAGCTCGCCCAGTGAGGACGTTCACATGGCTGAAGGGACTTCAAGGCACTGTGAGGACGTTCATTCACACGGCAAGAGTTCCTCACGGCAAGAGCAAGCCGCTGCGGTTCGAGTCCTTCTCTACTCTACTCTGCAAGAGGCTACCACAGTGAGGATGTACAGGAACTCTCACAAACTCTTTTGAGACTTCAAGACAGTGGGAGGACGACGTTCAAGAACTCTGCGTGTGATGAGTCGATTTTTTAGTCGACTCAAAAGTCGACACTGTGAGGATGTTCAGGAACTCTTACAAACGTTATGAATGACTATCTATCCCTCCTAAAAAGCCTTCGCCCAAATTCCTGAATCCCCAAACCTGCTTGCCTGCAGGGGTCAGTCGCTCCTTCCTCTCCCTCCTCGCCTCCTCGGGTGCTCGCTTCTCCTCCCTGCGCCTCCACTCCGTTCGAACAGCCGCCGACGGCACAAAGAAGGTGGGTGAGTGATGCACACACACAGACAGACCTTCAAAGGAAGGTGGGTGAGTGATGCGCACACACAGACAGACCTTCAAAGGAAGGTGCGTGAGTGATTTCTGTTTGACCTGAGCCGCGACGCTGACCTGGCTTCTTCTGGCCGGCCCAGGAGACTCGGAGTGGTGGAGACTGTTCTCATCCCCCACAGAGAGGCCTTGTATTGCACAAACCGCATCCAACCACTCCCAACTCCCCCATACACACACTCTTTGCTTGCCAGGTGCTGTTTGAGCTGAGCCGCGATGCTGACCTGCGTCCTTCTGACCGTCCTAAGAGACTGGGAGTGGTGGAGACTGTTCTCATTCCCCACCGACCAGGGAGAGGAGGGGGGGGGGGAAGAGGAGGAGGAAGAGGAAGACGGAAGTAGTAGTGAGGACGAAGCAGAGGGTGGTGGTATGAGCAGCATCGGTGG
The DNA here is from genome assembly GCA_947470075.1 of Closterium sp. Yama58-4. Taxonomy (NCBI): domain Eukaryota; kingdom Viridiplantae; phylum Streptophyta; class Zygnematophyceae; order Desmidiales; family Closteriaceae; genus Closterium; species Closterium sp. Yama58-4. The sequence continues at coordinate 795,507 of CANIUD010000091.1, read as the reverse complement.
CATCAGCAGCAGGAGCAGTGGGAGCAGCAGAAGGAGTAAAGGGGGGCGGAACACTGTGTGTGTGTCGACTCAGCTTGGCTGCGCCATGGGTTGTCAGTTCTGCTTCACTGCCAAGTGAGTAGCTTCATGTGTGTGTGCACACCTGCTAGTACACACAAACAGCATCAGGAGCAGCGGCATCAGTAGCAGCAGTAGCAGCAGCAGGAGTAAGGGTGGGCGGAACACTGTGTGTATCGGTGCGGCTGGGTTGTGCCATCGGGTGCCAGTTCTTCTTCACTGCCAAGTAAAGGGGTTGGGATCTGGTATATCTGTAGGACTTGTGTCTCAAATCAGCTTGGCTTCACAACCAACCAAGTAAACACAACCCAACAATAGGGGAGATCGTAGACCAGATGGTTCATGCTCAGTAAACCCGTCCCATGTCGTCCACCACACGCTCATCCCTTGTTATCTCATCTCAAGCTTTCTGCCCATGACATCTCAACACAACCTCCCGCATCCTACACAGCATTCAGCACACCTGCCCCTTGTCATCCCACTACACACCCACCCATCCCTTGTTATCTTAACACAACCTCCCGCATCCCACACAGCAGTCAGCACTCCTGTCCCTTGTCATCCCACCACACACCCATCGACACGACCTCCTGCGCTTTTGTTGCAGGATGGGCCTGCAGCGCAACCTGACAGCAGGGGAGATCGTGGATCAGGTGGTTCAGATTCGCCGACTCTTCACAGAGGAAGTCGGTCCCGTCACCAACCTTGTATTCATGGTCAGTCAGTACCCGCACACACGGCACTGCACTGCACTGCACCGCACTGCACCCCCCCACACGCAGGGAAACCTGACAGCAGGGGAGTTCTTGGATCAGGTGGTTCAGATTCGCCGGCTCTTTACAGATGAAGTTGGTCCCGTCACCAACCTTGTATTCATGGTCAGTCAGTACCCGCACACACGGCACTGCACTGCGCTGCACCGCACTGCACCCCCCCACACGCAGGGAAACCTGACAGCAGGGGAGTTCTTGGATCAGGTGGTTCAGATTCGCCGGCTCTTTACAGATGAAGTTGGTCCCGTCACCAACCTTGTATTCATGGTGGGGGGGTCGCCCAATTACCAGCAGTCGTCAGACATACAGCACCCCTCCCAGAACCTTTGCACGCCCTCTCCTCGCATCCACCTGTGGGCTGCCCTCCCCTGCCCACTGCCCGCCTGCTGCTTGCTACTGCTCACCTTCTCTTTGTCCGCCCTCTCTTTCTCTTTCTCTACTTGCGTTCCCGCTTCTCCTTCAGGGTGTGGGCGAGCCTCTACACAACCTACCAGTTGTGCTAACAGCATGCACCAGTTGTGCTAACAGCATGCACCAGTTGTGCTAACAGCATGCACCACCCTAGTCGACCCTCTGGGCGCCCACTGCTCGCCTGCTCGAACCACTGTGTCCACATGTGGGTTTGTCTTCACCCTCTGCTCGCATCCCCACTGCTTGCCTTCTGCACCCCCTCCTCAGGGAATGGGCGAGCCTCTACACAACCCGCGTGTAATGAGTCGAGTTCTGAGTCGACTCAAAACTCAAAACTTTTTGAGTCGACTCACAACTCACCCTCTGCTTGCATCCCCACTGCTTGCCTTCTGCACCCCCTCCTCAGGGAATGGGCGAGCCTCTACACAACCTGCCTGCAGTCCTCACAGCATGCAACACCCTCCTGGACCCTCTAGGCGCTCACTGCTCGCCTGCTCGCACCACCGTGTCCACCTGTGGGCTTGTGCCTGAAATGGTGGAATTTTGTTCCCACTCCCAAGCTAGTCTCGCCCTCAGCCTACACGCCACCACCGACGAGGTATGTGGTTCTTTCATTGGGAGTGTACAAGTGAGTTGTGTGCCATTCTGGGACATACCCCACACCCGCTCGCCTGCTCGCACCACCGTGTCAACTGTGGGCTACCCGTGTCAACTGTGGGCTACCCGTGTCAACCTGTGGGCTACCCGTGTCAACCTGTGGGCTACCCGTGTCAGTCAACCTGCTCCCTGAGATGGTGGAGTTCTGCTGCCAGTCCCAAGCCAGCCTTGCTCTCAGCCAGCACGCCACCACCGACGACGTGTGTACCCCCTTCTTTTTCTGGGATAGTCACCTTCTTTTTCGTGTGCGATCATTTCTGCCCCTCCCTCCCCCCTTCTCACCCCCGGCTCGCAAGCTCGCACCACCGTGTCCACGTGTGGGCTTGTGCATAAGACAAGGGAGTCCTGTTCCCACTTCCATGCTAGCCTTGCCTTGCCCCCACGCCTGCCTGAGACAGCTCTCCCTCCGAATAATATGTCTCTTCTTTTGACTCTCACGAACCCTCCTTCCCCCCCATGCCAGGTGCGCAGCACAGCAGCATCATGCCCATCAACAAGAAGCACAACCTCAGCAGCCTCTTCGCCTGCTTGAGACACCACTTCCCTGAGTCATACCTTCACGTACCCCTTGTACCATTAACACCCTCCCTCCCCGCCCCACCATCCCTTCACCAGGTGCGCAGCAGCATCATGCCAATCAACAAGAAGCACAACCTCAGCAGCCTCTTCGCCTGCTTGAGACACCACTTCCCTGAGTCATACCTTCACGTACCCCTTGTACCATTAACACCCTCCCTCCCCGCCACACCATCCCTTCACCAGGTGCGCAGCAGCATCATGCCAATCAACAAGAAGCACAACCTCAGCAGCCTCTTCGCCTGCCTGAGACAGCTTTTCCCATCGCCAACAGCACAGACTGCAGGGGATACGGGTGAGGGAGGTGACGGGAGGGGCCACCAGGACGGAGAAAGCGGTGCGGGTTTTCAGCAGCAGACCAAGAAACGCCATGTGTTCATCGAGTACCTCATGCTGGATGGAGTCAATGACAGGTACGAGATGTGTTCTCAGTGCCCCACCTGACAGGAGCGTGTAGTGTAGGGTCTTGAATGAGTGTGGGGCGAGTGAGTCACCCCCCATCGGAGTGGGGCGAGTGAGTCACCCCCCATCAGAGTGGGGCGAGTGAGTCACCCCCCATCAGAGTGGGGCGAGTGAGTCACCCCCCATCAGAGTGGGGCGAGTGAGTCACCCCCCATCGGAGTGGGGCGAGTGAGTCACCCCCCATCAGAGTGGGGCGAGTGAGTCACCCCCCATCAGAGTGGGGCGAGTGAGTCACCCCCCATCGGAGTGGGGCGAGTGAGTCACCCCCCATCAGAGTGGGGCGAGTGAGTCACCCCCCATCAGAGCGGGGCGAGTGAGTCACCCCCCATCAGAGTGGGGCGAGTGAGTCACCCCCCATCAGAGTGGGGCGAGTGAGTCACCCCCCATCAGAGTGGGGCGAGTGGGTCACCCCCCATCAGAGTGGGGCGAGTGAGTCACCCCCCATCAGAGTGGGGCGAGTGAGTCACCCCCCATCAGAGTGGGGCGAGTGGGTCACCCCCCATCAGAGTGGGGCGAGTGAGTCACCCCCCATCAGAGCGGGGCGAGTGAGTCACCCCCCATCAGAGCGGGGCGAGTGAGTCACCCCCCATCAGAGTGGGGCGAGTGAGTCACCCCCCATCAGAGTGGGGCGAGTGAGTCACCCCCCATCAGAGTGGGGCGAGTGAGTCACCCCCCATCAGAGTGGGGCGAGTGAGTCACCCCCCATCAGAGTGGGGCGAGTGGGTCACCCCCCATCAGAGTGGGGCGAGTGAGTCACCCCCCATCAGAGCGGGGCGAGTGAGTCACCCCCCATCAGAGCGGGGCGAGTGAGTCACCCCCCATCAGAGTGGGGCGAGTGAGTCACCCCCCATCAGAGTGGGGCGAGTGAGTCACCCCCCATCAGAGTGGGGCGAGTGAGTCACCCCCCATCAGAGTGGGGCGAGTGGGTCACCCCCCATCAGAGTGGGGCGAGTGAGTCACCCCCCATCAGAGTGGGGCGAGTGAGTCACCCCCCATCAGAGTGGGGCGAGTGAGTCACCCCCCATCAGAGTGGGGCGAGTGAGTCACCCCCCATCAGAGTGGGGCGAGTGAGTCACCCCCCATCAGAGTGGGGCGAGTGAGTCACCCCCCATCAGAGTGGGGCGAGTGAGTCACCCCCCATCAGAGTGGGGCGAGTGGGTCACCCCCCATCAGAGTGGGGCGAGTGAGTCACCCCCCATCAGAGTGGGGCGAGTGGGTCACCCCCCATCAGAGTGGGGCGAGTGAGTCACCCCCCATCAGAGCGGGGCGAGTGAGTCACCCCCCATCAGAGCGGGGCGAGTGAGTCACCCCCCATCAGAGTGGGGCGAGTGAGTCACCCCCCATCAGAGTGGGGCGAGTGAGTCACCCCCCATCAGAGTGGGGCGAGTGAGTCACCCCCCATCAGAGTGGGGCGAGTGAGTCACCCCCCATCAGAGCGGGGCGAGTGAGTCACCCCCCATCAGAGTGGGGCGAGTGAGTCACCCTCCTGACTGTGTGGTTGATGCTCCAGTGGCAATCTAAGAAGCGCCATGTGTTGATCGAATATCTGATGCTGGATGGGGTGAGTAACAGGTACCATTTAGTGAGTGGGTGTGTGTGTCTCAGTGCGGGGTTGCAGTCAGTCAAGTAAACGCCATGTGTTGTTCGAGTACCTGATGCTGGATGGGGTCAACGACAGGTGTGTAGCAGTATAACTAGTGACAGGGAGGAGGGTGTGAGCATGTGGGACTGCAGCAGTGCAGCAAGCACATGTGTTGATCGAGTAGCTGTTGCTGGATGGGGTCAACGGAGGTATACAGTAGTGATCCATACAACATGCCTATGTTTGCCTTGCTCGCGTCTGACTGTAGGGCTTTGACGTCACCCCCCATCAGAGTGGGGCGAGTGAGTCACCCCCCATCAGAGTGGGGCGGGACAACGCACGTCGCCTTGTCACCCAAACGGAGAGCATCGCATGCAAGATCAAGCTGACAGTCTTCAACCCGCACCCAGGAACAGCACACCTCGTTCCCTCTCCTCCCTTCCCTTCCCTCCCCTGCTTTTCTTCCTACAGTATGGACGATGCACATAGGCTTGTAACCCTAACAGAGGGCATAGCATGCAAGATCAACCTGATAGTCTTCAACCCGCACCCGGGAACCGCACTGCAACCATCCCCACTCCCCCGCGTGCTGGCCTTCCAGCATGAGCTCGTGCAAGGGGGCAGAAAAGCGTATCTGCGGCACAGCCGAGGAGACGATGAGATGGCAGCGTGTGGGCAGCTGGGGCAGGTGCCTCGGCTAACAGGGGAGAAACAGGCAAAGGCGGCTTCTGTAGTGTAGGGCTTGTTCCTTAGCTGTCAAGACCCCAGTCTCGAGTTTAAACGAGAGCAGAGCAGAAAGGCATATCTGTGGCACAGCCGGGGCGGGGGGACGATGAGATGGCAGCATGCGGGCAGCTGGGGCAGGTGCCCCCGGCTTACGAGAGAACAGAACAAGTCAGGGGTGGCAGCTTTAGCGAAGAGTGCAGAGCCAGCAGCTGGGGGGGCGATGAGATGGCTGCGTGTGGGCAGCTGGGGCAGGTGTGCCGTGGCTTGCTTATAAGAGCAGAACAGTGGTGGCTACTGTAGTGTAGGGTTGTCAATTTGCTCATGTGCTCGCCTTCCAGCATGGGCTTAGGGAACGTTCCTGTGGAGACACTTGTGTCTCAATCCCCTTTTTCCCGAGTCGCGCCTGTAAATTTGCCGAATGTTATGTCACAAACAACCAATGTATCTCGACTCTGGGCGACAAATGTGCATGGCCAGTTGGGCGCTTTCTATTGGTGGCGACCAATTGGTTCGGTCCACCTCCCCCTTTTCCCGCTGGGCATCCCAACCTAAAAAAGCAGAATCAGAACTGGGGTTTGGAGTACAAGGACGGAGTGGAGCGGGAGAGGGGTGTCAGCGTGGTCGAGACGGTGTGCTGAAAGTCGGGCAGGGATGTGACCTCACGGTCGCATCCACCAGTCATCTGTCTGCCTGGGCAGAGCGGTTTCCTATTCCCGCGCAAAGTTTGCTGATTTCGGGAGTCCAGGTGCATGCGGTACAGCGTGACATTTCGACACGCGTGCGATTTCCGGGGTGTGACGGGGCCTCGTGTAACTCGTCCGCGACACCCCCGCAATTCCCGCCAACCAATGTAAAATACAGTGTGGATCGCATTTGTGCGGTCCGCGTTTGTGACACATGCCGTTATATGCTGTTTTCCAGTGTCACAAAGGGATTGAGACACAAGTGTCTCCACAGGAACGTTCCCTTATTGCTGGTTCGGGTAAATGCACAACAATTCTGCAAGGCTCAATCCGTTTGTCTCTGCTCCGTGAATTGTTAAGAATAAGAAACGAGGACCAATACCATTGTGCGATTGTCAACAGACCACAATGAAACCCGCAACAGCCAGCCAGCCAGCAGCAGTCAGAGCTAAATACCCCTTTGCCAAAAACATGTAAACAGAGTGCATCGATCTCATCAAAGCATAATGAATGAAAACCATCAGAGCCATCAGACACAGCCCTGGCCCCGCCTCGCTCCGTCCCATCGAAATCGGATTCCCCATGATCTTCCCATCATCTTCCCCATCAACCCCTCTCCTCTTCTCTAGGCGCCTCAAGCGGCTCGGACCTCCCTGCTCCACCCACAATCAGCCACATTCACTCCTCCATCCCCCTCCCTCCCACAAGCATCCCCCCTCCCACCTACCTCCTCCCCCCTTCCCCCGCAACTCTCCCCCCACCTCCCCCGTTCGGGATGCACGCAGTTCCGCGAGATCCCCCCTTTGTACGCCTCATTGTCCCCCCGCCACCACTCACGCGCACACTACCAACTACTCCTCCCCCACTGCCCTGCGACTCTCCCCTCACCTCCCCCGCTCAAAATCTACCCGGTTACGCGAGCTCCCCCCCCTCGTACGCCTCGTAGCTGCCCCCGCCTCCTCTCGCGCGCATGGTCCTCCCCGCGCCACCTCATCCAGCTCCTTCTCGCCCATCTTCACCTGCGTCAAAAACTGATCCAACCCACTGCCTCGGCCCCCACACCCCCTCCCCCCTCCGCCCGCGCCCACCGCATCCAGCACCTTCTCGCCCGTCTTCACCTCTTCCCCACATCACCTCCCCCGCTCAAAATCCACGCGGTTCCGCGAGCTTCCCCCCTCGTACGCCTCGTAGCTCCCCCCGCCTCCGCTCGCGCGCATCGTTCCGCCCGCGCCCACCTTATCCAGCGCCTTTTTCCCCGTCTTCACCTGCGTTAAGAACTGATCCAGCCCGAACGGATCCGCCTCAACCGCCGCGTCGCGCTCGAACTCCACAGGCCCGTCGCGCGGCGCCCCGCCGCCGCCGCCCGCGCCCCGCTCCGCCGCGCCCGCGAAGCCCTTATCCGGCTTGAACCGCTCCGTGCGCAGCAGCGCGTCCGCTCCGCCCTCCTCCCCGCCGCCCCTCCCCGCGTACACCTCCTCGTCAACCCCCTTGCGCACCTTATACAGTCCGCTTGCGCCCTCGCGGTTGAACAGACCCTTGTCGTAGATATTATACGTGTCGTCCGCGGCAAAACCGGACTCCATACCCTGCTCCTGGTTGAAAAGCCGCTGGTCGTACATGATCTCCCCGCCGCCGCCGGCGCCGCCCACGTTCGCGAGCCCAAGCGCCATTTTCTCGCTGATATCGCGGTCGCGGTCGCGCGTGAGCTTGCTCTTCTTTCCGCCCGCGCCTTCCTTCGCCTCCAGCCGCCGCTCCCGCTCCCGCTCCCTGCGCCGCTCCTCCCGCAGCTCCTCCCTCCGCATCCGCTCCTCGCGCTCCTCCCGCGTCTCCCCGCGCCGGGGCTCGTCCCCTTCCGCCCGACCGTACCCGGCTTCCGCTCCGCCCGCGGCAGCCTCCCGGGAAGCCAGCGCGCCTGCGCCAGCCCCTCCGCCTCCGCCTCCGCCGGTGCCTCCGCCTGCGCGCTCCATGCGCGCCTTTTGCGCCAGCAGGCGGAGCTCCTGCTCCTTCTTCTCCTTCTCTAGAAGCATCCTCTCCCGCTGGATCTTAGACCGCATCTCCACCTCCTCGCGCGCCTTATTCTCCGCCACGTATAGCGACTCGGACAAGCGGGCGAAGTTGTCGTTAATCTGCACCTCCTGCAGCCCGCGTCCGTCGGCCGCGAGACGCTTATCCAACGGAATGGTATACCCCTTAGGATTCTTCCAGTTGGAAATGCAAGGCGGGATTTTCCAGTCCTGCTGGTCCTTCACCGTAACCGGTCGAGGCGGCGAGTGCATCACCGGGACCGGCGGCGAGCCGGACGCTTTCGGGACGCGCTTGTGCTTGAATTTAGGAGGCTCAAGCGGATCGACCGGCATCTCGACCATACGAATAACGCGCTCCTTCGCGCCGGAATTGTGAGCCGAATTCTGCATACCGGGAGTGTATTTGATATACTGTGGGGTCTTGGAAATGCCAGGGACGTTCTTAGGCTGAGCCGCGCTGAGCCGAGCCGTGACAATCTTATCTATGGCTGCCTTAGTGCGCTCCGCCGTTTCCTTCGCCTCATCCTCGTCCTCTTCTTCCCGAAGCGCCTCCAAATCCTCGTCCTGAATCTTCGGGATAAGGTCCTTGTGCTGGCTGTACACCACCTTCTGCGAATTTTCCCCGAGCTTCACTATAGCGTCGTACGCGATATTTCCTTCCCCGTCTACAGTCACAGGAAGCACCTTGTTGGTGACCTTCTCCTGTTTCCGACCCATATCCAACGGATACTGCGCCACGTGGATCTCGGGGAACGCGCCGCCATCGCCGAAGTCCTCGACGCGCCGCGGGACGAAACCTTGCCTCTTGCCGTAAGGAGGTATCTGGCGTTTAGGGACAATCTTACCCCCTGCTGCTGCTCCGCCAACTGCGGCATCTGGATCTCTGTCGCGATTCGCGAACCAGGCGTCTGAGGAAGCGTCGTAAACGCTCTTGTTTTTAGGCGCAGGGAGCTGACTCAGGAACTTGAAAGCTGACGTGGACGCCATGTTTCTACACCTGCGAATCGGCTCTTTCCACTGGCTGGTTCAAGCACGCAAGCCGCAGGTAGAAGCGAAACAATGCAAGACTGCAGAAACCGCAGCACTTGCTCTACCCACGCAGCACTTCCGCACTCGGTCAGTTCAGCAGGCACCTACACCTTCTCACCTGGAGGAAATGCCAGGCTCTACCTTCAAGAAAAGCTGGTACCCTATGGATCCCAACTTCTTTGAGGTTGTGTGAAGCAGAAAGAATGGCGGAGGAGAGAGCTAGGGTTCTGAGAATGGAGCTGCCGAACAAGACACCTTTAGGTTAGGTTGGGCGGAATCGGTTGCGGATGATTTGGAATGTTTTCTTGCGGTGAATCCCAATGTTGTAGTGCCATCGTGAGATTGTTCGGGAGTTGTGAACCGTGCGATTGTTCAGGTCAAATCCAGTGGTTGTTTGAGGTGGTTGGTGGTGGTGCTTGTACCGAACAGGGCCGTTCCTTGTGTTGCCAGGCAACAGAGTTGCGACGATTGACGAAGAAAATCACTTGTTCGCTGATCTACCGTAACTTGTCCAGCGTTGTTGCCAGACATGCGTTTTCGCCAGACCTGTGTCTCGCCTGTCAGCAATTCCCCCCTCCAGCCCATCCCAAACCAACCCGCGAATTTTGCCGATGGCTAAGAAGTAAAACTTTGCAGTGGCGCGGGATTCTCTAGGCTTGCGCAGGCACCCGCTAGCTGCGCTGACGACAGTATTCCGCCAGCGGCATCTCTCGGCCTCCCCGTTTCGTCATGCCGTTCCCCTGATTGTGCGAGGAGGAATTCTGAACACAGATTTGGACAACACCAAAGAAGAAACGAACCAAACCGTTCATTTTCTACGTCGAACCCAAACAAACCTGCTGCTGACCCCGAAACACACCCAAGCATTTTCCATGTGAATGGTCGTATCATTGCTCGCTTTTCTGAAAAAACAATATCGAGGAATCAGCATTTTGTTTCACAGTAGCATTTTTATTTTGAAATATACTCGCCGTCTATTCCGCTTTAGGATAGGATAGCGGTAGGCGTTTCGTCTCTGTTGGCCCTTACGCGTCTCGCATTCCACCGCCGTAACCCCGACGTGTACGAGTAAAACAAAGAGGTAAATCTATGCCATCCTTGTATTCTTCCAGTGAAGCCGAGATCGCCTGGCCTCCGTTGGCTAGACATTCCAGTTCCTATTCTTGCTCGCACCATCGCGAAGGCTCATAAACTCTGATCAGTCTTCCCGATCACCCGTTTCGTCGTCTTCCTGCTGTTCCCTGATTCCATTTCACTCGCCTCGGATCGCCAGATGTCGAAGCCGTATTGGCTCGTGTCTCTACCGCTGCACGGATCCAAGGAGAGCACGTGGGGTGCACTACAGGACAGCATCAATAGATCCCTGTCCGACCTTCCCTACTATAAGGTAGCCAGCTCGGGCCTCTTTGTCGGTGACGTCAGCAGAACATTGACATTCCTTTTCCTTTCCTTTTGTATGCCAACCGGAAATGTCTCGATCAAGCAATGACAGCACAAAAAACATGCCTGGTTTCAGTTTTATATCAAGCTTAGACTAACCCGCTACTTCAGACGTCAGATATCGTTATAAAGTTTCGGAATCGGAAAATAAAGGCAACCATGGTGAACAGCTTGTCGCAACTACTGCATTTACAGCTACCCGCAACTTTATTCAGATCTCTACTGAAATAATATGCGATTTGGCTAGTCGAATCTTGATCCGCACTCTTCCCGTGATCCAATCGTTGCAGCTTGTCGCTTGACTTTGCACGTGAGCGTCTTCAATCACGTGCATGCGATTGCTGTCCCTTCTGTCCCATCCCTGATCTTGGATATGCCTGATCCGCTGCTCCCATCTCTGTGCCTCGCAGCTGTACGTGCCGGGTCTGCGTGTGGGTACGCTCGACTCGCTTCTAGCCCTCAGTGACGACCTCGTCAAGGTGGGTGGTGTGACGGTTGGTGAGACGGGTTGTGAGCTGGATGGTTCGATAAATGGTGAGATAGGTGGTTAGATGGCTGGTCAAGGTTGAGGATAGGCGAGGAGTTGCAGGTTGCACTGCTCCTTCGCTCACTCGTTCTCTCTGTCTCGCAGGCAAGCGCGCATGTGGAGGGAGTGGCGAACTAGATGCGGTGGCAGATAGAGGAGCTATGCCTGCGGGTTGGCAGTGCAAGAAGTACATCATTGTCACGTGTTTCTTGCTGCTTTGCATCGCAGGCAAGCGCGCATGTGGAGGGAGTGGCGAACAAGATGCGGCGGCAGATAGAGGAGCTATGCCTGCGGGTTGACAGTGCAAGAAGTACATCATTGTCACGTGTTTCTTGCTGCTTTGCATCGCAGGCAAGCGCGCATGTGGAGGGAGTGGCGAACAAGATGCGGCGGCAGATAGAGGAGCTGGATCGGGTCCAGGGTACGAACTCCGGCGCTCTCTCTGTGGACGGCATCCCTGTCGATTCCTACATGACCAAGTGAGATAGGTCGTGAGCGGTTAAGGCCACTCGTGAGCAGGTTTTGAGTCAGATCGCAGTGCGGAGGCAGATAGAGGAGCTGAATCAGGTGCAGGACCAACTCTGGCTCTCTATCAGTCAACGGCATCCCTGTCGACTCCCTACATGACCAAGTGAGATAGCTCGTGAGCTAGTGAGGAATCGACAGTGAGGTCACTCATGGATAGGTGAGTGAGATGAGTCAAGAGCAGGTGGGTTGAGTCGTGAGAAGGTCGTGAGTCACATCAGATCACAGTGTGGAGGCAAATAGAGGAGCTGGATCAGGTGCAAGGCACCAACTCTGGCGCTCTCTCGGTCGACGGCGTCCCTTTCGGTTTCACAGGGCACATTTTGATAACTTTCCCCTGTTGTTTCTCTCTTGAATATTCCTTTCGGCTGGTGCTGATTCAGCTTTCACTGGGATGAAGCAAAGTACCCTGTGACCACGCCTCTAATGGTGGAGTCAATTCAGGAGGCACATTCTGATATTTTTCCCTGCTGTATTTTTCCCAAATGCTCCCCTTGCTTTGTGCTGCCTCAGCTTTCAGTGGGATGAAGCAAAGTACCCAGTGACCACGCCTCTAAGGGAAATGGTGGAGTCGATTCAGGAGTCCGTGTCTAAGATAGAGGACGACCTGAAGGTTCGTTATATGTAGCTTCATGTGATAGACTCTATAACGAGTATGCGACAACGCCTCTAAGGGAGATGATGGAGTCGATTCAGGAGTCCGTGTCTAAGATAGAGGACGACCTGAAGGTTCGTTATTAGTAACTAGATATGATAAATCTATGCCAGACTCTATGATGGGTATGAAGCAAAGGAGGTAATCTGAGACCACGCTTCTAAGGGAGATGGTGGAGTCGATTCAGGCGTCTGTTTCCAAGATAGAGGACGACCTCGAGGCTCGTTATACGTAACTTATTGTGATAGTCATAATGAGTATGCTTACCAGACTTATAACAAGTAGAAACCAAACGATGTACCCTGTGATCATGCCTCTAAGGGGTAGACAAGCGCAGCGAGCTGAGTTCAGTTGACTGGTTGACTCTAATGACCAAGCTCAGCAACTATGGATCTGTGCTGTTCCTTCCCCCTTATTGTTTCTTTCTCCCTGTTCCCCCCCAACCAGGTGCGGGCATCAGAGTACACAACAGTGCGCAGCCAGCTCAGTGCAATCAACCGCAAGGCTGGCGGCAGGTAATAAGTACATCCTTTCACAGGAGTCCGTCCTGCTTTTCTTAGTGCAACTTACCGTCTGGAGAGGCAAATGACACACGCTCGTTTCATCCCTACTTTGTTCTCAATGCCTGGCACTTGTCATGTCATTGCCCATGCCACAGACGTTCCCTTTTTTTCAACTGGATTGCTGGATTGGACAGGTGGGTCTGTTGTTATTCCGTCCCATTCCCTTCCCTCCCATTTTCTCTCCCTGCGTCCCCCTCTCCCCACCTTGCAGCATGCTCGTGCGAGATCTCTCCACCATAGTGCAGGAAAGCGACATCATCGTCTCGGAGCACATCAGCACACTCTCTCACTGCTTTCCCCTGCACTACAGCATGCTCGTGCGGGACCTCTCCACCATAGTGCAGGACAGCGATATCATCCAGTCCGAGCACATGACCACACCTCCCTCTTTATGCCTTCCTTCCCTCTCATTCCTGTTGCTCCCATTCCCATCCCATCCCCTGCACTGCAGCATGTTGGTGCGGGACCTCTCCACCATAGTGCAGGACAGCGACATCATCGTCTCAGAGCACATGACCACGCTGTCTCACTCTCATTCCCACCACTGTATGTTTCCCTCTCCTCCCTGTCCCCTATACCCCCCAACTGCAGCATGCTCGTGCGGGACCTCTCCACCATCGTCCAGGACAGTGACATCATTGTCTCAGAGCACATGACCACGCTGCTCGTGGTGGTGCCCAAGTATTCCGAAAGGGATTGGCTCGCTTCTTACGAAACACTCTCCACCTTCGTGGTACGTATTTACGGTAGGCAGATATCGCGTCCCTCTTTCGGTTTGGCATGCATTGTACAAAGCGAAGGTTACCGAGGGCAGTGAGTACGCGCTCTTCACTGTGCCTCTGCAGCCTGACTCGCCATTTCTAGCCACCCCATGTTCCACTCTCTACCTCCCTTGTGTCTCGCCCCTTACCAGGTGCCCTAATCCTCTAAGAAGATCCTAGAGGGCAACGAGTACGCCTCTTGAATCTGACTGATCATTTCCCTCGGTCCCGTTCCTCTCCATGTTCCGCCCTACCAGGTGCCCCAATCCTTTAAGAAGATCATAGAGGACAATGAGTACGCGCTCTTCACTGTGACTCTCTTCAAGCCAGCACATCGTTCCCTTCACTCCCTTCTATTCAATCCTCCGTCCTTACACTCCCCTCTCCCTCCTCCCAGGTCCCCCAATCCTCTAAGAAGATAATAGAGGACAACGAGTACGCGCTCTTCACTGTGACGCTCTTCAAGCGAGTGGTGGACACGTTCAAAGTGGCCGCCAGGGAGAAGGGCTTCCAGGTGAGAGCAGGCTGCGTTGATGATGTGTTTGTCTGTATTGATGTATCTGCAATGCAATGTCCCAACAACAGCACTCTCTTCCTTCACGGTGACGCTCTTCAAGCGAGTGGTGGACACGTTCAAGGTTGCCGCCAGGAAGAAGGGCTTCCAGGTGAGCCCATCATGTGATAATGTGTGGTCCCATGTGGTGTGGTCCCCTCTCTCTGACATGGCGAGTGAGTGGAGAGTCAGCAGGTGACATGGCGACACCCACGCCCACGCCACCCATGTCCGCGTCAGTAGCTGACGTGGTGACGCAGCAGCGGCTGCTTGATCTGGCAGGGCGATGATCCAGAGGAATGCGCAGAGCGAGGGGGGGCTGACATCATCGCCCCCTTCACCTGATGTCAGCTCCACCTCGCTCTGCGCATTCCTCTGGATCATCGCCTCTTCCAGATCAAGCAGCCGCTGCTGCGTCGTCACGTCAGCTGCTGACGCGGGCGTGGGTGGCGCGGGCGTGGGTGTCGCCATGTCACCTGCTGACTCTCCACTTACTCTCCTCTTACTCTCCTCTTACTCACTCCCCACTCAACTCCTCACTCACCATCCTCCACTCCCTCCGTTTCACAAGCCCTCTCCTCACTGACTTCACTGCCCTGCACTCCTGCCAGGTGCGAGAGTACGAGCACGACCCCGACGGGGCAAACCAGAGAAATACTGCTGATTCAACATCTGTTTTCTGTGTGCGATTCACTCTCCCTGCTGCCATGCGCTGCTTCCTCCCAGGTCCGAGAGTACGAGCACAACCCAGATGGGGCGAACAAGAGGAAGACTCGACTCAATGTCCCCGCCCCTGCTCCTGTATTCTTTCTGTCTCTATGGTATTCCCCTTGCTTCCTTTCAGGTGCGAGAGTACGAGCATGACCCAGATGGGGCGAATCAGAGGAAGGAGGATCAGGAGAGGCTGCTGGAGGACAGTGCTTCCATGTCCGCGTCCCTGCTGCAGTGGTGCCACGTGGGATACGGAGAGGTATGAGGGGATTTAGAGCGGTAACGGGGTTACAGAGCGGAATGTGGAAGTAATGGGGTGTGTGGGGAATGAGGAGAGGCTGCTGGAGGACAGTGCTTCTATGTCTGCTTCCCAGCTGCAGTGGTGCCACGTGGGATACAGAGAGGTACGTGATGGTTTAGTGCGGTACGAAGGAGTATGGAGCAGTATGGAGGGGTACAGAGCGACATGAATCTGTATGCGGGGGTACAGAGTGGTATATGGGGGTACTGGGAGGTGCATGAGGAATTGAGAGGGGCTGCTGGAGGACAGTGCTTCCATGCCAGCGTCCCAGTGGTGCCACGTGGGATTTGAAGAGTGTATCCCTCCACTCTCCCCTTGGGTTTTCTCATCGTGGATGCACATTCCTCTCATTCGCCGCTTCCTCTCTTTTCTCGTCCTCTTCTCTGTCTGTTTCTCTCCATCTCTCCTCCTCTGCTTTGCTCATCCCCGCCCTCCCCTCCCCTCCAGGTGTTCGCATCCTGGATGCACATTGCTGTCATCCGTCTCTTTGCAGAGAGCATTCTTCGCTACGGCCTCCCTCCTGCCTTCCTGGTGCGTCCCCTCCCACCTTCCCATTGTGTCCCGCCTTCCTGGTCTTGTGAATACCGTTTTGTGTGTTAAGTGTCTGGCTTGCTCCTCTGGTGAATGAATGAAGCCTTGTCGTTGTCAATGTTCTGTGCTTGTGACTACATGTCTTCTCTCCTGTCCCTCCACACCGCTCCCCCCCCTCTCCAGCCTGCTCTCATGACCCCATCGCAGCGATCAGAGAAGCATCTCTTGTCATCACAAGTATCTTGTTCCTATGCATGCATCTCTCCTGTCCTAAGTTTCTGTCCTTTCTCTCTCTCCTTCTCCCCTTCCAGCCTGCTCTCATGACCCCCTCGCAGCGATCAGAGAAGCGTCTCCGGTCCATTCTGGAAACATTGAGCAACACGGATAACAGGTAAGCAGCACCGGTGACGGGTGTAGGACAGGGGTAACAGGTGAGCAGCACTGGTGACGGTTCAGGGACAGTGGGTGGTATAACACTCGGTGCTGTGCGGTTTGGTGTGGTGAGGCCTCCGTTTGCTTCTGGAAACATTGAGGAACACTGGTACCTGGTAAGAAGCACAGATGATGGTATGCCTATCCCTCTGCTTCCTCCCTCCCCTCTCCCCTTCTCACTGCCTCCCTTTCTCGCCTTATTTTCACTGTCTCCCTTTCTGGCTCCCTCCCTTTCTCATTCCCTCCCCTTCTCACTTCCTCCCTGACTCCCTCCCTTTCCCACTTGTTCTCTCTCACCTCCCACAGCGAGCACTGGAGGTCAACGGACAGCGATGCCAGCCTGGCAGGGCTGACAGGTGGAGACCACGACCTGCACCCCTATGTGTCAATCACCATGAGCGTTGCACTGTAGTCGCCCAGCTGCTCTAAAAGGCGTGGTAAAAGAGTTTCACGTTATAGCTGATTGTGGGATCACAGATTCACAGGAGGAGACCACGACCTGCAACCTTATGTAACCATCACCATGAGTGTTGCACTGTAGCTGTGTGTTTAGGTATGGTAATGTGTTTATCACTGTAGATGACTTAGCTCAAAGATAAGACCTAGACTGTATGTGTCCATACATCATCATGACCGTTGCACTGATATTATGCCAGGCTTACTGCTGTTTTAGCCGAATGTTACTGCTGTAGAGTGAGTAGGTACCACATGGAAATGACCTGCAATGTAACTATCATCATCAGCATTGGCATCACTATCAGCGCTGCACAATCTCACAACCAAATCTGTCATTGGAGGCAGGGACATCCAACCAACAGGCACAACACCTTGCCATTGATTGGGTCGGTGGCAAACCGGCACCTGACCTCATACCATACTCTTAAGCACTATCGTCTGAATGCGACACTATCGGTCACAAAAATTTCCTTTCCCTAGCTTACAAAATATAAATCTGGATTATGATGGACTATGTAACATGTGTGGTATTCCCCGAGGCATGTGTGAGAAGGGGGCACAACTAGGAGCCACCTTGTTTACTTCCAAACTTTCCAAACCTTTGTTATTTTTCAGAGCTAGAGCAAGATCAAGATTTGCAAACGGATCTCGCTTCCATTCTGACCACACCGTACTAAAAAAACAGAGCTGAGTGAAGGTAGACGGAGAAACCAGGGAATGTCAACAGATGTAAAGAGAACGTGGAAAGGAGAATTGGGGAAAGAACAGCTGGCACAAGAACGAAAGGCGTTTTGAGAGTTACAACATATACTGTAGAAGAAGCGAAAGGGAAAGACTTGAGGAAGGGAGAAGGGAGGAATATTCTAGTGGAAGGTGACAGTTGTTGAGAGAGAACTCTTGGACATGGTCATAAAGGAGGGCTGGACGAGGAAGAGGAAGAGGAGTCGGAGATGGTAGGGGAAAAGGGCGCATGGATTCTATGAACAGAAATGTATTGCTGATACACTAGGATGTGACATTGGATATTCAATCGTTTATTTAAAATCCGAAGTGAAAAAACAGGAAGCTTCCTAACGGGAAGGAGAGCGTTACAATCCAAAAAATACAGAAGTGTGGAGCTCTTTCTTCTGTTTTGTAGCTAAAAACTTCACCTTCAGAGCGTTTATGCACCTAGGCTCAGAAAGTTACCATTTTCACTCGTCAACGGCAGCAGCAGGAGCAGCCTCGACAACCTCATCAACAACCGCGGGAGCCTGCACGGGAGCCGGTGCCAATTCCGCCTCGAATTTCCTAACGTAAGATGAAAGAGGAGGGCCGGAATACGCCTGTTCTTGCGGAGCGGGGTCTGATCCACCGAGAGCGAAGAGCACGGCTGCTGCACCGGCCAGCGCAGCGGCAGCGCCAACAACGTTCAGGACCACACCAGAGCTGCCGGAGCTACCCACATAGACGGTAGGCTGCAGACAGAGTACATACGTAGACAAAAATACAAATTGGAGATACCGATGACACCATTGCAATTGCTGATTTGTACCGGCTCTTTTCAATATATTGCAATCGACATTTCTGACAAGTACTAGTTCCATTCCCATTGTCCAATGGTGATTCGTCGCAAAGCTTGAGTTCGACAAAGCGTACGACTTAATTCTCACCTCAACGGCGTAAATGTTCTCTTGGCCGGCAGTGTCCTTCTCCACGTAGCCGGTGTAGTCGTTTCGGTTCGCACGCACAGTTATTCTCTGCAATGCCAGACAAGTGTGACACAATTGAGTTAGAATACAATAACCCTGACCTACAGCTTTCCAATTTTGAAATTGCCAAGCTCCGGACTGAAACTCTCTCTTGGGGTAACGACTATGATTAAGGAACGCAGAAGCTTACTCTTTGAGGAAATGACACGACAGCGGGCCCCTGTCGGAGGGATGACACATCGGCCTTCACGAGGGATCCAAGCGAGAGCTTGCACTGGAGAGAGGTAGCGGCCATGGCGAAAGAGTATAAGTTACGGTATACGTGCGTAGACAAGGGTTGGTAACGTGGAGGACACAGCTACCGGTAGACTAAATTATTTCGGACAGAGAAGTTCAGCGATACGATATTGGAAATTTACTACCAGGTTAGTACAACAAACTGGTATGAGAGTAACCTTTATGTGTTCACCAGTTGGGAGCTTGCCTTCGATCGATGATCGCCTAGAAATGAGCGACAAAAACAGGTGAAAGGAGATGAACATGCAAGAGCAGATAGCGCGACGCTGAGCTGTCAAGAAACACGTCACCAGATCTACTGAAGTGAAATAGACGGTTTGAGTGAGCCACCATGACCACGTGGCGGAAGCAAGTCCACCTTCAGGTGGCTGGTCTGCCCTGGAGTGACACAGCAGGAGCACGATGATTCGTGTTTGCCCTGTCCACGTTCCTTCCCGCGAAGGCTTCCCAGGTTTGAGGCAGTTGTTTTTCTTCGTCCAATTGGCGGCAAACCGCGCTATATCCTTGCTATGAACTGCACATGAGTTGCCTCTGCTTCCTACAAGACGATCGGTTTCCTTCCTATATTATGAACTTGTTATGTCGGGAAACAATGTAGGTTTGCTTCCTATCTTATGAACTTGTCATTTTATCAATAATTCCGTATATCCGCTGTTGAGGATTGTGCAAATTAGCTAAACCTAGAATACATGTACTGGAACATAAGCATGTGGTGGAAACGCTCTTCACTAAAAAGAGTATTGTCGTGTAGCATCGGATCCTCCTCGTCCCATCCAACTGAAAGCTGCGAAAAGGCTGGTGTTACAGAAAGCTGCTGTGTCTTGACGTGATTCGAGACAGACCTTAACGACAGACGCAGACCACCTTCCAGGATGTTCGCAAAGCGTTACGGCATTTCGTCTTTTCGCACTACCGCCCGCCTCCCTATCACTGACCACCTGCCCTTCCATGATGAAGGGGCACGCTGTCAAGAATTTCCCTGGAGAGAGAAATTTGAAGGAACGCATGAACACAAACACAACGACCACTCGAAATTATTTGGTTGTACAGAACCTTTCGAAGACACATACTCGAAGGTCGTGAGGAGGTCAAACGTTCTACCTTGTAAGAGAGACACTTCGTGCAAACCCCTGAAAATACCGAAAGGATATTCTCAAGATCAGCGCTGCGAGAACTGTTCACTGGGAAGGACGATGCTTGTCCCCCCCAAGCTGCTGCCTCCAACCACTCGTGCGGAACCTTTCCCCAGCTCCTCCCCATCGCCCCCTTCCCGCATTTCAACTCCCCCACTTCCCTGTCCGGTCGCTAGTTTCCATTCCAACCAATCCTGCACTTTCATTGACGCTCTTCCCCATCCCCTCTCGATGTCTCTCTCGTGGTTCTTCCCCCTTCGACCTTTCCGCCGTTCTCGTCAATGGCGGAACCAACAGTAGGCATTTCTGTCCCCGTCCTCCCCAATCCAACCTAATCCAGCTACTGTATTCGGTCGCTCTCGCTGTCTCCTCAAAGCTCTCTAGAGTCACTCGACTGACAATTCGTCCCTGATTTCTCCTCATTATTCGGAAGCTTCCGATACAAACCATATTTTACAGCCTCCTTCCTTACTCGTAGCGTACATTGACCACATCACGTATCAGTACGTACGAACCCTAAAATTGTGAAGGGAGAGCACGTGAGTGCGCGTCCCGGTCCGATAATCTCGCTCCCCTGTCTTCAGTGTGTCGATTAGAAACTATTTCGCGGCGACGCCTATCTTACAGGTACACTTTTGAATGTGTCGCGAAGGCTTTACGCTGTCGTGCAGTTTTCTGTATCGCCGTCTCATTGCCCCGCTGATTCTTCATCTTCCGCTTCCTCGCACTTCCGAAGTCAGCCCAGCTGTCGACTTTATTCTTCTCTGCTTTCTTCCTTCCCTATTTTCAGAGCACTTTTCTCCGGCTTTTAGCCAGAAAAGGCCTTGCTATGAAGGCGCGACTTACACTACCTTTCCCTCGGTTTCCCGAGCCTCTATTTCCATTTTGAGGCACCACAAGCACTCCTTCCGTTCCTGTCCCCGTGCGTCTGTTGTACTGTCGTGGACCCTACAGGGAGCTTCATTCGTCGTACACCGTCTGTAGCTCGCGCACGCGTAAACGAGAACGCACTTAGCGGGGACGCAGCACATTGGGGTTCCCTCGATAATAGCCTTCCTTCGCTTATAGCCTGGATTGGTTTCTTCCACCGGTTCCTGTTCGACATTGTCTTGCCAACTCGGCATTGCAGAATGCTGACACATCATCGCGACGATGCCACGTCATCATGACGGTGGCACGTGAGCACCGATGGCGATACGGACGGCTGCGTATCAGGCGCCCTTTCTTGCCTCGTTGCGGAATCAAGTCTCTTGTTTAAGACTTTCGGGCAAAGCCCACCATTCGTCACTGCAGCATCATCCATCCCTTACAGTCACATCCGCGTTAATGACAGTCTCCTGGCCCTAGGTGCTCGTGAAAGGAAATGCTTAGGCTGGACTCGCACTGGCAGCAGCGGCCTCGTTATGGAGTTATTAGGCTACACTCGATGTCGACGTGCGACACTCCGTTTAGGCTTTCGGTAGACGCAAGACTTTCTTAACTTATTCAGTAACAATCTCCATCTTGTTGTTACCAGCAATTCGGGCAGCAGGGGTTCTAGCAGTCGGCAGCGCCAGCAGCAGCAGCACGCAGCAGCAAGGCAGTATTAGTTGGCGCAGTTGGCTGGTTCAATACAGGTAGCATTATCGTCGAAACCTTCTACAATTCACATCAGCATTTACAAAGCGTATAATAGCGCTTGCAGGCAGATAGTGTTTCAGCCAGGCCGAGCGCTGGGCTCCGATATAAGCACCAGACGAGGATGGGAGACGCGGATCAATCAGACAGCAGCGACACAGAGACGGAAAGGCCATGGTTTCCCGAGCCGCGAGTCAACGGGGCGAATCTTGCCGAGCCTATAGGCACGGTAGCACGTTCGGGACAGTTGGGAGCGCCTCTTGGGATTGCGCATTTGGCATTGGGTGCCGTAACGGCTGCCATGTCAGCATACAGCCCCGGAAAAACGGGGAAGGGGGAAGGGGACGGGCTGCCACGTGTCCGGATGCTGAGCTGTCTACATGCGCTGTTCACGCAATTGCATGACCCGGAACAAGTGGAAGAACCGGAAGGAGGTACGTGGAGTTGGGTTTGGGAGGTACGTTGAGTTAGGGCTACGAGGTATGTAGTTGGGGGAAAGGGAGAGGGGGGGGGTATGTGAAGTTAGGGTTAGGAGGAGTTGTGTGGAGTTAGGGTTACAAGCTACCTGATTTAGGGTTACAAGGTATGCTGAGTTAGTCATGGGAGGAGGGATGTAGTGTTAAGATGAGGGATTACGTGGATTACGGGTTAGGAGATACGTGGAGTTCAGGTTATGGGGTACGTGGAAAGTTAGGTTAGGAAGTAAGTACAGTTAGGGTTAGAAGGTGCATCACACAAGGGTTAGTCCGCAGGAAAGGCAGTGCGCAAATGGCACATGCCTCCCGCCCGCTACTACCTCCCTTTCATTCCACCTGCCGTTCACTACCCCTTCCCCCTCCCCACTCTCTCCGCATACCCCCTGCGCCGCTCCCCGCCCCCTCTCTCCCCGTCTTCGCCTCCCCTCTCCCCTTCTTTCCCTTCCACTAACCCGCACACACTTTTCCTCCACCCCCCTTTCCCCCACCCTGACGACCCCCCACTTTTCCCCTTCCCAAGCCCGGCCCCCTTTCCCCCCTTCACCCGCACCTCCGTTCCCACCTTCACCCCCACCCTCACGCCCCCCACCTCTCCCCCACGCCCACACCCTCCCTTGAAGCAGAGAACGGGCGGGGCGGGGGGAGGTCGCAACTGGACAGCGCGGAGCTGGACGTTCTCGAAAAGGCAGTGCGCATCCTGCACCTGCGCTACCGCTCCTGCCTGCGCCCGCTCACCAAGGGGCGCCTGCCCTCCGTGACCGAGTTAAAGGAGCTGAGAGTCAGCGCTGAGGCGCTGGGGGTGCGGTCTGCCTTGTTGTGCCTCGACAGAATACCCAAGGTGGGTGGGTGGGTGGGTTGGTGTGTCCTTTCCGCCCTCATGCTTATAGTGGGCGTTTGGCGTTGGGCGTGCGGTCTGCTCTGCTGTGCCTCGACAGAATACCCAAGGTGGGTGGGTGGGTGGGTGGGTGGGTTGGTGTGTCCTTTCCGCCCTCATGCTTATAGTGGGCGTTTGGCGTTGGGCGTGCGGTCTGCTCTGCTGTGCCTCGACAGAATACCCAAGGTGGGTGGGTGGGTGGGTGGGTGGGTGGGTGGGTTGGTGTGTCCTTTCCGCCCTCATGCTTATAGTGGGCGTTTGGCGTTGGGCGTGCGGTCTGCTCTGCTGTGCCTCGACAGAATACCCAAGGTTGGTTCCTGTTCCTGTCTGTCTGTGGTAGAAGCAAGCACCCAATGCACAGCACACGCATCACCCCTGCCTACACCCGCTCACCAAGGGCGCCTGCCCTCAGTAACCGAGCTCAGGGAGCTGAGAGTCAGTACAGAGGCCCTGGGGGTGCGGTCTGCCTTGTTGTGCCTCGACAGAACAGATTACCCAAGGTGGGTGGGTGGGTGTGTTGGTGTGTCCTTTCCGCCCTCATGCTTATAGTTGGCACTGGGGCGTTTGGCGTTGGGCGTGTGGTCTACTCTGCTGTGCCTCGACAGAAATATCAAGGTAGGTGGGTGGGTGAGTGGGTGTGTGTGTCATTTATCCTGTCTCATCTCATGCCAATCTGACTCTGGTAAAATCGCCCAATGCCAACACACGCAAAGCACCCAATGGACCCCTCCTGCCCTTCCCCAACCCCTCCCACCCTCCCCCACCCTCTCCCTCCCGCCCTCCCGCTCCCCCACCCCCTCCCGCCCTCCCCCACCGCCCCTCACAATCCCCCCTCTTCCGCCCCACCCCCTACCAGGGCGACCCCCTCCGTCTAGCCCTCTTTGCCTTCCGCACATTCGCCCTGCGCGCCGAGTTGCACTCACAGTGCTCCTTTCCTCCTCCACCCAAACTCCCCACCTCTCTCCCCCCTCCCTCAGGGCGACCCCCGTCGCCTGGCCCTCTTTGCCTTCCGCACATTCGCCCTGCGCGCCGAGCTGGACGCGGAGGCTCTGCGCGACCTAGATGAGCCTCCCCCAGGCAACGCCTGGCCCGTCTCCTCCTACCGCGTCGGCACCCCGCGGCTCAGAGCCCTCCTAGAAGATATGGTAGAGGAGGTGGAGAGTCTATGGAACGCCACGAATAGGACTCTCTATGAGGTTGCTATAGTGCTTGCTCCGGTTCTGGCGCAATATGCGTTGCTGGGGAAGGCGGTGGGGATGGCTATGGAACAGTATTATGCGAGGTTGACTGTGAGGAAGCACGGGCGGGTGGTTATGGCGGTGGGGGATGAGATTATCCTGTGGGACGACGGTTTGGAAGATGTTAGGGAGCTGTTTTTGGCGGAGAAGGCAGCGGATGAGCAGCCGTTGGGGTCGGCTGTTAGGATCGATAGCATGAATGATTACTCGTGGTTCGTTTCGTGGAATGGGACGTCTGCGGTGGATAATATCCCGAGTGAAGTTTCAGTGAAGAAACTGCTCCACTCGATCGGGGCGCCGACGGCGCGGCTGGCGGGGTTGAGGGCGCGGGATAAGGGGCTGCTGATGGGTGTGACTGTACCGGATGTGAGAATAGAGGCGGAGAAACGGGTGCTGGCGCAGTTGCAATGGGTGGTGGACGGTGGAGGGAAGCTGGAGATTAAAGCCGCTCGGCCGCAGCACCAGGCGATTAGTGGGGGCGTGGGGGAACGGGAGGTGATCTCGAGGGGGAAGAGAGGGGCGGGAGGGGGAGCAGGGGCGGCGGCAGGGGGTGGTGCGGGAGGGGCGGCGGGGGCAGGGGGAGGGGGCGGAGGAGGGGGAGCGGGGGGAGCGTTGGGGGGAGGAGGAGGGGGGGATGACAAAGCGCTGCTGAAGAGATCGTTTGCCAAGAGGCTCGAGTCTCTGGATTCAGGTATGGCGGCAAATTACAGTCTACTACCTATCTGAGCATAGGTAACCTGTAGTGTAGACCTGCTACAGTCTCTAAGCAGGGTCGCATGCAGTTCGTGCAAGCTCTCTATGTGGGCTCTCAAGAAGGCGTCTCAAAACCTTATCCCCCTCACGTCCCACCACTCTACACCACACCCCACCCAGGCATGATGAGCCCGAGCCGGCTCATGAAATCCCCTATGAGGATCTTGTGGAGGCCGCCAAGAGCTGGTCGGAGGACCTGCAGCTGGCATGGACGAACCTGAACCAGCCCACGAGTTTCCCTATGAGGACCTTGTGGAAGCCACAAAGAACTGGTCTAAAGACCTGCAGCTGGGAAAGGGGAGGGGGACTCTGTGTTGGTGTACAATGAACCGCTCTCAACCGCTCCCTCTTCCCCACCCGCTGCTCCCTCTTCCCCCTCACAGGCATGGACGAACCTGAACCAGCCCACGAGATTCCCTATGAGGACCTTGTGGAAGCCACAAAGAACTGGTCTAAAGACCTGCAGCTGGGAAAGGGGAGGGGGACTCTGTGTTGGTGTACAATGAACCGCTCTCAACCGCTCCCTCTTCCCCACACACCTTCTCCCCTGCCCTCACAGGCATGGACGAACCTGAACCAGCCCACGAGATTCCCTATGAGGACCTTGTGGAAGCCACAAAGAACTGGTCTAAAGACCTGCAGCTGGGAAAGGGGAGGGGGACTCTGTGTTGGTGTACAATGAACCGCTCTCAACCGCTCCCTCTTCCCCACACACCTTCTCCCCTGCCCTCACAGGCATGGACGAACCTGAACCAGCCCACGAGATTCCCTATGAGGACCTTGTGGAAGCCACAAAGAACTGGTCGGAGGACCTGCAGCTGGGGGAGGGGGGCTCCGCGGTTGTGTTAGGAACCTCTTTCAACCCTTCTTTCTCCCACACATGCCTTATCCCCGCCCTCTCTACAAGCCCAGGCATGGACGATCCTGAACCAGCCCACGAGATTCCTTATGAGGATCTCGTAGAAGCTCCCACGAACTGGTCGAATGTCCTCTCTCATTAGCTCCTCTTCCCCACATACATTCCCCCCGGCCCCCCCCACCCAGGCATGGACGAACCCGAGCCGGCACATGAAATACCCTATGAGGACCTCGTAGAGGCAACCAAGAACTGGTCGGAGGACCTGCAGCTGGGGGAAGGGGGCTCTGCGGTTGTGTATAAGGGCGTGGGGCCGGATGGGGAGCTGTGGGCTGTGAAGAGGGGAAAGAAAGGGGGGTTGACGCGGCTTCAGGACTATCACAGGGAGGTGAGGCGTGGTAATCATGGGATGGGAGGTACGGGGAAACGAATGCAATTGTGTATAAGGGCGTGGGGCCGGATGGGGAGCTGTGGGCAGTGAAGCGCGGGAAGAAGGGCGGGCTGACGCGGCTGCAGGACTACCACAGGGAGGTGAGATGGGCAGTGGGGCAAGCAGGGAGGTGGGAAGGGGGAGGGAGGGAGGGAGGGGGGAAGGCTGAGCATATGTGTGGATATATCCTGTGTGTGGTGCAGGAGAGAGCGTGGGGACGGATGGGGAGCTGTGGACGGTGAATTGAGCCAGTTTCTAAGATGCCACTCCACCCCAGCCTTGTCTGCCACTTCACTCCCTCCCCTCCCCCCAACTCCCCCACTTCATCTGTCCCCAATTTCCCCCACCTCCCACTCTTCCTCCCCTCCCCCCAAATCGAGGCAGTGTCCAAGATGCTTCACCCGAACCTGGTACACAACTTCACTCCCTCCTTTCCTTCCCCCCACCTCCCACTCTTCCTCCCGTCCTCTCAGATCGAGGCAGTGTCCAAGATGCTTCACCCGAACCTGGTAAACACAACTTCACTCCCTCCTTTCCTTTTCCCCACCTCCCACTCTTCCTCCCGTCCTCTCAGATCGAGGCAGTTTCCAAGATGCTTCACCCGAACCTGGTGCGCCTGATGGGGTTCTGCCATGAAAACGACGAGCAGGTGCTGGTCTACGAGTATGTGGCCAATGGCACGCTCAGACAACATCTATCCCCGTTACAAGGTGAGCTCAGTTCCATTATAAGCTTATAATCTCGATATAAGCATACTCGTTACCAACTTATGGGGTTCTGCCATGAGAACGACGAGCAGGTGCTGGTGTATGAGTATGTGGCCAACGGCATGCTCAGACAACATCTATCCCCGTTACAAGGTGGGCTACTTGTTACCGGTACAGTACCCTGGAGATAAGGTGCCTGACAAGATCACACTGAGTAGGTGTACAAGTCGCGGACACCGGCACACTCAGACAAACATCTGTCCTGCATGCTGTTCTGCCCACTCCCCAACCTCTTTTTTACTGAATTCTGTGCAGGCGACACAGAGAAAGGGGTGCTGTCGTTCGAGCAGCGGATAGAGGCGGCCGTGGGGGTGGCGGAGGCGCTGCTGTACCTGCACTCGTGCAAGCCTGTGCTCGTGCATCGAGATGTGAAGAGCCTTAACGTTTTCATGGATGATGATTTGCAGGTGAGTGAGAGGAGAGGTTATGGGGGACATGTGAGTGATGTTGTGGGAGAGTGAGTGAGACGATGAAACCCCAAGTCGATAGGAGACGACGAAAGCGCCACCACACACACTCTTGCTTGCCAACCCTCTCACCCACACCTAATCCTCCTCACCCTCCTCCCTCCTCCCTCCTCCCTCCTCCCTTCACCAGCCGAAGCTAGGAGATTATGGCAACCTCAAGTCGATAGGAGACGATGAAAGCGCCACCACACACACGCGCGTGGTGGGCACGCCCGGGTATCTGGACCCACAGTACTGCCAGACGAGCTCGGTGTCCGTGTGGAGCGATGTGTACAGGTGAGCGGGGGGGTGAAGGGGAAGGGAGTTAGAAGGGTAGGCGGAGGGGGGAGAAGACGAAAACACCACCAAGAGTGCAATGACCCTGGGGATGAAGGGAGGGAGTGGTGGGCACGCCTGGGTATCTGGACCCACAGTACTGCCAGACGAGCTCGGTGTCCGTGTGGAGCGATGTGTACAGGTGAGGTTTGGGGGTTGGCTGAGGGGAATGAGGGAGAGAGCTGGCACCAGTGTGTGAGGACTGGAGTGGGGGAGAAGGGGGAGTGGTGGGCACACCCGGGTATCTGGACCCTCAGTACTGCCAGACGAGCTCGGTTTCCGTGTGGAGCGATGTGTACAGGTGAGGGATGGGGGTTGGCTGAGGGGAATGAGGGAGAGTGCTGGCACCAGTGTGTGAGGACTGGAGAGGGGGAGAAGGGGGAGTGGTGGGCACGCCTGGGTGTCTGGGGTGGAGGGGAGGCCCAAGCTGCTGGTGCTCAAGGAAGCAGTTTCAGCACTTCCTGTGTTGCATCATGTACCTCTATCCTTGCCTCCCATGTTGCAGCATGTATCTCTGTCTCTCCTCTCTCCCCTTGCCCTAAGCCTCTGATTCCAACCCCGCCTCTCAGTTTCGGAGCGGTCATGCTAGAGCTCATCACACCCAAGCCGCCAGTGCTCAAGGAGGCACCTTCAGCACTCTCACTTCTCTCATGTTTCTTCTCTCCTCCTCCTTTTCCCTCCTCCTTTCCCTGTGCCTCTCAGTTTCGGAGCGGTCATGCTAGAGCTCATCACAGCCAAGCCGCCAGTGCTCAAGGAGGCACCTTCAGCACTCTCACTTCTCTCATGTTTCTTCTCTCCTCCTCCCTTTCCCTCCTCCTTCCCCCGTGCCTCTCAGTTTCGGAGTGGTCATGCTAGAGCTCATCACGGCCAAACCCCCGGTGCTTCGGAGAGCAGTGTCTCTCTGCCATCAGTCCCACTCGCCCCTCTTCATTCCCTCACTTTCCTCCCATTTCCCCTCCCATTGCATATGTACATCTCAGTTTCGGAGTGGTCATGCTGGAGCTCATCACGGCCAAGCCGCCAGTGCTGAAAGAAGCTGACGACTCGGGGGAGAGAATGGCGCTCGCCAAATGGGTGAGTGCACGAATGCACCAGTAACTAGTAACTAGTAACTAGTAACTAGAAACTAGTAACTAGTGACTAGTAACTAGTAACTAGTAACTAGAAACTAGTAACTAGTAACTAGTAACTAGAAACTAGTAACTAGTAACTAGTAACTAGAAACTAGAAACTAGTAACTAGTGACTAGAAACTAGTAACTAGTAACTAGTAACTAGAAACTAGTAACTAGTGACTAGTAACTAGTAACTAGTAACTAGTAACTAGAAACTAGTAACTAGTAACTAGTAACTAGAAACTAGTAACTAGTGACTAGAAACTAGAAACTAGTAACTAGTGACTAGTAACTAGTAACTAGTAACTAGAAACTAGTAACTAGTGACTAGAAACTAGTAACTAGTGACTAGTAACTAGTAACTAGTAACTAGTGACTAGTAACTAGTAACTAGTAACTAGTAACTAGAAACTAGTAACTAGTGACTAGAAACTAGTAACTAGTAACTAGAAACTAGTAACTAGTAACTAGTAACTAGTGACTAGTAACTAGTGACTAGTAACTAGTAACTAGAAACTAGTAACTAGTGACTAGTAACTAGTAACTAGTAACTAGTAACTAGTAACTAGAAACTAGTAACTAGTGACTAGAAACTAGTAACTAGTAAATACTTCCATAGAAGCCTCCCACCCATGATTGCACTAGTTATGTCTCCCCAGACTTGATTTTTCCACTCTTTTTCCCTCCATCCCATGCTTCCCTTGTCAATCCATCCACTCCCCTCCGTCCCCAGGCCACACCTGCCATATGCGCCGGCAATCTAGACGCAGTGGTCGACCCCAACCCCACCCAGGCGTTCCCCTAGCAGCCCAACATCGAGTCCTCCTAAACGTAGTTCCTCCACACTCGTTCTTCTACCTTGTCTTGTCTCCCCGTCCCTCTCCACTCCTTCATTCCCAGGCCACACCTGCCATCTGTGCCGGCAATTTAGACGCAGTAGTGGACCCAAACCTCACCCAGGCCTTCCCACAGCAGCCCATGCAAAACTGGCCTAATTCTTCCACTCTTTGTTCCCTTGTCTCTCAATCCCATCTCTACCCCCTTTCCTGAACAGGCCACCTCTGCCATCTGTGCGGGCAATCTAGACGCAGTGGTTGACCTCAATCTAGCCCAGGCGTTCCCCCAGCAGCCCATGCAAACATGTCTTCTTTCATCCCCTCCCTCTGTCCCCAGGCCACCCCTGCCATATGTGCGGGCAACCTAGACGCAGTAGTGGACCCCAATCTAGCCCAGGCGTTCCCCCAGCAGCCCATGCAGGCTTTCGCCAGCCTGGCAGCCATGTGTGTGCAGCGGCAGCCCAAGGACAGACCCAGCATGCAGGAGGTGGTGCGGAGACTCAAGGTCATTCGCCAAGCAGCAGCAGGTGCGTTCGTAGTGGTTCTGTGTGGTGCAATGTGGTGCAAAGTGCTGCTGTGTGCTGTGGTGCGGTGCAGTGCGGTGCTGTGAGGCTAGCAGCCTGGGCAGCCAGCCATGTGTGTGCAGCGATAGCCCAAGGACAGACCGAGCATGCAGGAGGTGGTGCGAAGGCTCAAGGTCATTTGCCAGGCAGCCGCAGGTGCGTTCGTAGCGGTTCTGTGCGGTGCATCGCGGTGGAATGCAGTGCTGTGTGGTGCAATGCTGTGTGGTGAAGTGCTGTGAGCCGGGTGGTCTAGCAGGCACATGTGTGCAGCGGCAGCCCAAGGACTTACTGAGCTCAGTCTCGCCTCTCCTCCTCAGCCCCCCTTCCTCTCATCCCCCTCCCTATTAACCTGCACAATCTGCCACATCTCTCCGCTTCTCACATCCTCTCTCCTCTTCTCTCCTTCTCCCCTCCTCCATCCACTCCCACCTTCCCCCTCCCCCTCCCCTTCCTCCTCTCCCCATGCAGCAGCATCGGTCTCCTCTCCCCCGTCCATCAACACTCGCTCCAACCCATCAGTTCAACGAATCCTTCCCCCAAGGCGCCCCTCCCTCCTCTATCTCACTCCCACTCCCCTCTCTCTTCCCCCCCATCTCCCCCCCTGCAGCAGCATCGGTCTCCTCTCCCCCGCCCATCAACACTCGCTCCAACCCATCAGTGCAGCGAATTCTTCCCCCCAAGCCCGGCAGCCGGGGCTCCTGGCGGGACAACCAGCACCTCACTCCGCCCATGTCGCCGCTCCTCCCCTCCACGCCCGAACCCTCCTACTCTCCCCGCGCCGCTGCCGCTGGCGGCGGCGGCGGCGGCGGCGGGATGAAAGTGTTTAACAAAGAGTTTTGGCGGCCTAGGCGGGCCCCTGCGAGGAGCCTAAGTGACGCGTCTATGCAGGAGATTACCGATCTATTAGAGGAGGAGGAGGGGATGGGTGGGTATGGCGGCGGGACTGATGGGTTTGGTGGGGGAGGAGGAGGTGGGGGTGGAGGGGGAGGAGGGGGAGGAGGAGGTGGAGGCGGAGGAGGGGGAGGGGGAGGGTTTGACATGCTATCTCCGCGGTTACCCTCGTCTAAAACGGTTAATTCCGCGTATTACTCCCAGGAACACCAGCCTTCGAGGCACAGGCTCAGCCAAACGCAACTAGACAAGCAGCAGCAGCAGCAGCAGCAGTCGCAGCAGCTATCCCAGCAGCAGTTACCACCACAGCACCACCACACCTCCCACTTCGCCCAGTCGCCACAGCCCTCCCCTCTTCCTGCCTACATGTCTACGATTCCTAAGTCAAAATCAGCAGATGTACCGGGGGCAGCAGCAGCGGCAGGGGGAGGAGGGGGAGGAGCAGCACATGCGAACGCGCACGTGCATGCGAGAACCAACTCGATGGTGTCACAGGGGGGTGCAGGGGGGTCTGTGCCAGTGGCGGCGCAAGCGGAGTCGAGCAGAGGGCGCATGTATGGGCTGGGGCGGAAGGGAAAGATGGTGAGTGCTGCTGATCGATCATCCCAGGGAATAGCGTGTTGTGAAGGGTGTTGTTGAGGCATGGTTGCTTTTGCGAGTGGGTGAAGGGAAGTGAGAAGCAAACAGAGGGCGCATATGTGGGCTGGGCTGGGACGGAAGGGCAAGTTGGTGAGTGCTGCTGCTTTAATCCCACGGGGCAGCATGTTGAGGCATGGTTGCTTGTGCGAGTGGGTGAAGGGAAGTGAGAAGCAAACAGAGGGCGCATATGTGGGCTGGGCTGGGACGGAAGGGCAAGTTGGTGAGTGCTGCTGCTTTAATCCCACGGGGCAGCATGTTGAGGCATGGTTGCTTGTGCGAGTGTGAACGGGGAAGTCAGAAGCAAGCAGAGGGCGCACATATGGGCTGGGGCGGAAGGGCAAGTTGGTGAGTGCTGCTGCTTTAATCCCACGGGGCAGCATGTTGAGGCATGGTTGCTTGTGCGAGTGTGAACGGGGAAGTCAGAAGCAAGCAGAGGGCGCACATATGGGCTGGGGCGGAAGGGCAAGATGGTGAGTGCTGCTGCTTTTATTCCTCACATGGTGCATTCATTTTAGCACCGAGAATGCTTGTATGGTCAACTGAATATACGGTTGCAACCAC
This sequence comes from Closterium sp. Yama58-4, assembly GCA_947470075.1. Taxonomy (NCBI): domain Eukaryota; kingdom Viridiplantae; phylum Streptophyta; class Zygnematophyceae; order Desmidiales; family Closteriaceae; genus Closterium; species Closterium sp. Yama58-4. Next base: position 763,555 of record CANIUD010000091.1, on the reverse strand, counting down.
AACACTTAAAAAAATGATTGGGGAGTCAAATCAGCAACAGCAAGCACTGATAAAGAGGATATGCTGCAAATTACACTTATTCCTGTTCCTCTCCATTCCCCAACCTTCACCCATCCGCCCCTGCTCTGAACAATTGTTTGTTTTTCTTGTTTTGCAGCAAAAGGAGATGGCAGCATTGGCAAAGCTGCAGCACACGAATCTGGCAGCGATCCTGGGATATGCAGCAGACAAGGAGGACATGCAAATCGCCTACGACCTCCCTCCCAACTGCACGTGCCTCGAGAACTACCTCTTCCCAGGTATGTGCTGTGTGTATGCACAATATAGACTGTTCTGATCACATCTTATAAGGAGGACATGCAAATCGCCTACGACCTCCCTCCCAACTGCACATGCCTCGAGAACTACCTCTTTCCTGGTATGTGAGCATTCTCCGCTTTAACCAGTGATTTGACTACACACAATGAGGAGGACATACAAATCTCTCAAGTGCGGCTAAGTAGTAGTGGTTACACTGTGCTGTAAGAATTTTTCAGTGAATCGTTACGTGTAACAAGGAGGATACATGCAAGCCAAGAAGCTGGTCGTCCTGCATCCATCTCAGTGATCTTACCCTCTTCACTCCCACCTTCCCTCTCTCTCTCTCTCTCTCTCTCTCTCTCTCTCTCTCTCTCTCTCTCTCTCTCTCTCTCTCTCTCTCTCTCTCTCTCTCTCTCTCTCTCTCTCTCTCTCTCTCAAGCAGTCCTTGTATTAGCAAGCAGAAAAGTACAGACATGCGCGGAAGAAAAAGAAGGCACCTGGAACATGTATCGTTGGTACTAACCCCGCCCCTTCATCCCCCTCTCCCTACCGCTCCACCTAAGGGAGCTCCAGTGCCGGCTCCAGGATTGCAAAGCAGTCCCCGAGGGACATGCCCTCTCCCGGCATCCCCACAGGTGGGTTTTCCACCTGTGCCGCGAAGTTGCATTTCGTCATGAAGCTCACCGACTGAGCACGCTGCAGCGCCACGGACCAACGCTGACGGAACTGATGCAGCAGCTTCGTGGCCTGGTAAGAGGAAGGGGGGGCGTTGAAGTGCCTGCGGGCAGCGGTGTCAGCAAGGAGTTTGAGGAATGCGGGGACTTCCGCGCACGGGCATCCGTAAGTCTCGACGGCCAGTGGGAAGAATCCAACCCATGAGGCCGTCGAACCGTCATAGTCGGATATTTTCTTGTCTGCCGCTTCGCGTGCCGCCCAGCCCCTCCCTTTGATCGCATTGGGGTCACGGGTGCTAATGGGGTCCGTGATTGTCACGTCCCCGATCCAAACGGCCCCGGACGAGCGGTCCCGTATGGCGATGTCGGCTTTCTTCCTGGTGACTGGGCAGAATGCTGTTGTTTCGCTGTGGGTCATAAAGCCCGCGTCTTCCGCCATGCGTACACACTCATCACGCAGTTCGTTGTGAGTATTGGTCCGCCCCCCTCCTGTGTCGCAGCGGAGCAGGTGGTTGGGCAGTCTCCTGTCGGTGATTTCTACTTCTCTGCGGCAGTCACAGGCGCCTGGGGCTGAGGAAGGTAAGCCCATCCGGAACTGCAGCGCATGGGCAAAGTGAGCCGGGGCGAGGCGTAGCGAGGAGTTGAAAGGGACTGCGTGTAGCCAGTCCCCTGCCCCGTATCCCGAGAGGGAAAGCATGCGTTGGGTGTGGCCACTGAGGGGGTTGAGCTGCATCGAGCGCGTGTCTTGGACCTGCTCGGCGTAGCGCAGCCCGTGGACTGCTATTGCCAGTCCATGCTGCAGGTTGATGCCCTTGGGCTCAGCCCGTTCGCTCTGCAGCAACTCCTTTCCTTCGTCCGGCAATGCCTCTTCACACCTCTCCAACCAGTCGAAGAGCGGGGCTGTGTTTTCGAAGGGACCGGACATCTGAGCCCTTGTTTCCGCCAGAGCGCCTACTGCTGCCTCGTCGATGGAGGAGAGTAAGTGACTGGCCTGTGTGTAGCTTGCCAGGAACCCAACACGGCCCTCCACCGAAGGATCCGCCAGGCCCAGGCCTCCAAGCGAAACCGGGAGTGAAGCTTGTGCCCAGGTGCGTGCTATCTCGGCTTCTCCCCTCGGGTGGCGTATTCCGCAGGCCGTTAACAGGGTTTCAAACAACCGCCTGCCCCAGTCTGACCACTCCTCAACTGGCAGGGCTGACAGCGGTGTTGTACGGGCCACGTAACAGACGCGGCGGGAAATGCAGCGAGTGAGCAGGAGGGAAGCTAGCTGCGGGTCCATTTGTGCTATCAGGCGGAGCGGGCTACCCATTGCATTGAGGCTGTCACGAAGGAAAGATGCCGTAGCTTCGATCCCGCTTATGAAGCTGCCCAGCACCTTCACACCTCCGTCTGTGAAAGGTACGCCGTGGGGCAAGGCTGCCATCTGCTGCTCTGCTTGAGACCATGCTGCGCATTTGGAAGGGTTGTGGCCCAACCCAATCCCAGAGAGGCTGTCGGTGAAATAGTTGAAAGCCGCCGTACAGTCCGCCGCCTCACCCAAGAAGGTTACGTCATCCGCGTAAGCAAGGCATACGACGGACGGGTAGGCCTGAGCCGTGCGTTTCAGCGCGGGATGCATAGCGGCAGCAAAAAGCAGGGGGCCTAGGGGCTCGCCTTGCCTAACCCCCGTTTCGCTCGAGAGAGGCGCGTGTGAGAAGCCGGCATCCAGGAAGAGAGCAGATGGTTGACCGTAGGAGAACTTATCCAGGGGGAGGAGAGAGGCCAGTGGGGAACCGCGGAGGGAATCTGCAATCGCTGCCCGGTCGACGCTGTTAAAAGCGTTTGCTAAATCCGCCTGAAGAACCAGCGCGTCCGGGTTCAGAGTGAGGTAAGTGCGGGTGATGTGAATGATTGCCTCCGCGCCCCCCGGGACAGCAACGCCGAATTGGTGGGGCAAGAAGAAGTCCCGCGCCGCGCCTGCAGTCAAGGTGAGGGCTGTCTTAGCGGCAAGGCGTAAGAGGCTTTCGCCAATCGCAATCGGCCGCGTACCACCGTCTGGCTTGGTGAGTGCTATTAGGCGGGAGGCGGTAAGGAGATCAGCTACTGCTGGCGGTAGGTTCCCTGTAAGGATGGTGTTGACGAGTGCATGCAGATGTTTCCCCACAGAGGCGTTGACCAGTGATGAATCCCGTAAGTGTTCGAACGTTGTTCTAGAGGGGCCCGCCCCAACTGCCATCTCACAGCGCCCCAACACCTTGGAGAAGATCTCGAAGGGTGCGGACAGGTGTGGGTCTGGTGCCGGGAGTGTCCAGTCAGGTTGAGAGGCTGGTGCAGGAGGATGCTTGGAGCGCAGTGCCTCCAGCACGATTGGGGACGGAGTGCAGACAGGAGTGGCCTCGAGAGCCATTACCGCACGTCGCAGGCTGCCACGTCTGGCGAGCCCCTCGGCTCGTGCGATGATGCCTATGTCATCTGGGTGGTGTCTAGGTGGCTGGGGCCATGACAGGGAGTCCACGGTGTCCTTGTACAGCTTATCCCAGTCTCCCGAAAGGAATTGGGTAAGTCGCGATGTGACTGTGTGCCAGTCAGGTTGCCTTGGCGAGGGTTGGCGAAGTGTAAGGCGTGCGAGGAAAAGGAGTACCACCCATGCAGAATGTGAGTCAGGATCCTTCGCCAGGCGTAGCAGTGGCACCAGCATGGCTGTGGCGAAGAGCTTTCGTTGATCGCGGGGGAGGTGGCGGGAAAGGGAGGCGTGGCGACTGTCGCGCAGTTTCGTCAGGTCCCAAGTCTCGACCCCTGCGAATAGGGCGTCGTCCTTCGCGAGGGTTTCTGGAGATTTTTCTTCGGGGGGTTGGGGTGAAGTGTGGTTACCGTCAGGAACAGTTGGATTTGCAATTCGCGTGGCCGTGGAAGTGTGGGGAATTGTGGTTGGGGCTGGGGGCGTGGCGACATTGCCCAACGCGGCGCGGGTTGGTGTTGGGGGTCCCCTCCTTGCCGATCTCACACCTGCGGTGCCATCTGCAGTGTGGGAAAGTGTTGTTCTTCCTGCTCGGGCCGGATTCTGCTGTTGCACGTCGTCGACAGACTCAGAGCTGGAGGTCGAGTCTGTGGACTCGGCTGGTACAAATTCGGTATCTGATGTGCTGCTATCAGTGCCTCCCATCATATTCGTTAAAGCCCGCCTCCCCGCCTGCTGGTAGACGTTCTCAGGCCCGCCACCGCGAGCTCTCCCTCCGCCGCCTGCCGCTCTCCCTCCTCGTCCTGCTGGGCCCGCTACAGGGCGCTGTCCGTCAGCGTTAGGCAAGGCGCTCACCCGCCGCCACGATGGATCCGTCCGTCGCTCCCGTCCGCGAGTGTACCGCGGAGAGCGAACCTGCTCTCCGCCCGCTTCCTCCTCCGCGTCCCACTGCGAGCGTCCCCGTTGTTCCGTTGCCCGTGGCAGATCAGATACGTCGCCGTTTCGAAGATCAGCGGCGCGAGCTGGGGCGGGCCTCGCCACGTAAGGATCAGACGCGCGAGGCACCCGGCGTGCGCTCCTACGTGGAGGCCGTGGCGCCCCGGGGGCGCTCGCCTCGGCGCCGTTCGTCGGTGACGCGCGAGGATGGGAGGGCGGGCCGCCGCGAGGAACGCCGTGGAAAGTCTCGGTCGCCGCGTCCGCCGCGGTCGCCCCGCTCGCCTCGTTCGCCCCGCCGCGTGGCGTCGCGCAGCCAGTCCCGAGATCGCCGGACGCGTCGTCTCCCGTCTCCTGTTCGCCAATCGGCACATCCTCGTTCCCCTGATCGTCGCGCCTCTCGTCACCGTTCCCCGTCCGCTCGTTCGCCGCGGCTGTCAAAGCGCCAGCGGCTCTACTCTCCTCGTCGCACGGCGCGATCTCCTGGCCGCCAGCGCCGGCGCGTTCCGTCGCGCCAGTCATCACCCGTTCGCTCAAATGCCAGTGGTCAAGGACGACCTGGGCGGCGGGGTGGAAGTGCTCGCGGCGGGGCAGTGCGTCGTGCGCCGTCCGCGATGGATCGTCTTTTCCAGAGGCTGGACGGCGTGGAGAAGGCGCTCCACCGTGTGAATGTGGAGTCGTCGTCTCAAACTGCGCCTGCAGCCGCTCCCGTCGCTCCCCTAGCCGCTCTTCTGCCGCACAACCCAGAGGGGTCCCTTGTGCGTCCAGGCCGCCCGCTGCCCGCGGGGGCGGGTTTCCAGGGGGCAGGTGGTGGGGATCCCTGGGCCCCGTTTGTTCCACCGCGCCCTGCCCTTCCTCCTCGTGATCTCGCCGTGACGTCTCGCCGAGCTCGCTCCACTGCAGCCCTTCCGCCGACGAAGGAAGTGCCCACGGCGACCCTGGCGCGGTTGTGGTCGCTGGCGGAGAGTCTGCATTTTTTGAGTCGACTCAAAAATTGGCGCGGTTGTGGTCGCTGGCGGAGAGTCTGCAGAGTCTTGAACAGATTCTCCTGGAGTCACACGGCTCCATGTCGGTGACCCCACCGAGCACATTCTCTCAGATTCCGCGAGCAAAGTGTCACGCGGCGGCGTCAACACTATTCGCGTACGTGTCGCCACTGCAGGTTGCGCCCTCGCCGGGAGTAGTCTCGGCCACCCTGCTGGCCGAGACGGCCCTGGATCTGAAGACGCTGGTCGCGGTACTCCTGTTGACGTTGTCGGCGCCACCGCGTCAGTGGTCCGCTTGATGTGGATGACCACGCGCGAAATGCTAGGTGAGCTTGAGGCAGACCGCATGTAGGCGCGCCTCTCGCGCGCGTGTAGATCCGCTCCATGTGTGGTTGTCTAGATGCACGTGCAGGCCATTGCTGTAGTCGTTGTCATCCCGAATGTCTTGAGTGTGAAAATCTTGTCGCCCCTCGTGAAAAAACTGAACCACCAAATGAAGAATGAACTGAGAAAGAGGCCGAGCGGCCTTTATATAGCAGGGAAAGGGAGGGGAAGAGGCTAGGAGGGACGAGGCTAAGTCACCCTTGTCTCTCTCTCTCTCGCTCTCGCTCTCTCGAACGAGCGCCGGAAAAAACTGAACCACCAAATGAAGAATGAACTGAGAAAGAGGCCGAGCGGCCTTTATATAGCAGGGAAAGGGAGGGGAAGAGGCTAGGAGGGACCAGGCTAAGTCACCCTCTCTCTCTCTCTCTCTCTCTCTCTCTCTCTCTCTCTCTCTCTCTCTCTCTCTCTCTCTCTCTCTCTCTCTCTCTCTCTCTCTCTCTCTCTCTCTCTCTCTCTCTCTCTCTCTCTCTCTCTCTCTCTCTCTCTTCTATCAGAGGACGCAGAGGGCGAGTTCTTACCGCTGAGAGTGCGGCTCAAGGTAGCAGTGGGGATCGCCAAGGGGTTGACGTTCCTGCACTCGAGTGCAGTGGTGCATGGCAACCTGCTGTCGAGAAATATCATGCTGGATAAGGTGAGAGTCAGTGAAATTTCCTATGGCTGGGTGAGAGTTCAGTGAAAGTTCATGAGGTTGGCTGCGGCTGGGTGAATGTTCAGTGAGTTTCTTCCTCTCACAATGGCCGTTCACCAGAACTTCACTGCTAATGTGCCACAGTCCAGTGAGAGATGTGCGTTTTGAGTCGACTCAAAAGTCACCACGGTCTAGTGAGATACGTGTGAAAGTTTTCCTCCCCTGTGTTGCTTTCTTGCAGAACTTTACGGTGCTGCTAACTGGCTATGGTCTGGCGACCATGCTATCCAAGACAAGCACACGCAAGAACCTCAAAGGTACGTTACACTTTAAGGTTCAATTGGAGTACTTCAGTGCTGTGCTCCAATGTCTCAAATGCGTGCTAGCATTACTGCTTTTGAGTCGACTCAAATGCGTGCTACTAGCATTATGACCGTTCCTTTATTTCTCTTGATTCTTGAGGCACCTAGAAAATTATGACCGTGCTGTTTACTTCTCTCGCTCCTCCCTTCCCTCTCCCCCCCTTCCATCAGGCCCGGACGGCATGGCCAAGGACGCATTCGACTATGGTGTGGTGCTATTTGAGCTCCTCACAGGCCGCAGGGGCGCGCTGGTGGCGGACAGGGAGGGCGCGGACGGGCTCATCGCGTGGGCAGAGCCGCGGATCGAGGAGTACGAGCTCAGCGCTGCTTGCACCGAGCCGACTAAACGCATGGTGGTTCGGATGTTAGATGTTCTGGCCAAGGAGTGTGTTCAGGAGGACCCGAGATGCCGGCCTACTATGAAAGACCTGGTGGTTAGATTATACAGCCTGCAAGAGTCCCTGGCGTCGCAGTGAGGGGTGAGGAGTATGAAGTGGGGGAGTGGGGGAAGGAAGGAGGCAGGGTGGTGAGGATGCCGACCCATTATGAAGGATTTATTTGTGACATTATACAGCCCCCAAGAATCCCTGGCATCGCAGTGAGGAGTTGTGTATCAGGGATGGAGGTTTATTTATGGAGCAGAGCGGTCGGGGTGCTGCAGGTGCCAGCCTTAGGCTTTAGACAACGGAATGGAGGGCGGTACTAAAGCTACAGAAATCTCTCAGAAGGCTACGGGTGACGTCTCAACAGGTTAGGAAGCTGTGGTGGACAGGAGACTCAAAATAGGAGGGAGAGGGGGCTGTTACAGATCCCTCTGGAATTGTTTCAGCAGCTGGATGTGCAGGAGAGAGGGAGCAGCTGCGGCTGCTGCTGACGCTGTTGCAGGAAGGAGTGGTGGGGCAGCTGCTGCTGGTACTGATGTGTTAGAAATTGTATTTCTTTATATAACTGCATATTAGTATAGCTAGTGTAGTATGTATTCTCTTGTTGGTGGTATACCCCTCCTGACCACCTTCCCTAACCCTATATCATGTATCTCTCTCACTAGTCCAACCCCTTCCTTTGGCCAAACTTCTCTCCATCCAAACCCTAAGTTCCTAGCTCTCTAAGTTCCTAGTCCCTACCTTCTTAACATGGTACAGAGCAGGTTCTTTCCCGGAACCTTCCTTTTTTTTTAAGAATTATGGGCCCGCCCGTACAACAGCGCGAAATGCGCTATTTTTTCTCGTCGTGCCCGTTGCGCCCGTCGCCCGTCACCCGTCGCTGCCTTGCCCGTCACGCCCGTCGCTGCGTTGCCCGTCGTGCCCGTCTCTGCCCCGATTCCCGTCCCCCGCGCCCCCCCGTTCCGTCGCCAGCGCCCGCGCCAGCCCGGACCGCAGGCGCCGCCGCCAGCGTGGCCCGTCAGCGCGGACGCCACCACCGCGGCCAGCCGCCACCGCCAGCGCCAGCAGCAGCTACCGCCAGCGCCAGCAGCAGCCAGCCGCCCCACCGCGGCCTGCCGCCCGCGCCAGCGCCAGCAGCAGCTACCGCCAGCGCCAGCCGCCCGCGCCAGCGCCAGCAGCAGCTACCGCCAGCGCCAGCCGCCCGCGCCAGCGCCAGCAGCAGCTACCGCCAGCGCCAGCAGCAGCTACCGCCAGCGCCAGCAGCAGCTACCGCCGCCCTGCCCCCTCCCGCCCGCCCTCCCTTCCACTGCTTCCGTCGTGGGGGGGGGGGGAGGAGGGGGAGATGTGGGGGTGGCGGGTGTGAGGTTGTGAGGAGCCAGCACCTCCTCCCTCCCTTCCCTCTTCCTCTCTCCCTGCAGCACTTGTTGCTGTAGGGGGGGGGGGGGGGAGAGAGGGTAAAGGGGGATGAGAGAGGTTAAGGGGGGATGAGAGAGGTTAAGGGGGGATGAGAGAGGTTAAGGGGGGATGAGAGAGGTTAAAAGGGGGGAAGAATGAGAGAGAGAGAGAGAAAGGGTGTCTTCTTTCCTGTTTTTTACTTTCGTAATGTTTTCTCGTGGTTCGTTCCTTTTCTCCGTCGTTTCTGGGCGTGGTCACCCAGAGTCGCGCACACCGGGCATCCACTGCGGGGGTTAAACCGCAGGCGGGCATTCCATCGTGTGTTGTATCGGTGGGCCCAGCTGCGGCACGGTGACGACTGCACTTAGGGTAGAGCGCCTCTCATTGGCTATGCTTGTATGCAGTTAAGGGGGGATGTTAGAAATTGTATTTCTTTATATAACTGCATATTAGTATAGCTAGTGTAGTATGTATTCTCTTGTTGGTGGTATACCCCTCCTGACCACCTTCCCTAACCCTATATCATGTATCTCTCTCACTAGTCCAACCCCTTCCTTTGGCCAAACTTCTCTCCATCCAAACCCTAAGTTCCTAGCTCTCTAAGTTCCTAGTCCCTACCTTCTTAACATGATGCTGCTGTGAGAGCCGGACTTGGTGTGTGGGAGGCATTCTGAATCGACTCAAAGATAGCCTGTGGCAGTAGTTTGGATGGATGCAGCAGTCGTGCGTGGGATTGGGGCAGCTAGCGAAAAGAGGATGGAGCTGGAGTGTGGCTTGGAGGAAGTGGTTTTGGTGGTGCTGCTGCGTGCATCAGCCATGGCTGGTAACCCACCCTGTTACTATCACACCCGTTACCAGCACATCCACTGTAGTCAGGACATGCTGGTAACACACACCCGGCGATGACAAGGAGAGCTGAATTGTAATAGGAATCAAAGCGGGGAACCAATCATGTGGATGACAACGGTGTCAGAATGAGAAATGGATGATGCATTGATGTTGGTTGGGGTACATATAGCTAACCCTAAGTTTTGTACCCCCTAAGACAAACCTCACTATAGGCTACAACATTTGACACACCCCCATAGCCTAAGTGAGGGGTGTCTAGCAGAACCAAACGAGTACGGTCACAAGACCAGTCCAAGAAACAAAGCTCAGGGTGGATCACAACGTCACCACACAGTCTGAGCACAAACAACAGTGGCCACAAGGCCAGTCCAAGAAGTAACAGAGATATATAGAAAGCAAAGTAAACAGTACACTCAAGTCTAAGCAACACGAGAACCAGTGTCAACAAGGCCTAACTGCACACAGCACCTCTGGTGGTCACAAGGCGGAAGCGCCTTGGTGAAGATGTCTGCAGTGTTGGCCTCTGACTCCACAAACTCAAAGCGAGCCTGTCCACGCCTCTGCAACTCTCGCAGAAGAAAGTACCTGACGTGAATGTGCTTCACTCTGCTCTCCAGTCGTGGCTCTCGACAAAGGAGAATAGACGCCTTGTTGTCAGTGAACAAGGTCGGTGCAGAGCTCGGCCGCTCACCAAGGTCGGTGAGCAAGAAGGTCAACCAACGCAGCTCCTGTGCCGCCATGGCACCAGCGTAGATCTCAGCCTCAGCTGTAGAGGTCGAGACCGAAGAGGAGCGCGTGGACCGCCAGGAAACAGCTCCAGAACCCAGGCTGAAACAGTACCCCTGAGTAGACCTGTGAGTCTCAGCGTCGTCAGCGTAAGAGGAGTCACAGTGACCAGTAAGTACGACAGACTGCTGCCCTCCAAGAACTAGCCCCACGCCTGACGTCGTCGCTAGGTACTTCGCCACCCTCACAGCTGCTGTCCAGTGAACAGGACGGTGTCTCCCTGGCGCAACAAAGCGCGCAAGAACGCTGAGAGGGAAGGCGAGGTCCGGGCGAGTACAAGTCATCAGGTACATGAGGCAACCCACAAGCTCAGCGTAGGGACCACTAGGCTCGAACGGCTCGTCAGGAAAGGGTCCAGTGAGTCTGTGGTCAACAGCAAGAGGTGTGCGCTGTACTGTGGAGTGCTGAAGCCCGAACCGCTGAAGGACCTGCTGCACCATGTGCGACTGTGAAAGTGTAATGGTGCGAGCAGCTCTGTCCCTGGTGATCTGCAGGCCAAGGTAGTGGCGCAGCTCACCAAGATCAGTGCAGGTGTGTCTCTTCTGCAGTTCGGACTTCACGTGTGCCAAAGCAACCCTGTCAGGGGTGGCGAAAACAAGGTCGTCAACGTAGACCAGAACAAAGAAAGGTGTGGGGCCACGACGAACGAACAGCGACGGGTCAGCAGAAGACGGCTGGAACCCAAGGTCAGACAGGGTAGAACGCAGGGTGTCGTGCCACTCACGAGGAGCCTGACGAAGACCGTAAACCGGTCGCCTCAGCCTCCACTGGGTCCCAGGAGGGAAAGAGCCAGTGAAGGCAGAGGGACGACGCAACCAGACCTCCTCGTGAAGACTGCCCTGAAGGAAAGCAGTAGAGAAGTCGAGAGAGTGTAACTCGTAGTCTCTCTGTGCTGCTACGTGTAGTAACACCCGAAGAGTGGTCATCTTCGGGGTGGGCGCGAAGGTCTGAAAGAAGTCAACTCCCTCGCGCTGACTGAAACCTCTAGCCACGTAGCGCGCCTTGAAGACCGGAGGAGATCCCGGTGGCCGCTTCACCCTGTAGATCCACATGCCGTCGACTACGTTCGCCCCCGGAGGGGGAACCTCATCGACGTAGGTGCCTGTGGATCTGTAGGAGGCCATCTCTGCGTCCATGGCAGCTCTCCACTGAGAGGCCCAAGGCCCTGACACTGCCTCAGCGTAAGTGCGAGGAGTCGGAATGTCAAGGGCGTCAGGGTCACCCTCAGGGGCGAGGAGCATGGCACAGAGATGAGGGGAAGCGGCCGCCAGGAACTCTAGCTCAAACTGCCTGTCCTCTAGGGCGTCACAGCCAAGGGCAGACACACCCCCGACGGCCAGAGGACTGGAAGGAGGAGCTGCCACAAGAGCGGTGGCGAAGTCAAGGCGGCGGGTAGAGGCAAACTCAGTGACTGCGGCAGTAAGAGCGGACACAGAGGACACAGAGGCACGAGGGTGGGTAACAAGAGAGGCGAGAACACGAGAGAGAACAGGACGGTACGTGCGGTAGTAGTCAGTGACAGGGGAAGGAAGCGACACAGTGAGGGCCGACTCAGGAGGAGACGGAAGCACAGACGGAGACGGACGAGGTGGACGAGAACAAAGGAAGGCTGTACGAAGGTCAGTGAAGGGAACAGGAGACGAGGGACGAGCACGAGGGGAGCGACGAGAGGCCCAAGTCTGAGAAGGAGGAGGAGACAACGAAGACTGAGAACGAGGGAAAACAGCGGGAGAGGGGTCAGGAGGAGGAAGCGGAGGACCAGAGACGGGAGGAGAGGGGGAGGAGGAAGGAGAGGGAGACGGGAGACCAAGGGTCCGAAGACCCGAGACAGGAGGAGGAGACGGCAGCAGCTGCTGCTGCTGCTGCTGCTGCGGCTGCTGTGGCTGCTGCTGCTCCAGCGGCTGCTGCCTCTGCTGCTGCTCCTGCTGCTGCTCCTGCTGCTGTCGCTCCTGCTCCTCGAGCCGCTGCAACTCTCTCTCCTCTCTCTCCAACTCCAGCTGCTCCTCACGAGCACGGCGAACACGAGCCTGGAACCTGGTCGGGTAGGGGTGGGGGGAAGGAGTAGTGTCCGGGGCAGCGGCAGCCCCAGAGTCGACCTCCGAAGCACCAAGCACACCACCCCCAGAGGCAGCACCAACACCAGCTCCAGACCCAGGCTCTCCAGAAACCGAAGGGACACCCTCACCCCCAGACGCAGCACCCCCAGACTCCGCACCAGCACCCCCAGACTCCGCACGACCAGTACCAGCCCCCGGAAGACAAGAGTCCTCTGCAACCCGCGGCTCAGCTCCAACTCCAGCACCCCCAGAACCAGAGACCTGTACAGGGACAGTCGCAGGACCAACCTCCCGAGAGGGAGCACCTGCAGGAGGCGGCGAGGAAGACTGTGGGGAGGGAGGCTGTACAGGGGGGGCTACCGAAGGGGGAGGGCTGGCCTGAGACACACCAGACGGGGCTGGACCAGGGGGGGGAGGCTGTACCGGGGGAGCAGGCGGGGGAGCGGCTGTCAGGAAGAGGGGGGGAGGAGGAACCGGGAGACCTCGACTGGGGTACCTGACGTAGTACGGGGTGGACTCCTCGAAACGGACGTCACGGGAGTCAAAGAACCGGTGAGAGGGAGGGTGGTAAAAGGTGAAGTCAGAGGAGTCCTCAGGGAAACCAAGGAAGACACAAGGAACGGCGCGAGGCGAGAGCTTGTCCGCGGAGGTGTCGCGGACAAGAGCCAAGCACCCCCAGACACGAAACCTCGACGCGACACCAGGGGACCCTGTCCAAAGACTGGTCGGTGAAGCCTCCGGCCGAGAGACGCGTGGCCAGAGGTTCAGCTGGTGCGCGGCGTACCTGACTGCGTATGGCCACAGGAAATGGGGGGCACGGGCGTGAGTCAAGGAGGTGCGGGCAATCTCCATGACCAGGCCTATGCGACGCTCAGCAACCCCATTCTGCTGTGGGGACTCCGGAAGCGTCCAGGACTGACGAATGCCCTGTTCGCGACAGAATCCAGCGAGAATGCCGGAGCGAAACTCGCCCCCGCGGTCGGAGTGGAGACAGCTGACACGACGACCACGAGTGTCCTGGGTGGTAAGCAACCACCTGATCAGCGTAGAAGTCACCTCAGACTTCCTCGCCAGGGGGAACACTGTGGTATAGCGGGAGTAGTCGTCAACGACCACCAAAAAGAAACGCTCACGCTCAGGGCCAGGGCAAGGAGAGGGGCCCCAGACGTCCAAGTGCAGCGTCTCAAAAGGCTCGGTGGCCGGACGAAGGGAGGAGGAGTGAGGGGTGGCACGCAGCCTACCCTCGACGCAAGGACCGCACGGTGGTGCAAGGGACGGCGGCAGCGACGGCAAGACACGCGGGAGACCTAAGACCAGACGCTGACTAGACATAGCACGCAGACGTGGAAGAGAAGGGTGTCCCATCCGGTGGTGCCACAGAACGGTGGGGTGGGCAAGCGACCGACAGGAGCAAGACGCAGCGACTGGACTGGACGCGACAACCTGAGGGGACGGAACCACCTGGTGAGACGCAGGGAGGAGACTAGGGGGAGGGACAGGAACTGGGAGGAGTGGCTGCTGCGACGGCGGCCGCTGTGGCTGCGGCTGCTGCTGCTGCTGCTGCTGAGGCTGCTGCTGCTGCTGCTGCTGCAGTCGCTGCTGAGCGCGCGGGCCAGTGTGAAGAGTGTAGAGACCGGAGCCCGGCTCAGCAGCAAAAGTGGCGAGAGGCTGGTAAGAGTCCCCGTCAACACACACCGCAGTCTCTCCAGAAGGCTCAAACCACACACCCACGTGCTGACTCACAAGGGGTCGCACGCCCACCAAGTTCCGGGAGAACGAGGGGACGTGAAACCCAGTGAGAGACCCAGAAGGAGCAGCCGGACACGGCAAGGTGGTAGTGTGACGCGCGGTGACTGGTCCCGAAGTGGGATCAGCCAGCGCCACAGAAACAGGCGCAGGAAGAGGCGTAAGTGTCGTGCTGTCACGAAAGAAGCAGTGAGAGGCTCCAGAGTCCAGCGTGAACGACAGCGAACCGTCCTCTGAGGTAGCCGCTGGACTAGAGTCTACACAAGAACCTACACTAGCAACAGGCAACTGAGCAAGGCTAGCACCTAAGCTAACAACACCAGAGTAAGCAGAGTCAGAAACACTAGAGTCAACAACAGCATACATAGCATGAGGAGCACCAATCAGATCAACTAACTGCTCAGCAGACATGCCCCACAGAGCGGAGCCGTAGCGCTGAACCAGAGGAAGCCAGTCAAGGGCAGGACCGCCAACCCCGTAGGCCAACCGGACCGTGTCAGTGAGCTGAGCAAAGCACTGACCAGGGGGGTGAAAGCGGCCACAAGGGTGGCCCCGACGAGGACCTGTCAGAACCTGATAGGTGCAGGGAGGGTAAGCAGCACCACGCTGGGGCTGACGCAGCCCCGACCCCGGAGCCAGCTGCTGACGCTGCTGCTGCTGAGGCTGCTGGGAGGAGAGGGGCTGCTGCTGCTGCTGAAGCCGCTGCTGACGCTGAGCCTGGTACCACGCCGCTGCTCCACCTAGCGGGGCCGGCAGTACAGGAGACGACTGACGAGCTCGGGTGTCGCCACCACCAGCAGGCGCAGTGGAGTCACCAGCCGCTGCACGAGAGGTCTCTCCAGACGCTGCACTCCCACCACCGCCAGTCGCAACAGCACCCCCACTACCTCCGCTACCTCCGCCTCCACCTCCACCAGAACCACCTTTCTTGCCCCCCTTGCCGCGGGACCGCGACGCAGTCGTAACAGCAGCTGCAGTCGCGTCAGTAGCGGCAGTGGCAAGAGAGGCAGTGAAGGTGGGTAACTGCGGGACTGTGCACCCGTGGAAGAGTGGGGGGGGCACAGCACCAGAGGCGGCAGCTACCGAGCGAAGGTTGCTCTCGACGTCCTTGAGCGCAGACTCAAGGACCTCAACTGTCAGCTCACTAGGGTGCTTCAGCAGGAGCGCGTCACGTACGGAGGCAAGGCGGTCAGGGAGGCTAGTGGCGATGAAATAGATAGTAATCGCCATGGGGGGAGGAAGCAGTGCAAGCTGTGCCTCAGTGCAAGCAGCGCGGTAACTAGCGTCGAGCGAGCGGAGGTGAGCGATCAAGTCAGCAGAGCGCTCAAACGAGGCGAGATCAGGAAACAGGAACGGGAGGAAAAGACGGCCAAGAGAGACAGTAGCGGGAGTAGAGTAGCGGGCCTTAATCGCAGTGAGGTACGCAGCAGCGGTGCGAACCTGAGTGAAGTGGACCTCCTCTGACTCAGGGAGGAGGCTGCTGAGTGCGATGCAGGCCGCAGCGTCACGCGACGTCCAAGCCGTCCTGTCAGCGCGCTGACGGGCAAAGCGAGCCGTAGCAGCATCGTCAGGGGCAGGACCTAAAGCGGCAGGCTCGGGGGGCTCGGGGAGGTCACCAGTAGCGTGCGACCAGAGGGTCTCGCCCCCCTGGACTTGACTCTCTAACAGACGGCGAGCGCGAAGGAGCCAGACGGAAAAGTCAAGAGGTCTGCCGTCAGCGTCGAAACGAAGAACTCGCGGAGTCGCCATAGCGAAAACTAACGCGAACGAGCAGGCGAGTAACAGCAGGAGGTAAGAGGCAAATTAGGGTTCAGGTGGGACTTAGTCGCAGCGGAAGAGCGGGCTAGAGCGACGGGCCAGGGCGTAGGGTCGACGGGACGGGGGAAAGGGCGGGCACGATGCGACGGGGCAGGGCGACGGGACGGGGGAGGGCGACGCGACGGGGTAGGGAGACGGGACGGGGCGACGGGACGGGGCAGGGCGACGGGACGGGACGGGGACGGGACGGGGCAGGGGCGACGGGACGGGACGGGGCGACGGGACGGGACGGGGCAGGGCCGCGGGACGGGACGGGACGGGACGGGACGGGGCAGGGCGACGGGACGGGACGGGGACGGGACGGGGCAGGGGCGACGGGACGGGACGGGGCGACGGGACGGGACGGGGCAGGGCGACGGGACGGGGCAGGGGCAACGGGACGGGGCAGGGCGACGTGACGGGGGGAAAGGGCGCGACGCGACGGTGGGAAAGGGCGCGACGCGACGGGGGGAAAGAGCGCGACGCGACGGGGGGAAAGGGCGCGACTCGACGGGGGGGAACGGGCGCGACGCAACGGGGGAAAAGGGCGCGACGTGACGGGGGGGAAAGGGCGCTAGGCGACGGGGGGAAGGGCGCTAGGCTCGGCACTAGGCGCGGTAACAACGGAACCGGTACGAACGAGAGGTAGGATCAGGCTCGGGAGATACGAACGGAGAACGGAGGAACGGGATCCCACAGGATCCTAACCTAACTGATACCATGTCAGAATGAGGAATGGATGATGCATTGATGTTGGTTGGGGTACATATAGCTAACCCTAAGTTTTGTACCCCCTAAGACAAACCTCACTATAGGCTACAACATTTGACAAACGGGGGGCCAGGCAGTAACTACTCAATATCAGTGTGCTTAGAGGTGTCACGGCCTCATTTTTCAGCTGATTTGCTGGTTTTTTGTTAGGCTTGCTAACATGTGAAAGTATGTTCTAGCAACTTGTTCAATGAAATACTTGTATGTTTAGCATCTCAAACTACTGAGCAGTTTACAGCTGTGGACCTGTAAATTTAGAACTCATGATGCGACATGCATTCTTCTTACAGCATACAGCCTCAGCTTGTTCAGGTTCTGATCAAATCAAAGACAGATGGCGCGAAGTTGCGAACATCGTCCTCCGGACCGAACCGAACCGAGTCAACTATGCTCCAGCCTCGCATTGGGAATATCGTGTCCCACCCAGCCAGTGACCCACCCTCATACAACACCAGTTTCACTCGCAGTTCACCTAAGGGCGCGTAACCATTTTGCACCCGACGGTTCGAACCGTGGACCGTCCGGGTGGCGAAAAGGTAACAGTATTCGCACTATGTCGTAAGTGTGTTCGTTAAGGTGTTGGCGATATCGCCAACTTAACGGACAGTCGTGACACTTTTTCCCATTTTCTACGGTCCGAAATCTGAACCGTGGACAGTCCGAATCTCAAACGGACTGTCCGAATTTCCTTGCATCCGATTGGTGCACGACGTAAAAATTCTCAGGCATCTCGTCCACCAACAAAAACATGTGATAGGATTACATCGACCATCCAGAGACAACTTTTTAGAACAATGATTCGACAACGAAAAACACGAAAACCGTAAATCACGTAACGCTTGTACAAATGTCGCGAAACTGTACAATAGAAGAAAAGTGTCACAACTGCCTTCGGACAGTCCGAAGTTGCAAATTTTCACTTCGGACGGTCCCGTTTTCAGTAAGTGGACCGTCCGCTTCGTTTTAAGCGGACTGTCCGTCAAAATCACAAAATGCAAAATGGTTACGCGCCCTAAAACGGCATTCAGAGATTCTTCCGAGCTTAGAATAGTAAGTCTCTATGTTGATTGTTTCGTTTTAGATCCGATTTAGTAGCTCCTTCATTGCTAGTCCCGGTGAATCATCCGTGTTCGTGTGTGACTACGGTGGCCACCTGTTTCGCCTCGGTAACATCGAGTTCTGCTGAAATGAATTCTCGCACGCACATTCACAGTCTTCCTGACGAGATCCTCGTCACGATCTTATGGCGCTCCAAGCAGCTTCCGCCGTGGGATCCCGACAGCGACGACATGCAAGAGTTCACGCACTCGAGGATGAAGTCAACTGCCGGAGTGCATATTGAGAAGGACTACTTCCGCGAAACTTCTGGCCCTTTACCCTACCCCTCCCGCCTTTACCAATGCTGCGTGGACTCTCGGGGTAGCGTTTGTCTGTCGTCGCTGGCGCTCTCTCTCCCAGCATCACGTCTCCACGCTTCTGGTCAAAGCTTTCAGCGTCGTTTCCCGCCAAGATCTCGCCATCGCGGTCTCTCGCTTTCCGAATTTAACGCACCTCCATCTCTGCAACGAGAGTGTGGAATCAATAGATGACGCCTTCTTAGTTCACCTCGCGTCATCGTGTCCCAAGCTGACTGCGCTGCACGTGGGAGAACGGATCACACAGCATCATTATGACGCGAGGAAGCATCTGCATCCCGTGACGGAAGCTGGCTTGGATCATTTTTTTCGGAACTGCACTCAGCTGGAGCAGCTTTCGTTACGGTGTCTACATCGAGACGTCAAATTTCCGGCTCCTTTCTTCCAGTTAACTCGGCTGCAAAAACTCACTCTACCCGACACTTCAGTACTAGAAGATCCTGCCTTCGCCAACCTTTCTGCTCTCAGTACTCTCTGGATCACCTGTCCCGAAGTGAATTACCAGCAGCTCTCATCCCTCGTTCGCCTTTCGAATCTCACCAGCCTGTCATTCCCTCACGGAACCCGCGTCGTCTCAGGTGACCAACATTCTGCTGCTCTAGCCATCGCGCAACTACCCTGTCTGAAGACGCTGGTTTTCGACGCAGCATCTCCACGATTTGATCAGATGTTTCCTTCAAGGTTGCCGTGCAGCAGCTTAGAACGCCTCCTTATCACCCGGTCAGACCAACTCGCGAGCATTCCTGACGACATTGGGGATCGGCTGCCGAATCTGCGGGAGCTGAATATTAGCTGGTGTGAGACCCTCGGCCCGCTTCCTGAAGACATCACGTCGCTGAGCCGATTAGAAAGCCTGAGGGTTTTCCATTCCAGCGGGATTTTCAGCCTGCCTGAAAGCTTTGGGCAGCTGCCTGCTCTCAAGAAACTGGTGCTGAACTCGGTGTGTCTCTTTCATCTTCCGGATTCCTTAAGCCTGCTCACATCGCTGGAGACGTTAATTCTGACTGAGATGCGTCGGCTATCCAAGCTTCCGAAAGGTTTCTGCTGCCTGACAGCGCTTAAGGCTCTGTGCCTCGAGAATACACCAGAAGTGACGCTTCCTGAAGACATTGGAATGCTGAGTAATTTGCAAATTCTGCGTCTGTGCCACAGCTGGAAGCGCCATTTACCGTCCTCGTTCACCCAATTATCCTCCCTCACGATGCTTGATCTCGATAATTGTTGTTCCTTCAGTGAACTTCCAGAGGACTTGGGGAAGCTGAAAGGCCTGAAGATTTTGCACATCCATGGCTGCTCATTCAAGAAGATTCCTGATTCCGTTACCTGCCTGACCAACCTCGAGATTTTGACAATCGACCACTGTTACGCGCTGTTTTCATTCCCCAGGAGATTGGGCTGCCTTACGAAGCTCAAACGGCTGCAGATTCATGCGTGCACGGAGCTGACAGAATTTCCGGAGTCACTTCCCTGCTCTCTGGAAGTCTTGAAATGGGGGGGTTGCGGCAAGGTCACTCAGATGCCAGACGTTTCCAAGCTGCCAAATCTCACCGGTTTAAGCTTGAGCATGGTTACTACTGGGCGAAAAGTGACGACCAGTAAAAGCTTGTCTCAACTGAAGCACTTGGTGCTGCACCTGGCGAAGAATGCAAAGACGCTGCCTTTCCCTTTGACTTTTCTGAAGCAGCTTCGTAGTTTGACCATTTGGTGTTTTGTGAAGCTGAAGGAGCTTCCAGAAGATTTTGGATCAGTTCTGCCGCAGCTGCGAAGTCTGCGGATACAGGGTTCGGAGGAATTGGAGCATTTGCCAGCAAGTATCATACAGCTGAAGCACCTCACGTGCTTGGAGCTCGTTGAACTTCCGAAACTGACTTCCCTCCCTGATGCAATTGGTGCATTATCTCGGCTTAAAAAACTCAGCCTGATCCAGTGCCCTGCTTTCAAACATCTTCCTGCTTCCCTCACTCGGCTTGCCTGCCTAACTTGGCTGGATGCTTCGAATTTGTCTATTCGCTCCCTTCCTCCCAGGTTTTCTGAGTTGACCAGGTTGAAGTGACTGTCTCTGCATAACTGTAAGCAGCTGCAGTCTTTTCCAAATGACATTTCAGGCCTTAAGCTGCTCCGGTCATTGGCGATCAATGGGTGTGAAAAGGTCTATGATAGAAAACGATCATTAGAGCCCCCTTGCGTTCGTACCATGTATGGGTTGATGTTTTCAGAGTGGTGAAGATGATCAAGTTGTATGGAACCTGTTTTCAAACAGAAAAATGCTATTCTGTTAATTCCAATTCCAAAAGATGCCCGACCACGCACTTGTTGGTGCCAATCGTTGCGCACAGGGCACCTCAAACGCCTTCTCACCCAGATCTTACAAACATCTTCATGCTGCCTCCTCGACCGCCACCACCTACAACCACTTCAACGTAACTAGCAGTAGCTCTCTACGTAATGCTACCGGTTCCTTTGTAGGAATGTATTTATGTATCTTCCTGCTCAAGTGTAGGTCTGCTTCTCGAAAATGCCTTGTATCGAGTTGGCGGGAAACCTTGCTGTGCTGGCTTAGTTGAACAGCTTCGCCGATTCACCTAGCGCCACGTGACATCTGCTAGCTTGGCTTTCCGCGATCCAAGGTGGGTCATGAAACCTTTCGGGACAACTTCAGCTGCAATCCAATTTAGCCAGCGCGGTTCGCAAATGCAATCCGCAGTGGAAGAAGCTGAGGTGTCGTAATCTGCCCGCGGTCAGAAAAAAATAAACCCCATCTGGATGGCATGCGATTAGGGGAGCCCCAACCGAAACACGGGGAGCCCCAAACCAAACCTAAACACGGGCAGCCGAGTGGTGCTGCCCAAAAAGATTGCATTCGTAAACACGCACTGGGAAAAAGAGATCGCAGTTTGAATTGACCGAAAATTTTCCCGTCATGCGGGCATCCATAACCTTGCGGGATGTGGAGGGACGTGCCTGTGTTTGAATTCGAGATTCAACGGTTTCCGTTCCCATGGTCACTGAGAAACCAGCGACGTGCCATGGAAGCAAGCAACCGATGAGCACCCCAACGATCCTCTCGAGCGCTTATCACCGTCGATTTTTCGGATTTTCATTCCCTGCTCTTGCGTCTGCCCAGTACAGTAGAAAACTTGTGCCCTCTACACCCACTCTCGATTCCAAATGCAAACGAGTGGTAGCCACACGAATCCCTGGCCGTGAACACGCGCGACCGGCAACCTTCGCTAGCGGCAACTTAGGCTGCATGTAACCCTCGTTAGAATCAAGGGCGGGCAGCCTGGCACACCCCATCAGAAACACTTTTCCTCCTGCCTGACGTTTTATCGACCACTCCGTGTCACACGCTCATCAAGCATACCTAGCAGCAGCCTAGAATGTAGACCAGCAACGACTGGATTATGAAGCAGACCTAGAATAGCAGGGACGATAAATCAAGCAGCAGCAGCGCACTTTTACGAAGCGCACCCACGTCACGTTACTCGGTTCTTGATCACCAGTTTTTATCCAATCGAAGAACCCATTTCTGTCCAGTAGTGCACCGTTCTGCGATTTTTAACCAAGAGTGGCCGAACGCTTGTGCGATGCGACTGATAAGGGCGCCGTTAGCTGATATTGACACCTTCTAATGCTATAGTGAACAGCCTGATCGCGACCTACTGCCAACAGCCGATTTTCTCGCTTAGTTGGCACTCGTAATCGTCGAACCACCTTAGACCGATAGCATGTTTTTGTGAACGAAGGAAGCTGTCGAGTGTCGATCCGTATCGCCGTCTGTTCTTAGAACCGCCATAGCCAGCCTTCGATTTAAAACCTTCGAGCCGATTCGCGAGCTCTAGGACATTGGTTACTAATTGTGACCAGTCTATTTCAAGCCGACCTGATTGCGTACCATTCCTAACCCTAATCATGGAGCCACCAGGACATCCGTACCTAACATATAGAGGCCATAGACAACGAGGAGACATGATCGCACATTACGATCGCATCCGAGACGAGCTCTTAACGGGTCGGCCTGTATCGGATCAGGGCGAAACTCACAGCCGGAAAAAGCGGCCCAGAACTCTAGCCTCCGACGGCCTTCCGCTCCCGCTCTGGCTCACTAATGTCATCTTCGTTATAACGTTCGTTCTTTCTAGCTGCTACCTCCTCCGCAGATGGCGCGTGAAGCTAGACTCTTCCGAAAAGCTCCATATTTTATTATGGCGGGACTTAGCGGCCGTCACGCTCGCGATCTGCTCGTTTATCTACTTAATTGGTTTCCTGGGGATCGGGTATGTTCAAGCGACAGTGGGGCTGAGCGTATTATCGGACGAAGAGGAAGAGGAAGAGGAGGAGGAGGAGGAGGAGGAGCGGGAGGAGGAAGAGGAGCAATCGTCAAGAAAGCTTCGTCACTGCCAGCACCAAGAGCAGGCTAAGGAGCTTGCTCACCGCGCTCCTTCTTTTGAGTCCTATCTCCGGCCTTCGTCCTTCGAGCCTGAGTGTGCTTCTAAAGCGGTTCCGGTTCCATCCACTGCAGCCGTCCCTTCCGTTACAGTCTCTGCTGGTACAATCACGCCGAACACCAGCGCCGACAGCTTGAAAACCTTCGTCTTCAAGTCCGACAGTGCATCCTCGTTACAAGACGTCCCGTTACAAGACCTTCCGGACGACGACATTGCGCGCGCCGTCGCGCGCGGCGCCATTCCCATGCACTCCCTTGAGGCGCAACTCGGCAACACCCTCCGCGCCGCCGCGGTCCGGCGGCGCGCCGTGGAGATTAAAACCGGCCGATCCCTAGCCGGGCTCCCGCTGGAGAACTACGACTACGACGCGATCCGCGGCGCGTGCTGCGAGATGGTGATCGGCCACGTGGCGATCCCCATGGGTGTAGCGGGACCGTTACTTTTGGACGGAACGGAATATTTTGTACCAATGGCTACGACCGAAGGGTGCCTTGTCGCTAGCACGAACCGAGGCTGCAAAGCCATCTGCGCCGCCGGCGGCGCGCGCAGTGTCGTGCTCCGCGACGGCATGACACGCGCGCCCGCCGTGCAGCTCCCCTCCGCGGTGCGCGCGGCGGAGCTGAAGGCATACGCGGAAAGCCCGCGCAACTGGGCGGAGCTCGCGGAAGCCTTCAACAGCAGCAGCCGGTTCGCGCGCCTGCGAAGCCTCCGCGTGGCGGTCGCCGGGCGGAACGCGTTTATCCGCGTGGAGTGCGGCACGGGCGACGCCATGGGCATGAACATGGTTTCCAAGGGCACCGCGAGCGTGCTCGGCGCGCTGCGGGACGCGTTCCCGGATATGCGCGTGGTGAGCATGTCGGGGAACTACTGCGCGGACAAGAAGGCGACTGCGGTCAACTGGATTCACGGCCGCGGGAAATCCGTCGTCTGCGAGGCAACTATTCCCGGCCACGTGGTACGTTCACCCCTTCCTTCTCCCTTGCCCATTTTCCCCGTTACCCCGATCCCCTTCCCCACTTCCCCACTTCCCCCATCGTCCTCCTCCATTCCCCCCTGCCATCGTCTGCGAGGCAACTATTCCCGGCCACGTGGTACGTTCACCCCCTCCTTTCCCCGGCCTTCATTTTCGCCTGCATTCCTCCTGCCTTCCCCACCGCCTGCGCTCCTCATCTCGTGCCCTTCCCACAGCCCTTCCCACCATCCTCCCCGCTTTTCCCCACTCCACCTCCCCCACCCCCCCTCCCCCCTTGGTTCCCCATTCCCCCACCCGTCTTCTCCCCCTTACTGTGTTGTTTCCCGTCGCCCCTTCCAGGTGGAATCGGTGCTAAAGACAACGGTTGCCGCCCTGGTGGAGCTCAACACCGTTAAGAACCTCGTGGGTTCGGCCATGGCGGGCGCGGTGGGCGGCAGCAACGCGCACGCGAGCAATATCGTCACGGCGGTGTTTCTCGCCACGGGGCAGGACCCTGCGCAGAACGTGGAGAGCTCGCAGTGCCTCACTCTGCTGGAACCTGCTAATGATGGCAAGGATCTGCACGCCTCGGTGACCCTACCTGCGATTGAAGTGGGCACTGTCGGCGGAGGAACCTTCCTTGCACCGCAGGTGAGAGAGATGGTGGGAGAGGGTGGGTAGAGGGGAGAGGGCAATGGTGCTTGTGCCACGGGGAAGGGTGTCTTTCTCGCCACGGGGCAGGACCCCGCACAGAACGTGGAGAGCTCGCAGTGCCTCACGCTGCTCGAGAGCGCGAATGGCGGGAAAGATCTGAACGCCTCGGTGACCCTGCCCGCGGTTGAAGTGGGCACTGTCGGCGGAGGAACCTTCCTTGCACCACAGGTGAGAGACTGGGAGAAGGAGC
Source organism: Closterium sp. Yama58-4 (assembly GCA_947470075.1). Taxonomy (NCBI): domain Eukaryota; kingdom Viridiplantae; phylum Streptophyta; class Zygnematophyceae; order Desmidiales; family Closteriaceae; genus Closterium; species Closterium sp. Yama58-4. The sequence continues at coordinate 739,348 of CANIUD010000091.1, read as the reverse complement.
AGTGTGTGACAGCAAGGGACAGTATGTGTGCCACCGGGCAGGACTCCGCGCAGAACCTGGAGAGCTAGCAGTGCCTCAACCACTCTGCACCACTCTGTAATCCTCTCTAGTCTTCCTGGTCAAGGGGCAGGACCCCGCGCAGAACGTGGAGAGCTCGCAGTGCCTCACGCTGCTCGAGAGCGCCAATGGTGGGGCTCTGCTCGGGGGCGAATAGAACTCAACTATATTCCCCACCTTTTCCTTCCTTCTTGCGTCGTTCCTTCCCCCAGGCGGCGGCACTCGCCCTGCTGGGAGTGAAGGGCGCGCACAGCACGCAGCCAGGGCTGAATGCGCAGCAGCTGGCACGGGTGGTGGCGGCAGCTGTGCTGGCGGGGGAGCTCTCGCTCTGCTCCGCCCTCGCCTCTGGTCACCTCGTGCAGGCGCATCTTAAATACAACCGCTCCACCCTCAATGCTACCGCTGCTGCTGCTGCTGCTGCTGCTGCTGCTGCTGCTGCTCCTGCCGTCATTGCTGCTGATACTGCCGCTGCTGCTGTTGCTGCTCCTGCATTCGCTTCTGCTGTTACTGAAGCTGCTGGTGCTTCTGCTAAGTGTGCTGCAGTTGCTGCTGCTGGCCCCTCTGCGGGTGCCTCTGTGTTCAGGGCTGTGGCGAGTGAGTCGGACTGCAGTGAGGATGGGTCTTCGGAGGGGCTGTGTATGGCGGACAAGTGCTGAGGGTCCTGGTGCTGCTAGAGGTGGTAGTACTTGCAGTGGGGCTGCAAGAGGGGAGCAGCAGAGGCGGCAGCAGCAGAGGCGGCAGCAGAGGCGGCAGCAGAGGCGGCTGTGGGTCTCTGCTGCTGCTAGAGTGGGTCTAGAGGCGGCAGCAGTGGATCGTTAAGAGGAGCTGTGTATGGCGGACAAGTGCTGAGGGGAGTGACTAGTGGCGCTGCTGCTGCTGGCGGTGCTGCTGTGTTCAGAGCTGTTAATTGTCAGTGGAATTGCAGTGAGAGTGGGTCGAGAAGGGGCAGCAGTGCGTCTCTAGAGGGGCTGTGTATGGCGGACAAGTGCTGAACTGCCTCGTGATGTTGCTGCTGGCTGCTGCTGGTGTTCTATCAGGGCTGTGGCGAGTCAGTCGGACTGCAGTGAGAGTGGGTATGGAAGGGGCAGCAGTTGATCGTTAGAGGGGCTGTGTATGGCGGACAAGTGCTGAGCTGACTGCTGGTGGTGGTGGTGCTGCTGCTGGTGCTGCTGGTGCTGCTGGCGCTGCTGCTGCTGCTGCTGCTGGCGGTGGTGGTGGTACTTGCTGGTATGGTTGTGTTGAGGGCTGTGGCGAGTGAGTCGGACTGCAGTGAGAGTGGGTGGATAAGGGGCAGCAGTGGGTCGCTGGAAGGGCTGTGCATGGCGGACAAGTGCTGAGGGGAGTCTGGTGCTGCTGCTACGGGTGCCACTGCTGGGGGCTGTGCATGGCGGACAAGTGCTGAGCAGAGCTGACTGGTGGTGGTGGTGCTGCTGCTACCATTGCTGTTTTCACAGGTGGCTGCAGCAAGAGTGGGTCTTGAGGGGGCAGCAGCGTGTCCTTGGAGGGGTTGTGTATGGTGGACAAGTGCTGACCTGAGCTGACTGGTGGCGCTGCTGGTACGGCCAGTTGCAGGCGCTGCTGCTTTCACTGCCGCTGCAGGTGCTTCATGTAGCTTCAGGTGCAACTTCAGGTGCAGCTTCAGGTGCAGCTTCAGGTGCAGCATCAGGTGCAGCATCAGGTGCAACGGTGGCAGATGAATTGCACCAGGAGGGTGTTTTGTGACTCTAAGAAGGTGCATTGTGCAGGTGCAATGATGATAGGGGTAGGTACAGCAGCAGCAGAAGCTACTGCAGGAGAGGGGCCTTGGTGACTACAAGGAGGGCAGCATGTGCAGCAGGAGTTGCAATGGGGGTGCAGCATGGTTTGACGGTAGCAGATGCGGGTGCAGGAGCAGAAGTGGCAGGAGGAGGGGCTTTACTGACTCGAAGGAGGAGGCACCAGGTGCAGCAGCAAGCCCAGCAAGGTGGCAGCTACAGCAGCAGCACAGGCTGATGAATTTGGATTTGAAAAAGCCGAAAGCTGAAGCAGAATGCAGGGTGGCTTTGGAATGTGAGGGATGGATCCGAGGTTGCGTCAGAGTTTGCTCTCAAGCAGGTGGGGCAGTAGGGCTGATCACACCGTTGGCTCGTCACAGCCGTGAGCTGATGCTCGTCACCGATAGATCAAGAGCTAGGCTACTGCTTTGTAGTTTGATTTGTTTAGATGTTTGACAACTGACCTGCCATAGGCAGTTGGGCTAGGTAATTTGGTAATGTAGCTGAAGGGTTCAGTAAAAAAAGAAAAATTCTTAGAGTACATGATAACCTTATGAAGGTTTTTATTTCATTTGTTGAAAAAGCATTCTGAATTTGTTACCAAGCTGTGTTCGTGTAGCTTCATTTATTTCCTTCAGTGGGCTATTGTAGTCAGGTATAGAAACAAGTCTTACCTGCAGTTTGCAAGTTGGAGAAGATGTTGGAGTAGGTAACCGATTCTAACAGGTGATGACTTTCTAATAGACGAGTACATCTTGGGGTGTTTGAAAATACTGGACTGAAGTTTGAGTTGAGGTTGTGAAAGTTCCATTATAGAGGGCCTTCAAAGCTAGATAGCCATGTGTACTATAAACAGGTTCACCCAAAGTGAATGTGTTCGAGGACGGACGATACGCCACAGTGAAGGATTTGATTGTCCCGACAACTGTGCCGTTTCAGCCCAGTGGAAGATTCACGCTGGAGAATGTGGCTAGATTCACTCATCACTAGTGGACATCTTCAAATCAGGTGTATCTTGTTTGAAGAGATCTTGCCATGCCACTGTCCTTGCATTTCCAAGTCAGCGCCAGGTGGCATTAAGTTCTAGATTCAAGGTTCGAATGGCCCGGCCAATGAGGGGCGGTGCCCAACCTCGTAAAGTCGTTGATGACAAACTCTTGCCAAACCAGAAGGTAGGAAGATCGTTTCTTCACCCTGAAGCGAGGTGAATCTTTCTTCGAAGCTGCTGGAAGTACGTAAGCGAGGGACTTGGGCTGAATACGTGGCCAGAATTCCTCCTGCTTGACGGGCTTCGAACATACAGGTTGGCGGACGCGGCGAAATGGCTCTCCCGACATTTTCGTGTTCGCGAACTCCGACGCCAGCCTGCTTCCGCAGACAGGCCGAATGAATTCTGACAGGTGGTGACCTATGGCCAGCCTGTCACACGCTCATCAAGGCATCAAATTCGCCCTCCTTTTCGATAGAGGAACGAATTCTGTTCTGCTCCACCCACCTTCCCTACCTCACGCCCGCCCCCTCTCCCCTCAGTCCCCCCATTCCAATCAACGAACCCACCCCTCAACCACGTGCGTTTCCCCCAAACCTACACCCGAGGCTGGCGCGCTCAGCGCCGAAACGAAGTTACCAGAGACCTCGAGCTTTGACGCCGCACGCTGCTCTCCCCTCAATCCCCGCAAACATCCGCACCCAACGATCTCCCCTCACCCAAAAAAAATCAACCAGCCACTACAGACAAATCCTGCATACCACTCTGCAGCATTTGGAATCCGTCCCAACCGTTCTGTTTTTGTGGCACTCACCCAAACTGGAAATTATCACAAGCCCCAGGTGTGCCTTGATTGGTAGGCACTCGTGTATCCGCGCAGTGAGGTGAACTGAGTGCGGCTGAGGTGGCGGAACTGCGTCGTCCTTGTCACCGCAGACCTGCATTTGGCCGCAAATTCAGCAGCCATTTTTCTTCCCTCTCCCCCCCTGCCATTGCAATTTCCGCCGTTCCCAGCGAAACGGGACAGGACGGGAGGAAACCGCGGCCGTTTCTGCAGAAAGTCCGTCTCCCCGTTCCGTCCCAGCGAGTATTTTCGCGAGCATTTTCTTAGCTTCAATTCAGAAGAAGATTCAAGTATCGTTTCGTGACTTCCAACTCATGACTTCAGGTTGCGTCAGAAACTGCTAGCTACCGAAGCTAGCTCATTCCCCACTCCTGCTGTCTACCAGAGTCCTGACTGGAACTTTGAAGTACTACTTACTTGCACTCTTCGCTCCCTAGAAGTTGTGCAAGATGATTCCCGGAGAGATTTCTCTCTGTCCGAGCTCTGGCGTTCCCATGGAGTCGAATCAGAAGCTCAGTTCCAAGAGGCCCTACGCCGACGCTTTCGACGCAGCAGACGACACCATGTTCTCCTTCGGCCAAACCGGAGACCTCTTCGACCGAGGGCTCGACCAACTAATGACGTACATGGGCGAAATGGGGGGGATTGCTGAGAAGGATAACAAATCGCTCCCTAACGCGGACAGGCTTCTGCCAGATGATGTTCCTGAAGAGTCAGTCGGGGAGGGAGGCAGCCATGACAATTTCGGCATGTTTGACTCGAACCCGTTCGGTACCGTGAATCTCGCCGCGTCCTTTCCGGAAGGCTCGTGCGAGCCGCAGCTGGTCCCGTGCGCTCCGAAGCCCGCTGCGACGACGACGACGACAAACGACGTCGCAGACTCTGTCGCAGACGGAGGAGCGTTCGGGTCGCCTGACGTGTTCAGCTCGCCGGACGGTTTCGCGTCGGAGGATTTCAATCTGTCGTTCGGAGGGATGGATGACGTGGATGCGCTGAATCAACAGGACCTTCGTTATAATCTCATGCTCAGAGGAGCGGGCCTTGCAGGTACACAGCGAAAGCATATCGATTCGACTCATTCTCGTTTTCACTTTCGCGTTTTCCTTGCGTTCTTGCTCCTGCTTCCGCTTTTGTAACCACGATGAATTGTGGCTAACTCGTTATTTTCCCTTTCAATTCTGTTCTTTTTGTAACACAGAGCATTCTACCGCGGATGCTCCGTCGCATCCCAAAATGGAGTTCCCGGAGTACCCAGCGCATCATCCGATGAACCACCCAATGTATCCGCCGCATATGCCGCTCTACTACCCTGGAATGCCCACCATGCCGGTTCCCTACTACGGCATGCCGTACCCTCCCTTTCCGTACAACCCGTGGATGGCTCCTTACTCCTCGCCCTTCCTTTCCCCCCCACAGTAAGTCCGCGTCACGTAACCTGTCACCTACGTTTTTTTCTCTAACGATGTGTGGGACGGGAATTTACGAGTCACGAGCAGCTATACTTCGCGAAACGAACGCGTAAGTCGTAATGAAAACTAATCATCACCTTGTTTTTTTTACTCTGTGCAGTGCGATGCCTGGAACCAACGCAATAGCCGCCGACCCTGCCGCCATCGCGCGTCAGCGTCGCCTGGTCGCGGATTCCGTGCGCGGTAAGCGACGACGACACGCGCTCAACGCGTCCTCGCAGTTCCCTTCCGCCGTATCTTCCGTCGCACCTTCCGCGATGCCTTCCGCGTCCCTCTACGGCCATCCTATCCCATCCTCTCCCTCAATCCTCCCTTGGACTAACGTCAATCCCGACGCTGCCGATTCGGCGAACGCCGCTTCCTCTTCGCCGTTCGTTCCCGCTGCTCCCCTCCCGCCGCTCTCCCCCGCCGTCGTCCCGTCGTCCCCCAAAGCCATCGCGTCCCCCGCACGGTGCGCCTCGCCTGTTCCCACATCGTCCCCCGCTGCGGTCGGGAAAACTGGCGCGGGGAAGGCTGCGGCGAAGAGTCCGCTGGGCAGAGTTGCTCCTCTCCCTGCTGCTGCTGCTGCTGGCAAATCTCCTGCCGTGAAATTTTCAGCAGAGGTAGAGGTCGCCGCTGCTCCAGCCGCTGCTCTGCCGGTTTCGCCTGTTCTTAAGATTGAAGAGGACGTGTTTGTTCCTACCGCTACCGCTCCCGCTATCCCCGCTACAGTCTCCGGTCCTGTGACTGGGCAGCAAGTCAAGGGAGGGAAGGCCTCGGCGAAGCAGCAGCGGGATGAGCGGCGAGTGAAGCGGCTGCTGCGGAACCGCGTGAGCGCGCAGCAGGCGCGGGAGCGGAAGAAGAATTATGTCGCGGAGCTGGAGCAGCGGTGCGAGATGGTTGAGAGGAGTAACGCGGAGATTGAAGGGGAGATTGCCGCACTGATGGCTGAGAACGAGCGGCTGAGGCAGTCCATGCGGAGGGCTATCAGGGAGACTGGAGTGTGATGCTGAACGAGCTTCGAAATTTCTTACGAACTACAATATTTCATCATCTTTCGAATCTGTACAGATTGATTGAGCGAGACTTCAGCTTGACGAGAGTGCGAGGAAGTGGAGCCGGAGGCACTGGGGAAGGCGGTGGAGTACGGTACAATAATGTGGGATCAAGGTGCATACAGGCTGATACGAATTGCGGTAGGGAAGCCAGCGCTGCACGGTTGACTGGAGCTGGAGCAGAGGTGTCACTCCTCAGAGCAGTGTGATAGGAGGCATGCTGAAGCTGATGCAGCTGCATTCACGTAGAAGATTTGTGAGCTTGCGTTTACCTTTTTGGGGAAGCGTGAGTGCCGCTGCTGGAGTTATAAAACGGGACTCTTGGATTAGTGCTTGCTGCTGAGTACTTGCTGCTGGATTTCTAGTTTTATACAACAGGACACCAGCTGAGAGAGGCTTTGACCCTTCAGTAGTACCATTAGAAGGGCAAAATGCTTTCTTCTTTCACCATAGTAGGTACTACTAAATACGCCTACGGCGAGATGATGGGGCCTCGTCGTAGGGTTAGCGCTGCGGCGGATGTGGATTCGCCACGTGGCGTTAAATTGATGCCGGATGCAGGTAAAGGAGATTCGAGTTCGAACGTGAATAATCCCAAGTCCAGATTGATCGACGGTCGAGGCGAGCCCAGTAGCGTCGCAGATCGTCGCCGAGCCGGTCGCATTGTGCTCGCGACAGCGGCGGTGTCGCGCGTAGCCATGCTGATACTCTTCTTCGCCTTTGACGCGATTCTAGAAGATTACGACACGTCAGCACGCATCTATTCCCCGTGTCATCCACACCACGTGTCACCAGGGCAGCTTGCGTTTACCTTTTTGGGGAAGCGTGAGTGCCGCTGCTGGAGTTATAAAACGGGACTCTTGGATTAGTGCTTGCTGCTGAGTACTTGCTGCTGGATTTCTAGTTTTATACAACAGGACACCAGCTGAGAGAGGCTTTGACCCTTCAGTAGTACCATTAGAAGGGCAAAATGCTTTCTTCTTTGCACCCGATTGAACCTTGCAACGTTGGTAGTCGAATAAATGACCAGCTCCAAGCCATGGTCGCAGTGTGTAAGTTCGGCAAGTACCACGATGCACCGTACTGAATCTCGCTGCAACTCAAAGCACCGGGCTGAAATTTTCTCAGTCACCAATTTGATCATGCCCCAAACCAAAGCACTCTGCCCTACTGCTGCTTGCACGTTCAGTGGCCTGCCGCATCGCGACTTAGCCTGTGTGCACGGCACGAGCGTTTATACTAATGTAATAAAGCGATTGGACGAGGTTGTTGTGGTTACTCCTATTAGAGGAAGATGTCGCCTCGGCGTTTGATTTAGTAGGTACTACTAAATACGCCTACGGCGAGATGATGGGGCCTCGTCGTAGGGTTAGCGCTGCGGCGGATGTGGATTCGCCACGTGGCGTTAAATTGATGCCGGATGCAGGTAAAGGAGATTCGAGTTCGAACGTGAATAATCCCAAGTCCAGATTGATCGACGGTCGAGGCGAGCCCAGTAGCGTCGCAGATCGTCGCCGAGCCGGTCGCATTGTGCTCGCGACAGCGGCGGTGTCGCGCGTAGCCATGCTGATACTCTTCTTCGCCTTTGACGCGATTCTAGAAGATTACGACACGTCAGCACGCATCTATTCCCCGTGTCATCCACACCACGTGTCACCCGGAAATTCGTCTGCAGTAGACCGCACGCTGACACTTCTCGGGATCCCCCACACCAGTACAGAGATTTCTGACGAATCACGTCTCGCGAATGTCGATAAGGTTCACCTAGGTTTAGTTCGCACTGTCGCGGCTTCTGCAGCAGAATCGGTTGTCCGCCGTCTGCCCCCTGATTTGATTTCCACATCGTTAATTGAAGACTACCCAGGTAAATAACAATCTCGCACGCCGTTCCCCCCTGCTGTCTTTCGCACATTATCTGACTCCCTCCCATTTCTGCTTTACTTGCCTCGTAAACCCGAAACCTTGAACCCTATTTTCCCCTGGCAGCCCACAAAAGCATCGTACAGCGGAGGAACAGCCTGGTGGTGTGGGATTCAGGCCTCTTTTACTCCATTGCCCTCTGTTGAAACCACTTTTGAGTTCTCAGAGTTGATTTTAATCCTCTTTTACCCCATTGCCCTCTGTAGCCTTGTGATGGCCCCTCCTTTCTCCCACTCCTCAACCGAACCCCAACCCCCAACCAACCCCCACCACCCACTGCCCAACCCACACACCCAATTCAGGCCTTCACAGCACAGCACAGCAGATACTGGCAAGCCTGGTGGTGTGCTCAGGCCGAACCGAATCAACAGGTTCGAATATACAGGAAAGAAGATTCGGTCTTCTTTTACCACGCTGCCCTCTGTGGCCCCTAGCTTGAGCAAGCCTACGCCTTCTGTCCCCACGTGCCCCCTCTTATCAGGGCACAGGAGCATAGTCAAACACGCATTATAAGGCCTTGTGGTGTGGGATTCGTTGTTTTTTCTACCCCTCTGTGTCTATGAGTTCGAACAGGCTCACGCCTTTTGTCCTCTCAACCCGTTACTATCAGGGCACAGGAGCACCGTACAAGAGACGATAGAAGGCGTGGTGGTGTGAGATTCGGTGCTCTTCTGCTGCATTGCCCACTGTGGCTGCACCCCCTCCCTCCCCACTCCTCAACCAAGCCCCACCCCCGACCCCTCACCTGGTTCAGGCCGCAACAGCACGGCACAGCGAGCAGTAGAGAGCCTTGTGGCGTGGAATTCGGTATTTTTCCACCTTATTCCCCTCTGTTACTATAAGTTAAAACAACCCTACGCATTTTCCCCCCTTTCCTGCCCTTCCCCATGACAACCCCTTGACCCCTTGCACCTCTGCCCCCTTATCAGATCACAACAGCACGGTACAACATCGTCGGAGGGCGTGGTGGTGCGGGATTCGGTGTTTTTCCACCGCACTGCCCTCTGTGGTCTTATGATACCCCCTCCCTCCCCCATCTTTCCAACCAACCCCCACATCCCACCCCACACACCCGGTGCAGGCCACAACAACACCGTACAGCAAGCACTAGAGAGCCTGGTGGTGTGGGATTCGGTGTTCTTCCACCGCATTGCACTCTGCGGTTATGAGTTTGAGCAGGCCTATGCCTTCTTTCCGCTCCTGCCCTTGCTCATGCGCCTCCTCGCCACTGCCACTCCCTGTAAGCCGTCTCAATGCTTCCTCAGCAATCCGCTTCAAGGTTACCTTGCTCCCTGCACCATGCTCTCTTCTCTTCCCGCTCCTTCCCTTGCTCACGCGGCTCCTCGCTACTGCCACTCCCTGTATGGCCTCCCTTTCCCTCCCCTCCCCCTATTGCTGTGCTAATGAGGCTACTCCTCTCGCCGAGTTGACTTTTGAGTCGACTCAAAAGTCTACTGCTGTGCTAATGAGGCCACTCCTCTCGCCGCCACCACCCGTTCTTCCCTCTTGTTCCCTTGCTCATATGCCATTACTCTTCTTTCTGGGCCACTGTCACTGTGACTGCCTCCTGAGGCGCCTCAAAAGTCGCCACCACCCGTTCTTCCCTCTTGTTCCCTTGCTCATATGCCAGTACTCTTCTTTCAGGGCCACTGTCACTGTCAGTGCCTCCTGAGGCGCCTCAAAAGTCGCCACCACCCGTTCTTCCCTCTCGTTCCCTTGCTCATATGCCATTACTCTTTAGGGCCACTGTCACTGCCACTGCCACTCACTCACTTTCGCCTTCGTGGGGCTGCTCGGATTTTTGGAGGAAAAAAAAAAAAAAATCCTATCAAATGCAGCTTTTCTTGCAGCAGCTTACCGCCTCTCCTTTCCACTTCTTTCCTCCTTTTCTTTCCTCCTACCCCTCCTTCCTCTCTAGTCCGTCTGCTTCTCCCCATTCTCGGAGCTCCAGCCACATTTGCCTTGGTGGGACTGGTCGTCTCGAATACTGCCTTCGTTGCAGCAGCTTACTGCCTCTTCAGGTAATTCCCCTGACAGACATGAGCGTAACGAGTAGACGAGTGATTATAGTTTTGAGCCAAAACAAAAATATATGCGGACTAAGTGGTTGAGTGATATGCAGGTGGCAGCCGATAGTGAGTGAGTATTATTGAGTAGTATGACGTCTCAAAGCTTGCTGCTTCTTCAGGGAACTCCCTCAACAGACTATCATGTGAACTAGATTTGCAATACGAGCAAAATCAGCAGAATGAGTAGAATTAGCAGAACAAGCAAAGTCACCAGGAAAGGAGAAATTAGCTGAACATGCGCCTATATGTTGTTTTGAATGTGCTTTTTACAAGGAACGACCCGTGGATCGCCCTTCGAGTGAACTACTCTTGAACGTCCCATGTTACGTTTGCTCTCTGCAGTGCAGGCTGACCGACTGTGTTCTCTCCGACACGCGCTTAGTCTTCCCCTCCGCCCTCCTCTCCCTTTCAAATGTGCTATTCTTGGACGTCCTAGTCTTCTTCGAATGTGAATCAATCCTCAAACGTGTTTCAAGTGTGTTCCTCTTGAAGTTGCTGTTTGTTTTGCTCTCTGCAGGCTCACCGACTGTGTTCTTTCTGATACGCGTCTGGCCTTCCTCTCCTCCCTCTTCTTCTGCCTCACCCCCGCCTCTGCTTTCTACTCTGCGATGTGAGTGAGTGAGTGAGTGAGTGAGTGTGTGAGTGAGCGTGGAGCAATGAGTGTGGGAGGGTGTGCGGAGGAGTGTGTGTTTGTGTGAGAGAGAGGGAGTGGGCATGTAAGGGAGGGTGGGTGAGAGAGATAACGGGAAGGGCAGAGAGAGAGAGAGAGGAAAGAGAATGCGTGTGCGAGGGAGAGGTATGTCTGCGCCCACATACCCAACCCGTCCCCCTTTTTCCCAGCCCCACCACCTCAACCCACCTCACCTCACCCCACCCCTGCCTACCTCACCCCAACCCACCCCACCCCTCTCCCCTCTGTCCCCAACAGCTATTCCGAGAGCATATTCGCACTGCTCGCCTTTGCCGCCATGTGGCGCGTTGTGAGTGGCCGATGGATCTCTGCGTCCCTCTTGATCGCCCTCTCAGCAGCCGCTCGCCCTAATGGTGTCCTTCACGCAGGCTTCTTCCTCTTCTCCTCACTGCAGGTATATCGTGACGTGGTGTTACACATTGGTAACCGCATGACATGGTATGTTACTCACTCCTCATCGCGCTTTCAGCAGCAGCTCTTTCCAACATCGTGCTGCGCGCAGGCTTCTTCCTCTTTGCCACATGGGCACATCGCATGTCACCTGCAGGTGGTGGTGTTACACATTGGTAACCACCACATGCGCACATCTGATGTCCTGGGGTCTGATTAGTCGTCCTCTCAGCAGCAGCTCGTTTCAACGGCGTCCCGCTCTCTGACTTCTTCCACTTTGCCTCCCTGCAGGTATATCGTCTGGTGTGATGTGATGGGGTGGGTCTACTTACGCACATGCTGGTTGTGGTAACCACAGCACATGGGTCTCATGGCCAGTGACACCCATGGTATGTGTGTGATGTGACTCCCCCGTGGTCACCCTCTCATGTGACTCCCCCGTGGTCACCCTCTCATGTGACTCCCCCGTGGTCACCCTCTCATGTGACTCCCCCGTGGTCACCCTCTCATGTGACTCCCCCGTGGTCACCCTCTCATGTGACTCCCCCGTGGCCACCCTCTCATGTGACTCCCCCGTGGTCACCCTCTCATGTGACTCCCCCGTGGTCACCCTCTCATGTGACTCCCCCGTGAGCACCCTCTCATGTGACTCCCCCGTGAGCACCCTCTCATGTGACTCCCCCGTGACCACCCTCTCATGTGACTCCCCCGTGGTCACCCTCTCATGTGACTCCCCCGTGGTCACCCTCTCAGCAGCAGCTCGCTCCAACGGCGTCCTGCACGCAGGCACACCTCCCCCAACCCAAGTGTTGCTCTGCTCTTCCATTCCCTTCCCTTCAACCCTTCCGCCCCTCCATAAGGCAGCAGGGCCCCTCGTCCTCCGTCTGCTGCCACAGCAGCTGCCTCACTGGCTGTTCAATGCCATCCGTTTTAGGTCTCATCCTGCCTCCTCCCTGCCTCCTCCCTGCCTCCTCCCTGCCTCCTCCCTGCCTCCTCCCTGCCTCCTCCCTGCCTCCTCCCTGCCTCCTCCCTGCCTCCTCCCTGCCCCCTCCCTGCCTCCTCCCTGCCTTCACCCCTCCATCAGGCCGCAGGGCCCCTCATCCTCCGTCTGCTGCCATGGCAGCTGCTGCAGTGGCTGATCCATGCACTCAGCCCACAGGGGAATGAAGGCCGGGAGGGACGGCATCAAGGACGGCAGCAAGGGAATGAAGGCTGGCATACATCGCTCAAGACAACCAAGAAACGGACAGGCAGAAGAGTGTCAGCGGCGGGAGGGGCGGACGAGATTGGGTCGTTTTTGGAGAGGAAGTGGCAGCTGTGCCGCACAAGGTGAGGGTTTTTGAGGCGCCTCAAAATGTGCCGCACAAGGTGAGGGTACTCTCGGATCTTACACTTCCATTCTTTTAGTCTTGATTTGTTCGTCCCATTTCGGTTCTGCTGGACCCCGCTCCCTCTGTCCCTCCACTTACCCCCTTTTCACCTCCCTCGTGTAGTGAGGGTGTTTTTGAGACGTCTCACCTCCCTTTCCATCCTTTCACCTCCCTTTCCATCCTTTCACCTCCCTCTCCTCCCTCTCCCCCTCGTCTCCCAAAGAGAACCTTCCCGATTCTCCTCAGCACACTCTTTTGCTGCCTCTTGTCCTGCACTCCTTTTTCTCCTTCGTTGTTCCTGCTCACCTCTGTTCACCTCTGCTCCTCTCCCCCTCTCCCTCCCCCTAACCCTCCACCCCTCCCTCCCGCTCCCTTTCCCTATCATATCCTTCCCACTCTCTCCTTCTTCCCTTCCCTATCCCCTCCCAGGCTCCTCCCCATCCTCCTCTCCACCGCCCTCTGCTGTCTCCTCTCTTTCTCCCTTCCCCTCTCCCTCCAAATCATTATCGTTTTCTCCCTTTCTTGCTGCACCCATCCCTCCCCCCTCCCCCTCCCTCTCCCCTAGGCTTGGGCATTGGCCCGACCCGACCCGTTGGGGGCTACCCAAGGGTGTAGTCAGGTCGGGTCGGGTATACCCAACCTCGGGTATTCAGGGTCAGATTGTGTACCCGACCCGCCTTCTAACCCTAGGGTATTTAAAACCCGTGGCCGGGTCGGGTATACCCGAGGTCGGGTCGGGTATACCCGTTAAAAAATATAATCTGTAATGCATTATGGGTTATTCCTAAGCTGTTTTTGGCATTACATTTGTAAACTAAGCAGGGTTTTGCTCGTCAGGTTAGTGTAAACTAAACCTGTGCACAGCGCGTCGGGTTTTTGTAAACCCGAGCCGAATACGAGTAAGTGGCCTGAAATCGGGTCGGGTACCCGACCCGACGGGTATCAAAAACCCGAACCTAAATACACGGGTCGGGTAGCGGGTATTGGATACCCGAGCCGAGTATTCACTACCCGACCCGACTGGGTAGTCCAATCAGAAATAAATACCCGACCCGCCAAAAAGGTCTTGTCGGGTCGGGTTACCCGACCCGTTCGGGTCAAATGCCCAAGCCTACTCTCCCCTGCCCATTTTCTCCCTTGTTCCCCCCATTCCCCCCTCCCAGACTCCTCCCCATCCTCCTCTCCACCGCCCTCTGCTGCCTCCTCTCCTTCTCTCTCCTCCTCTCCTTCCAGTTCTTTGCCTTCACCCAGTTCTGCCGCCCTGCTGCTAGCACTACGCCTCGGGATGTTCCCTCCTGGTGCATGGACTCCATTCCCTACATCTACGGCTATGTGCAACGCAAGTACTGGTGAGAGGAAAGCAGTCGCCACAGCTTCAGGTCGTCCCCTATGGTGCTTGGACTCGGTCCGTTATATCTACGACTATGTGCAAGTAGTGGTGAGTGATGCAAGCAGCAAGGAGCACGAAGCTACTCTACCCAACCGCACACTTTGTGCTCTTTATGTTCTCAACTCTGCTGTCCCCAACACTACACAGTTAACCCCCCCTTCCTTATCTTCCTCATAGCAGCGACCTCCTGAATCCTGCTTCTCCTTCCCCTCATTCCGTGCCTTCCTCCCCTGTCCACCTCCCTACAGGGACGTGGGATTTGTTCGTTACTTTCAGTTAAAGCAGCTCCCCAACTTCCTCCTACCAGCACCCACCCCCCTTCTCGCCCTCTCTGACCACATCCACCTTCCCTTAGTTCCCTCCCAACCAACCACCACCATACTTCCACCTTTTCTCCCATACACAATGCAGGGATGTGGGATTTCTCCGATACTTTCAGCTGAAGCAACTCCCCAACTTCCTCCTGGCATCACCCACCCTCCTCCTCTCCCTCTCAGCCGTCCTATCTTTCGCACTCTCTCGCCTTCTCCTCTTCCTCTCTCTCGGCCTCCTCTCCGCTCCCTCTGACCAGCACCGCCTCCTCTTCCTTCCACCTCCCAACCACCCAAAAGAACGAGAGAGGGAGGAGGAAGTGGAGGAGGAGAAGGTGGAGGAAGGGGAGGAGGAGAAGGTGGAAGAAGTGGAGGAGGAGAAGGTGGAGGAAGGGGGGGACGAAGGGGAGGTGGAATGGCGAAGATATGACCGTTTGAGTGGTAACAAGGGGTTCTTTTCTGCTGCTGCTCTTCCGTTCCTGCTGCAGCTGCTGTTTATGACAGCAGTGGCAACGTTGGTGATGCACGTACAGGTGAGAGAGAGTGTAGTTGTTGTAGATGCTTACAGGAAAGAAAGAAAAGAATTGCAGCTGCTGTTCATGGCAGCAGTGGCAACGTACAAAGTGCGCGGAACGTTTTTTTTTTTTTTTTTTTTTTTTTTTTTTTTTTTTTTTTTTTGGTTGTTGTTGCTGCGCCTTAAGAATATATCAGTGCAGCTCCTGTTGATGCACGTTTCAGTGAGTGAGAGTGTATGTTGTCTTGAACGCTTCAGTAATGGATCACTGCAGAAATCTTCTGTTCATTACAACAGTGACAAATCTGTTGATTCGTTCAAGACAACTACTAGTAGAGTATATACTGCAGCTCTCGTTTATGAAAGCAGTGGCAACTACTACTGTGGTGATGCACGTTCAGGTGGGTCTATTAGAATTTCTGGCAGCCACTTGCGTCCGCTCATAGAGATGGCAGCATCTTTTCGCCCCCATATACTCGCTTCACTTCTAGATCTCCCAATCTTATCTCGGTTTTCGTGCATCCTGGATTTCTAGCTCGTGTACAACTTCCTCTTTGTATATTGAAGGCTGTTGAATCTGGGCTCAAGATGCAGTTATTTGTTCCTCATCAGTGCTCCTTCCCCTTCTCTCCCCCTTCCCTTCCCATACTTCCCTCCCCCCCCCCCCCCAACACCCCTCCCCCCCTCTCCTCCCCCCCCCCCCCCTCCCCTCCCCCCTCCTCCTCCCTCGCTCCCCCCTCCTCCCCACACCCTTGCAACCCTCTCCCCTGTGGATTTCAGGTGGCCACTCGTTTCCTCTCCTCCTCACCTCCTCTCTACTGGTTCCTGGCCAATCTCCTCACATCAGCGAATACCATGCAGCCTCAGTCTGGTCCTCCCCTCCCTCAAACGGTCCGTTGTATTGATTCCCCTCCCTCCCTCTCTCTCCTCCCTCCCTTTCTCCCCTCCCCCCATCTCGTGTCTCCCTCATTTATGAGCTACAGGTGGCGACTCGTTTTCTCTCCTCCTCACCTCCCCTCTACTGGTTCCTAGCCCATCTCCTCACATCAGCGAATACCAAGTACTCTAAATCTGCCCGCCCATCTTCCGAGTATGCGGATCAAAGGTGGGAGTTGTTTATGGTAAGGGCATGGATTGGTGCATCAGTGGGGTATGCAGTCATTGGCTCCTTGCTTTTCATCAATTTCTATCCCTTCACGTAGGTCTGCTTTCGAGCTGTTTTCAGGCATGAAACAGGCATACAGTTTGCCTTTTAAGGAACCTCAGAATGTTTTCTTGCTTGACTCAGACACACGGCTTGTTGCATATATAGAAAAGGTGAATCCGTACATGAGGGGGAAAGGTGGGCAGACAAACTCGGGCGCTGATACATACTGATTAGTCCAGGGTCAAACATCCACATGTACAGCGTATTTCCCTCATTAGTTTGGCGTTAAAAACCGTTTTTTGAAGGGTTATGTGAGTGAGCAGAGTGAAAGTGGGTTATGTGAGAAGTGAGGACGCTTATGTGAGAGGATATTAGGGAGACCAAGCTAAAGGATCAAGGGATTATGTAAGGAGTGAAACGGGTTGTCATGCTAGACGAGAGTAAGGAAACGATGTGGTGGGAGGAAGGGAGTCATTTGTGAGGAAAGGGGGTCATGCGAGAGGAGTGTCCGCTTTTGATTTATGCGAGAAGGGGGAAGGGGGTCATGCGAGAGGAGGGAAGGGAGGGATGGGGGTCATGCGAGAGGAGGGAAGGGGGTCATGCCAGAGGAGGGAAGGGAGGGATGGAGGTCATGTTAGAGGAGGGAAGGGAGGGAAGGAGGTCATGTTAGAGGAGGGAAGGGAGGGATGGGGATCATGCGAGAAGAGGGAAGGGGGAGGTGATTTAAGAGGAGAGAACATGCTTTGTGAGAGAAGTAGGGTTACCTTGATAAGAGTGAAAGAGGTTATGTGAGAGGAGGTATGTGATAGAGAAGAGGGATGACGGCGAGAAGGGGGCTTATGTGATAAGAAGTGTCAAAATGAAGAATGGATGATGCATTGATGTTGGTTGGGGTACATATAGCTAACCCTAAGTTTTGTACCCCCTAAGACAAACCTCACTATAGGCTACAACATTTGACACACCCCCATAGCCTAAGTGAGGGGTGTCTAGCAGAACCAAACGAGTACGGTCACAAGACCAGTCCAAGAAACGAAGCTCAGGGTGGATCACAACGTCACCACACAGTCTGAGCACAAACAACAGTGGCCACAAGGCCAGTCCAAGAAGTAACAGAGATATATAGAAAGCAAAGTAAACAGTACACTCAAGTCTAAGCAACACGAGAACCAGTGTCAACAAGGCCTAACTGCACACAGCACCTCTGGTGGTCACAAGGCGGAAGCGCCTTGGTGAAGATGTCTGCAGTGTTGGCCTCGGACTCCACAAACTCAAAGCGAGCCTGTCCACGCCTCTGCAACTCTCGCAGAAGAAAGTACCTGACGTGAATGTGCTTCACTCTGCTCTCCAGTCGTGGCTCTCGACAAAGGAGAATAGACGCCTTGTTGTCAGTGAACAAGGTCGGTGCAGAGCTCGGCCGCTCACCAAGGTCGGTGAGCAAGAAGGTCAACCAACGCAGCTCCTGTGCCGCCATGGCACCAGCGTAGATCTCAGCCTCAGCTGTAGAGGTCGAGACCGAAGAGGAGCGCGTGGACCGCCAGGAAACAGCTCCAGAACCCAGGCTGAAACAGTACCCCTGAGTAGACCTGTGAGTCTCAGCGTCGTCAGCGTAAGAGGAGTCACAGTGACCAGTAAGTACGACAGACTGCTGCCCTCCAAGAACTAGCCCCACGCCTGATGTCGTCGCTAGGTACTTCGCCACCCTCACAGCTGCTGTCCAGTGAACAGGACGGTGTCTCCCTGGCGCAACAAAGCGCGCAAGAACGCTGAGAGGGAAGGCGAGGTCCGGGCGAGTACAAGTCATCAGGTACATGAGGCAACCCACAAGCTCTGCGTAGGGACCACTAGGCTCGAACGGCTCGTCAGGAAAGGGTCCAGTGAGTCTGTGGTCAACAGCAAGAGGTGTGCGCTGTACTGTGGAGTGCTGAAGCCCGAACCGCTGAAGGACCTGCTGCACCATGTGCGACTGTGAAAGTGTAATGGTGCGAGCAGCTCTGTCCCTGGTGATCTGCAGGCCAAGGTAGTGGCGCAGCTCACCAAGATCAGTGCAGGTGTGTCTCTTCTGCAGTTCGGACTTCACGTGTGCCAAAGCAACCCTGTCAGGGGTGGCGAAAACAAGGTCGTCAACGTAGACCAGAACAAAGAAAGGTGTGGGGCCACGACGAACGAACAGCGACGGGTCAGCAGAAGACGGCTGGAACCCAAGGTCAGACAGGGTAGAACGCAGGGTGTCGTGCCACTCACGAGGAGCCTGACGAAGACCGTAAACCGGTCGCCTCAGCCTCCACTGGGTCCCAGGAGGGAAAGAGCCAGTGAAGGCAGAGGGACGACGCAACCAGACCTCCTCGTGAAGACTGCCCTGAAGGAAAGCAGTAGAGAAGTCGAGAGAGTGTAACTCGTAGTCTCTCTGTGCTGCTACGTGTAGTAACACCCGAAGAGTGGTCATCTTCGGGGTGGGCGCGAAGGTCTGAAAGAAGTCAACTCCCTCGCGCTGACTGAAACCTCTAGCCACGTAGCGCGCCTTGAAGACCGGAGGAGATCCCGGTGGCCGCTTCACCCTGTAGATCCACATGCCGTCGACTACGTTCGCCCCCGGAGGGGGAACCTCATCGACGTAGGTGCCTGTGGATCTGTAGGAGGCCATCTCTGCGTCCATGGCAGCTCTCCACTGAGAGGCCCAAGGCCCTGACACTGCCTCAGCGTAAGTGCGAGGAGTCGGAATGTCAAGGGCGTCGGGGTCACCCTCAGGGGCGAGGAGCATGGCACAGAGATGAGGGGAAGCGGCCGCCAGGAACTCTAGCTCAAACTGCCTGTCCTCTAGGGCGTCACAGCCAAGGGCAGACACACCCCCAACGGCCAGAGGACTGGAAGGAGGAGCAGCCACAAGAGCGGTGGCGAAGTCAAGGCGGCGGGTAGAGGCAAACTCAGTGACTGCGGCAGTAAGAGCGGACACAGAGGACACAGAGGCACGAGGGTGGGTAACAAGAGAGGCGAGAACACGAGAGAGAACAGGACGGTACGTGCGGTAGTAGTCAGTGACAGGAGAAGGAAGCGACACAGTGAGGGCCGACTCAGGAGGAGACGGAAGCACAGACGGAGACGGACGAGGTGGACGAGAACAAAGGAAGGCTGTACGAAGGTCAGTGAAGGGAACAGGAGACGAGGGACGAGCACGAGGGGAGCGACGAGAGGCCCAAGTCTGAGAAGGAGGAGGAGACAACGAAGACTGAGAACGAGGGAAAACAGCGGGAGAGGGGTCAGGAGGAGGAAGCGGAGGACCAGAGACGGGAGGAGAGGGGGAGGAGGAAGGAGAGGGAGACGGGAGACCAAGGGTCCGAAGGCCCGAGACAGGAGGAGGAGACGGCAGCAGCTGCTGCTGCTGCTGCTGCGGCTGCTGCTGCTCCAGCGGCTGCTGCCTCTGCTGCTGCTCCTGCTGCTGCTCCTGCTGCTGTCGCTCCTGCTCCTCGAGCCGCTGCAACTCTCTCTCCTCTCTCTCCAACTCCAGCTGCTCCTCACGAGCACGACGAACACGAGCCTGGAACCTGGTCGGGTAGGGGTGGGGGGAAGGAGTAGTGTCCGGGGCAGCGGCAGCCCCAGAGTCGACCTCCGAAGCACCAAGCACACCACCCCCAGAGGCAGCACCAACACCAGCTCCAGACCCAGGCTCTCCAGAAACCGAAGGGACACCCTCACCCCCAGACGCAGCACCCCCAGACTCCGCACCAGCACCCCCAGACTCCGCACGACCAGTACCAGCCCCCGGAAGACAAGAGTCCTCTGCAACCCGCGGCTCAGCTCCAACTCCAGCACCCCCAGAACCAGAGACCTGTACAGGGACAGTCGCAGGACCAACCTCTCGAGAGGGAGCACCTGCAGGAGGCGGCGAGGAAGACTGTGGGGAGGGAGGCTGTACAGGGGGGGCTACCGAAGGGGGAGGGCTAGCCTGAGACACACCAGACGGGGCTGGACCAGGGGGGGGAGGCTGTACCGGGGGAGCAGGCGAGGGACCGGGAGACCTCGACTGGGGTACCTGACGTAGTAGGGGGTGGACTCCTCGAAACGGACGTCACGGGAGTCAAAGAACCGGTGAGAGGGAGGGTGGTAAAAGGTGAAGTCAGAGGAGTCCTCAGGGAAACCAAGGAAGACACAAGGAACGGCGCGAGGCGAGAGCTTGTCCGCGGAGGTGTCGCGGACAAGAGCCAAGCACCCCCAGACACGAAACCTCGACGCGACACCAGGGGACCCTGTCCAAAGACTGGTCGGTGAAGCCTCCGGCCGAGAGACGCGTGGCCAGAGGTTCAGCTGGTGCGCGGCGTACCTGACCGCGTATGGCCACAGGAAATGGGGGGCACGGGCGTGAGTCAAGGAGGTGCGGGCAATCTCCATGACCAGGCCTATGCGACGCTCAGCAACCCCATTCTGCTGTGGGGACTCCGGAAGCGTCCAGGACTGACGAATGCCCTGTTCGCGACAGAATCCAGCGAGAATGCCGGAGCGAAACTCGCCCCCGCGGTCGGAGTGGAGACAGCTGACACGACGACCACGAGTGTCCTGGGTGGTAAGCAACCACCTGATCAGCGTAGAAGTCACCTCAGACTTCCTCGCCAGGGGGAACACTGTGGTGTAGCGGGAGTAGTCGTCAACGACCACCAAAAAGAAACGCTCACGCTCAGGGCCAGGGCGAGGAGAGGGGCCCCAGACGTCCAAGTGCAGTGTCTCAAAAGGCTCGGTGGCCGGACGAAGGGAGGAGGAGTGAGGGGTGGCGCGCAGCCTACCCTCGACGCAAGGACCGCACGGTGGTGCAAGGGACGGCGGCAGCGACGGCAAGACACGCGGGAGACCTAAGACAAGACGCTGACGAGACATAGCGCGAAGACGAGGAGGAGAAGGGTGCCCCAGCCGGTGGTGCCACAAAACGGTGGGGTGGGCAAGCGACCGACAGGAGCACGACGCAGCGACCGGACTAGACGGAGGAACCTGACAAGACACAGCTACCTGGGGGGACGGAGCAACCTGGTGAGACGCGAGGACTCGAACGGGGGGCAAAACAGGGGCCGGGGGCAGGAGGGGCGGCTGTGGCTGCGGCTGCGGCTGCTGCTGCTGCTGCTGCTTCTGCTGCTGCTGCTGCTGCTGCAGTCGCTGCTGAGCGCGCGGGCCAGTGTGAAGAGTGTAGAGACCGGAGCCCGGCTCAGCAGCAAAAGTGGCGAGGGGCTGGTAAGAGTCCCCGTCAACACACACCGCAGTCTCTCCAGAAGGCTCAAACCACACACCCACGTGCTGACTCACGAGGGGTCGCACGCCCACCAAGTTCCGGGAGAACGAGGGGACGTGAAACCCAGTGAGAGACCCAGAAGGAGCAGCCGGACACGGCAAGGTGGTAGTGTGACGCGCGGTGACTGGTCCCGAAGTGGGATCAGCCAGCGCCACAGAAACAGGCGCAGGAAGAGGCGTAAGTGTCGTGCTGTCACGAAAGAAGCAGTGAGAGGCTCCAGAGTCCAGCGTGAACGACAGCGAACCGTCCTCTGAGGTAGCCGCTGGACTAGAGTCTACACAAGAACCTACACTAGCAACAGGCAACTGAGCAAGGCTAGCACCTAAGCTAACAACACCAGAGTAAACAGAGTCAGAAACACTAGAGTCAACAACAGCATACATAGCATGGGGAGTACCAATCAGATCAACTAACTGCTCAGCAGACATGCCCCACAGAGCGGAGCCGTAGCGCTGAACAAGAGGCAGCCAGTCAGGGGCAGGAGCACCAACCCCGTAGACCAAACGAACCGTGTCAGTGAGCTGAGCAAAGCACTGACCAGGGGGGTGAAACCGGCCACAAGGGTGGCCACGACGAGTGCCTGTCAGAACCTGGTAGGTGCAGGGAGTGTAAGCAGCACCGCGCTGGGTCTGACGCAGCCCCGACCCTGGAGCCAGCTGCTGCCGCTGCTGCTGCTGAGGCTGCTGGGAGGAGAGGGGCTGCTGGTGCTGCAGAAGCTGCTGCTGACGCTGAGCCTGGTACCACGCCGCTGCTCCACCAACCGGGGCAGGAAGTACAGGAGGCGACTGACGAACTCGGGCGTCGCCACCACCAGCAGGCGCAGTGGAGTCACCAGTCACTGCACGAGGCGCCTCTCCAGGCCCTGAACCTCCACCGCCGCCAGGCGCAACGCCACCTCCACTACCTCCGCCTCCACCTCCACTACCACCACCAGAACCGCCTTTCTTGCCACTCCTACCGCGGGACCGCGACGCAGTCGTAACAGCAGCTGCAGTCGCGTCAGTAGCGGCAGTGGCAAGTGAGGCAGTAAAGGTGGGTAACTGCGGGACTGTGCACCCGTGGAAGAGTGGGGGGGGCACAGCACCAGAGGCAGCGGCTACCGAGCGAAGGTTGCTCTCGACGTCCTTGAGTGCAGACTCAAGGACCTCGACGGTGAGCTCACTAGGGTGCTTCAGCAGAAGCGCGTCGCGAACGGAGGCAAGGCGGTCAGGGAGGCTAGTGGCGATGAAATAGATAGTAATCGCCATAGGGGGAGGAAGCAGTGCAAGCTGTGCCTCAGTGCAAGCAGCGCGGTAACTAGCGTCGAGCGAGCGGAGGTGAGCGATCAAGTCAGCAGAGCGCTCAAAAGACGCTAGGTCAGGAAACAGGAACGGGAGGAACAGGCGGCCAAGAGAGACAGCAGCGGGAGTAGAGTAGCGGGCCTTAATCGCAGTGAGGTACTCAGCAGCGGTGCGAACCTGAGTGAAGTGAACCTCCTCAGACTCAGGGAGGAGGCTGCTGAGCGCGATGCAGGCCGCAGCGTCACGTGACGTCCAAGCCGTCTGGTCAGCTCGCTGAGTGGCAAAGCGGGCTCTAGCGGCGTCGTCAGGGGCAGGTCCTAAAGGCGTAGGGTCGGGGGGCGCAGGTAGGGCACCAGTAGCGTGCGCCCAGAGGGTCTCGCCTGCCTGGACCTGACTCTCTAACAGACGGCGAGCACGAAGAAGCCAGACGGAAAAATCAAGAGGTCTACCGTCAGCGTCGAAACGAAGGACACGCTGAGTCGCCATAGTGAAAACGAACGCGAACGGAGAGGGAGGGGACAGCAGTAGGTGAGAGGCAAATTAGGGTTCGGCGGTACTCTGGGACAGGGGAGGAGCGGACGCCACAGCGGGCGTGACAGCGGGAGGTAACAGGGGACTAAGCAGCGGGGAACGGGAACGGGCGCAGCGGCGGGCGATGGCAGCGCGCTCGGCAGCAGGGGCCAGCAGCGCGCGCAGCGGGCGACGGCAGGGGGCGCAGCGGCGACGCGCGCAGCGGCGGGCGACGACGGCGGGGCCGCGGCGAGGCGCGCAGGGGGCGGGCGACGGCGGCAGGCGCGGCGGCGACGAGCGCGGTCGCGAGCGACAGTGGCGGGCGCTGCGGGACGGGCGACGCGACGGGGGGAGAGGGCGGGAGCGACGGGACAGGGGGAGGGCGACGCGACGGGGGGAAAGGGGGGGCGCGACGGGACGGGGGGAAGGCGACACGACGGGGGGAAGGCGCGGACGCGACGCGACGGGGGGAGCGCGACGCGACAGGGGGAAAGGGACGGGCGCGTCTCGAGGGGGGGGAAGGCGACGCGACGGGGGGGCGGTAACAGCTGGAACGATACGAACGAGAGCGTGGCTCGGCGCTAGGCTCGGTAACAACGAAAAGGAGACGAACGAGAGCTAGGTGTCGAGAGAATTAGGCAAAAGAGAGGGGTGAACTAGCAAGAATGGGGATACAAATAGCAAACCCTAGAAGGGTTGTACTCGCTACAGAGCACCCCACTACAGGCTAGAGCATAATATTCTGACACACCCCCATAGCCAAAGTGGGGTGTAATCAGCAGAGGAAACAAAGCAGTACAAGCTCAGGGTGGATCACGATGTCACCACACATTCTGAGCACAAGCAAGAAGCAATAGTTTAAGGTGCACAATTATGAGCAAAGCTAGAGGCAGTCACAAAAGGGGCAAGTGAGGAGGAGGAGGGCTGGCGAGAGGAGAGTAGATAGGAGGCGACGACTGAAGCTGCAGACACACGGGCAACAGACGGCTCTGGTGCGACAACGTGGCTACCGGGAATGAGTGCCCCGGAGTACAGGAGTAACAGGCTCCGCGGCTAATATGCGCGGCAGGAGCAAC
Organism: Closterium sp. Yama58-4; assembly: GCA_947470075.1. Taxonomy (NCBI): domain Eukaryota; kingdom Viridiplantae; phylum Streptophyta; class Zygnematophyceae; order Desmidiales; family Closteriaceae; genus Closterium; species Closterium sp. Yama58-4. Next base: position 715,262 of record CANIUD010000091.1, on the reverse strand, counting down.
GGACCCACAGGCGACGGCGCAACCGGCTCTCTGAGCTACCGGTGGCTAATCGACCCCCGGAATACAGGCGCTGCGGACGACACGACGGCGGCCTCCGCTCAACCTCCTCCAACTGTCCCACACCCCTCGACACACACCCCCTGCTTCAAACCCTAGCTCCACTCCGACGGTACCCCCCTTAAACCCCAAACCCTAGGCTCCCACACACCACCCCCCTCAGCGGCAGCTGTAGCAGAGGGAGACGAGGGAGGAGGAGGAGCAGGGGGAGGAACTCACAACCGACACCCCCATAGCCGCCACCCCCACACTCTCCACCCCCAAACCCTAAAACGGGCGGAACGGGGGAAGGAGCGCGGGGGACGGCGAGGGGGACGGCGCGCGGCCCCCAGGACGCCACCAAGGGGCAGCGAGGGGCCGCGCGTGGCTCCTTAGGGCGCCGCGACGGGAATTGGGGGGGGGGGGGGCCGCGGGCGACGGGACCGAGGGGCCGCGGGCGACGGGAAAGCGGGGCCGCGGGCGACGGAATTGGGGGGGGGGGCGCGGGCGACAGGACCGAGGGGCCGCGGGCGACGGGAAAGCGGGGCCGCGGGCGACGGGATCGGGGGGACGCGGGCATCCCCCACGGGAGGAAACCGCCGCGCGCCTCGGGGCGCACGGCGGGGAGAAACCCGCCGCACGCCCCGAGCGCGCGGCGGGATGAAAAATCCTTAAAAAAAAAGGAGGCGTCGCGCGACCAGTAGAACAGCAGCGGAAGCATTTGGTGGTGGGCCCACCCACAGGATCGACCCAACAGGATCGTCCTGCTCTGATAGCATGTCGAGAGAATTAGGCAAAAGAGAGGGGTGAACTAGCAAGAATGGGGATACAAATAGCAAACCCTAGAAGGGTTGTACTCGCTACAGAGCACCCCACTACAGGCTAGAGCATAATATTCTGACACTAGGATCAGGCTCGGGTGGTACGAACGGAGAACGGCGGAACGGGATCCCACAGGATCCTAACCTAACTGATACCATGTCAAAATGAAGAATGGATGATGCATTGATGTTGGTTGGGGTACATATAGCTAACCCTAAGTTTTGTACCCCCTAAGACAAACCTCACTATAGGCTACAACATTTGACGGCCTTACTCAGCGTCTGCCCCTGACGACCTTCTGTTACCCACAGAAGTCAAGAGATTAAAGACGTAGATGTTCCATGCCATGGCAGGAAGGACCTTGGGTGTTGTCAGCTTGCGTAGGACCCTTTTTGGGCCCTCTCGGGGTAGCCCTTCCCCCGTTAGTTCCCGACTCAAAGACGTCTTTAGGGTTGCGGTATCAGCAGTTGGCTTGCTCAGGACCGTGCATTTCCTCCGTTAGTCCCGAATCGCAAGATGAATCAGTGGTTATCATAGATTGTCCGCTGAGCTCAGCTGCTTGGAACCTTCTCATCAGGTCCCGCTTCACTGTAGAGTACAAACTAATCCGACGGCCAGTGGGACTCGCCAGCTTAATTGGAGCTCCGGGACAGGATCTCGACCGTTGATGGTGGGTCTTCTTGATTGGAGTGCGAATCGTCAAACCTACGTCTGAAATGAAAGAAACAAGGTGGTGTCAACGAGAATATCATAATGAAAGAATAATAAAGTTATTTATAAAAATTTACCATGCGCGCTTCGAGTGATATCTTCGCTTCGACGCTGGCTCTGGGACCTCGCCGGCTGGCTCAATTCCCCACTCGGGAAATAATCCGTGATCGTGAGACCAGAGGAGATCCCAGCTTCTCCATGATCGTCGAAAGCTGGAGGTAACGGAACTGAATCACGAAGTACGTACGTGTGCTCAACATTCTGTGGCGTATCCAGGGACATGTCACAGCGGTGCTAAAACGGTGGCTCTAAGCTTTTGTTACCCTGCGAAATGGCGGAGGAGGGGATGTGTTGAGAATTTAGTCCAAATGTCCTTCACATACGGTACCCACAGCAAAACGATGGGATGGGATGGGATGGGATGGGATGGGATGGGGAGGGATGGGATGGGATGGATGGGTGGGATGGGACAACCAGAAAGCGTTCATACAGCAGATCCAGCATTAAAGTCATTAAACCTTCATACAGCGGATCCAGCAGAAAAACTTAGGTTGGCTCACAAATCGCGTGGCTCCAAGAAGTAACAGAGATATATAGAAAGCAAAGTAAACAGTACACTCAAGTCTAAGCAACACGAGAACCAGTGTCAACAAGGCCTAACTGCACACAGCACCTCTGGTGGTCACAAGGCGGAAGCGCCTTGGTGAAGATGTCTGCAGTGTTGGCCTCGGACTCCACAAACTCAAAGCGAGCCTGTCCACGCCTCTGCAACTCTCGCAGAAGAAAGTACCTGACGTGAATGTGCTTCACTCTGCTCTCCAGTCGTGGCTCTCGACAAAGGAGAATAGACGCCTTGTTGTCAGTGAACAAGGTCGGTGCAGAGCTCGGCCACTCACCAAGGTCGGTGAGCAAGAAGGTCAACCAACGCAGCTCCTGTGCCGCCATGGCACCAGCGTAGATCTCAGCCTCAGCTGTAGAGGTCGAGACCGAAGAGGAGCGCGTGGACCGCCAGGAAACAGCTCCAGAACCCAGGCTGAAACAGTACCCCTGAGTAGACCTGTGAGTCTCAGCGTCGTCAGCGTAAGAGGAGTCACAGTGACCAGTAAGTACGACAGACTGCTGTCCTCCAAGAACTAGCCCCACGCCTGATGTCGTCGCTAGGTACTTCGCCACCCTCACAGCTGCTGTCCAGTGAACAGGACGGTGTCTCCCTGGCGCAACAAAGCGCGCAAGAACGCTGAGAGGGAAGGCGAGGTCCGGGCGAGTACAAGTCATCAGGTACATGAGGCAACCCACAAGCTCTGCGTAGGGACCACTAGGCTCGAACGGCTCGTCAGGAAAGGGTCCAGTGAGTCTGTGGTCAACAGCAAGAGGTGTGCGCTGTACTGTGGAGTGCTGAAGCCCGAACCGCTGAAGGACCTGCTGCACCATGTGCGACTGTGAAAGTGTAATGGTGCGAGCAGCTCTGTCCCTGGTGATCTGCAGGCCAAGGTAGTGGCGCAGCTCACCAAGATCAGTGCAGGTGTGTCTCTTCTGCAGTTCGGACTTCACGTGTGCCAAAGCAACCCTGTCAGGGGTGGCGAAAACAAGGTCGTCAACGTAGACCAGAACAAAGAAAGGTGTGGGGCCACGACGAACGAACAGCGACGGGTCAGCAGAAGACGGCTGGAACCCAAGGTCAGACAGGGTAGAACGCAGGGTGTCGTGCCACTCACGAGGAGCCTGACGAAGACCGTAAACCGGTCGCCTCAGCCTCCACTGGGTCCCAGGAGGGAAAGAGCCAGTGAAGGCAGAGGGACGACGCAACCAGACCTCCTCGTGAAGACTGCCCTGAAGGAAAGCAGTAGAGAAGTCGAGAGAGTGTAACTCGTAGTCTCTCTGTGCTGCTACGTGTAGTAACACCCGAAGAGTGGTCATCTTCGGGGTGGGCGCGAAGGTCTGAAAGAAGTCAACTCCCTCGCGCTGACTGAAACCTCTAGCCACGTAGCGCGCCTTGAAGACCGGAGGAGATCCCGGTGGCCGCTTCACCCTGTAGATCCACATGCCGTCGACTACGTTCGCCCCCGGAGGGGGAACCTCATCGACGTAGGTGCCTGTGGATCTGTAGGAGGCCATCTCTGCGTCCATGGCAGCTCTCCACTGAGAGGCCCAAGGCCCTGACACTGCCTCAGCGTAAGTGCGAGGAGTCGGAATGTCAAGGGCGTCGGGGTCACCCTCAGGGGCGAGGAGCATGGCACAGAGATGAGGGGAAGCGGCCGCCAGGAACTCTAGCTCAAACTGCCTGTCCTCTAGGGCGTCACAGCCAAGGGCAGACACACCCCCAACGGCCAGAGGACTGGAAGGAGGAGCAGCCACAAGAGCGGTGGCGAAGTCAAGGCGGCGGGTAGAGGCAAACTCAGTGACTGCGGCAGTAAGAGCGGACACAGAGGACACAGAGGCACGAGGGTGGGTAACAAGAGAGGCGAGAACACGAGAGAGAACAGGACGGTACGTGCGGTAGTAGTCAGTGACAGGAGAAGGAAGCGACACAGTGAGGGCCGACTCAGGAGGAGACGGAAGCACAGACGGAGACGGACGAGGTGGACGAGAACAAAGGAAGGCTGTACGAAGGTCAGTGAAGGGAACAGGAGACGAGGGACGAGCACGAGGGGAGCGACGAGAGGCCCAAGTCTGAGAAGGAGGAGGAGACAACGAAGACTGAGAACGAGGGAAAACAGCGGGAGAGGGGTCAGGAGGAGGAAGCGGAGGACCAGAGACGGGAGGAGAGGGGGAGGAGGAAGGAGAGGGAGACGGGAGACCAAGGGTCCGAAGGCCCGAGACAGGAGGAGGAGACGGCAGCAGCTGCTGCTGCTGCTGCTGCTGCGGCTGCTGCGGCTGCTGCTGCTCCAGCGGCTGCTGCCTCTGCTGCTGCTCCTGCTGCTGTCGCTCCTGCTCCTCGAGCCGCTGCAACTCTCTCTCCTCTCTCTCCAACTCCAGCTGCTCCTCACGAGCACGGCGAACACGAGCCTGGAACCTGGTCGGGTAGGGGTGGGGGGAAGGAGTAGTGTCCGGGGCAGCGGCAGCCCCAGAGTCGACCTCCGAAGCACCAAGCACACCACCCCCAGAGGCAGCACCAACACCAGCTCCAGACCCAGGCTCTCCAGAAACCGAAGGGACACCCTCACCCCCAGACGCAGCACCCCCAGACTCCGCACCAGCACCCCCAGACTCCGCACGACCAGTACCAGCCCCCGGAAGACAAGAGTCCTCTGCAACCCGCGGCTCAGCTCCAACTCCAGCACCCCCAGAACCAGAGACCTGTACAGGGACAGTCGCAGGACCAACCTCTCGAGAGGGAGCACCTGCAGGAGGCGGCGAGGAAGACTGTGGGGAGGGAGGCTGTACAGGGGGGGCTACCGAAGGGGGAGGGCTAGCCTGAGACACACCAGACGGGGCTGGACCAGGGGGGGGAGGCTGTACCGGGGGAGCAGGCGGGGGAGCGGCGGTCAGGAAGAGAGGGGGGGGAGGGACCGGGAGACCTCGACTGGGGTACCTGACGTAGTAGGGGGTGGACTCCTCGAAACGGACGTCACGGGAGTCAAAGAACCGGTGAGAGGGAGGGTGGTAAAAGGTGAAGTCAGAGGAGTCCTCAGGGAAACCAAGGAAGACACAAGGAACGGCGCGAGGCGAGAGCTTGTCCGCGGAGGTGTCGCGGACAAGAGCCAAGCACCCCCAGACACGAAACCTCGACGCGACACCAGGGGACCCTGTCCAAAGACTGGTCGGTGAAGCCTCCGGCCGAGAGACGCGTGGCCAGAGGTTCAGCTGGTGCGCGGCGTACCTGACCGCGTATGGCCACAGGAAATGGGGGGCACGGGCGTGAGTCAAGGAGGTGCGGGCAATCTCCATGACCAGGCCTATGCGACGCTCAGCAACCCCATTCTGCTGTGGGGACTCCGGAAGCGTCCAGGACTGACGAATGCCCTGTTCGCGACAGAATCCAGCGAGAATGCCGGAGCGAAACTCGCCCCCGCGGTCGGAGTGGAGACAGCTGACACGACGACCACGAGTGTCCTGGGTGGTAAGCAACCACCTGATCAGCGTAGAAGTCACCTCAGACTTCCTCGCCAGGGGGAACACTGTGGTGTAGCGGGAGTAGTCGTCAACGACCACCAAAAAGAAACGCTCACGCTCAGGGCCAGGGCGAGGAGAGGGGCCCCAGACGTCCAAGTGCAGTGTCTCAAAAGGCTCGGTGGCCGGACGAAGGGAGGAGGAGTGAGGGGTGGCGCGCAGCCTACCCTCGACGCAAGGACCGCACGGTGGTGCAAGGGACGGCGGCAGCGACGGCAAGACACGCGGGAGACCTAAGACAAGACGCTGACGAGACATAGCGCGAAGACGAGGAGGAGAAGGGTGCCCCAGCCGGTGGTGCCACAAAACGGTGGGGTGGGCAAGCGACCGACAGGAGCACGACGCAGCGACCGGACTAGACGGAGGAACCTGACAAGACACAGCTACCTGGGGGGACGGAGCAACCTGGTGAGACGCGAGGACTCGAACGGGGGGCAAAACAGGGGCCGGGGGCAGGAGGGGCGGCTGTGGCTGCGGCTGCGGCTGCTGCTGCTGCTGCTGCTGCGGCTGCTGCTGCTGCTGCAGTCGCTGCTGAGCGCGCGGGCCAGTGTGAAGAGTGTAGAGACCGGAGCCCGGCTCAGCAGCAAAAGTGGCGAGGGGCTGGTAAGAGTCCCCGTCAACACACACCGCAGTCTCTCCAGAAGGCTCAAACCACACACCCACGTGCTGACTCACGAGGGGTCGCACGCCCACCAAGTTCCGGGAGAACGAGGGGACGTGAAACCCAGTGAGAGACCCAGAAGGAGCAGCCGGACACGGCAAGGTGGTAGTGTGACGCGCAGTGACTGGTCCCGAAGTGGGATCAGCCAGCGCCACAGAAACAGGCGCAGGAAGAGGCGTAAGTGTCGTGCTGTCACGAAAGAAGCAGTGAGAGGCTCCAGAGTCCAGCGTGAACGACAGCGAACCGTCCTCTGAGGTAGCCGCTGGACTAGAGTCTACACAAGAACCTACACTAGCAACAGGCAACTGAGCAAGGCTAGCACCTAAGCTAACAACACCAGAGTAAACAGAGTCAGAAACACTAGAGTCAACAACAGCATACATAGCATGGGGAGTACCAATCAGATCAACTAACTGCTCAGCAGACATGCCCCACAGAGCGGAGCCGTAGCGCTGAACAAGAGGCAGCCAGTCAGGGGCAGGAGCACCAACCCCGTAGACCAAACGAACCGTGTCAGTGAGCTGAGCAAAGCACTGACCAGGGGGGTGAAACCGGCCACAAGGGTGGCCACGACGAGTGCCTGTCAGAACCTGGTAGGTGCAGGGAGTGTAAGCAGCACCGCGCTGGGTCTGACGCAGCCCCGACCCTGGAGCCAGCTGCTGCCGCTGCTGCTGCTGCTGAGGCTGCTGGGAGGAGAGGGGCTGCTGGTGCTGCAGAAGCTGCTGCTGACGCTGAGCCTGGTACCACGCCGCTGCTCCACCAACCGGGGCAGGAAGTACAGGAGGCGACTGACGAACTCGGGCGTCGCCACCACCAGCAGGCGCAGTGGAGTCACCAGTCACTGCACGAGGCGCCTCTCCAGGCCCTGAACCTCCACCGCCGCCAGGCGCAACGCCACCTCCACTACCTCCGCCTCCACCTCCACTACCACCACCAGAACCGCCTTTCTTGCCACTCCTACCGCGGGACCGCGACGCAGTCGTAACAGCAGCTGCAGTCGCGTCAGTAGCGGCAGTGGCAAGTGAGGCAGTAAAGGTGGGTAACTGCGGGACTGTGCACCCGTGGAAGAGTGGGGGGGGCACAGCACCAGAGGCAGCGGCTACCGAGCGAAGGTTGCTCTCGACGTCCTTGAGTGCAGACTCAAGGACCTCGACGGTGAGCTCACTAGGGTGCTTCAGCAGAAGCGCGTCGCGAACGGAGGCAAGGCGGTCAGGGAGGCTAGTGGCGATGAAATAGATAGTAATCGCCATAGGGGGAGGAAGCAGTGCAAGCTGTGCCTCAGTGCAAGCAGCGCGGTAACTAGCGTCGAGCGAGCGGAGGTGAGCGATCAAGTCAGCAGAGCGCTCAAAAGACGCTAGGTCAGGAAACAGGAACGGGAGGAACAGGCGGCCAAGAGAGACAGCAGCGGGAGTAGAGTAGCGGGCCTTAATCGCAGTGAGGTACTCAGCAGCGGTGCGAACCTGAGTGAAGTGAACCTCCTCAGACTCAGGGAGGAGGCTGCTGAGCGCGATGCAGGCCGCAGCGTCACGTGACGTCCAAGCCGTCTGGTCAGCTCGCTGAGTGGCAAAGCGGGCTCTAGCGGCGTCGTCAGGGGCAGGTCCTAAAGGCGTAGGGTCGGGGGGCGCAGGTAGGGCACCAGTAGCGTGCGCCCAGAGGGTCTCGCCTGCCTGGACCTGACTCTCTAACAGACGGCGAGCACGAAGAAGCCAGACGGAAAAATCAAGAGGTCTACCGTCAGCGTCGAAACGAAGGACACGCTGAGTCGCCATAGTGAAAACGAACGCGAACGGAGAGGGAGGGGACAGCAGTAGGTGAGAGGCAAATTAGGGTTCGGCGGTACTCTGGGACAGGGGAGGAGCGGACGCCACAGCGGGCGTGACAGCGGGAGGTAACAGGGGACTAAGCAGCGGGGAACGGGAACGGGCGCAGCGGCGGGCGATGGCAGCGCGCTCGGCAGCAGGGGCCAGCAGCGCGCGCAGCGGGCGACGGCAGGGGGCGCAGCGGCGACGCGCGCAGCGGCGGGCGACGACGGCGGGGCCGCGGCGAGGCGCGCAGGGGGCGGGCGACGGCGGCAGGCGCGGCGGCGACGAGCGCGGTCGCGAGCGACAGTGGCGGGCGCTGCGGGACGGGCGACGCGACGGGGGGAGAGGGCGGGAGCGACGGGACAGGGGGAGGGCGACGCGACGGGGGGAAAGGGGCGGGTGCGACGGGACAGGGGGAGGGCGACGCGACGGGGGGAAAGGGGGGGCGCGACGGGACGGGGGGAAGGCGACACGACGGGGGGAAGGCGCGGACGCGACGCGACGGGGGGAGCGCGACGCGACAGGGGGAAAGGGACGGGCGCGTCTCGAGGGGGGGGAAGGCGACGCGACGAAGGGGGCGGTAACAGCTGGAACGATACGAACGAGAGCGTGGCTCGGCGCTAGGCTCGGTAACAACGAGAAGGAGACGAACGAGAGCTAGGATCAGGCTCGGGTGGTACGAACGGAGAACGGCGGAACGGGATCCCACAGGATCCTAACCTAACTGATACCATGTCAAAATGAAGAATGGATGATGCATTGATGTTGGTTGGGGTACATATAGCTAACCCTAAGTTTTGTACCCCCTAAGACAAACCTCACTATAGGCTACAACATTTGACGGCCTTACTCAGCGTCTGCCCCTGACGGCCTTCTGTTACCCACAGAAGTCAAGAGATTAAAGACGTAGATGTTCCATGCCATGGCAGGAAGGACCTTGGGTGTTGTCAGCTTGCGTAGGACCCTTTTTGGGCCCTCTCGGGGTAGCCCTTCCCCCGTTAGTTCCAGACTCAAAGACGTCTTTAGGGTTGCGGTATCAGCAGTTAGCTTGCTCAGGACCGTGCATTTCCTCCGTTAGTCCCGACTCGCAAGATGAATCAGTGGTTATCATAGATTGTCCGCTGAGCTCAGCTGCTTGGAACCTTCTCATCAGGTCCCGCTTCACTGTAGAGTACAAACTAATCCGACGGCCAGTGGGACTCGCCAGCTTAATTGGAGCTCCGGGACAGGATCTCGACCGTTGATGGTGGGTCTTCTTGATTGGAGTGCGAATCGTCAAACCTACGTCTGAAATGAAAGAAACAAGGTGGTGTCAACGAGAATATCATAATGAAAGAATAATAAAGTTATTTATAAAAATTTACCATGCGCGCTTCGAGTGATATCTTCGCTTCGACGCTGGATCTGGGACCTCGCCGGCTGGCTCAATTCCCCACTCGGGAAATAATCCGTGATCGTGAGACCAGAGGAGATCCCAGCTTCGCCATGATCGTCGAAAGCTGGAGGTAACGGAACTGAATCACGAAGTACGTACGTGTGCTCAACATTCTGTGGCGTATCCAGGGACATGTCACAGCGGTGCTAAAACGGTGGCTCTAAGCTTTTGTTACCTGCGAAATGGTGGAGGAGGGGATGTGTTGAGAATTTAGTCCAAATGTCCTTCACATACGGTACCCACAGCAAAGCGATGGGATGGGATGGGATGGGATGGGATGGGGAGGGATGGGATGGGATGGATGGGTGGGATGGGACAACCAGAAAGCGTTCATACAGCAGATCCAGCATTAAAGTGTTAAACTGTAGTATGCTTGTAGGCTGTAGTGGGGTAGCCAATATGGGGTACAACCCCAACTAGGGTTTCATATTTGTACCCAAAACTTCTGCTAGTTCATCATTCTTGCCTAGTGATTCTGAAATGGTATCAGAGCAGGAGGTCCCTAGGACCTACCGATCGTTTTTTTAGGGCCCACCACCGCTCGCATGCGGTTACCACGCTACCCCGTTCCCTAGCCTCGTAGCGCCCTCGTGCGCCCTCGTTAGCGCCCTCGCGCGCACCCTCGTTAGCGCCCTCGCGCGCACTCACGTCAGCGCCCTCGCGCGCCCCTTCGTTAGCGCCCTCGCGCGCCCCTTTGCTAGCGCCCTCGCGCGCCCCTTGCTAGCGCCCTCGCGCGCCCCTCACTAGCGCCCTCGCGCGCCCCTCACTAGCGCCCTCGCGCGCCCCTCGCCGAGCCGCCCGCTCGCAGCCCGCCCGCCCGCCCCAGCTTAGTGTTCGTTCCCACTGGCAGACTCGTGACGCAGCTGCTCGCCTAGCCATTCGCAGTCACCTGCCGTTAGCTGAGCTAGAGCATTTTGGCGACTGCAAATCCGCTAAGGCCCTCTACGACGCTGTCGTCGCTCGCTACTCCTCGCCTGCCACAGCCGAGCTTAGCCGCCTCATGCTGCCGTACCTGTTCCCCGATCTGTCCACCTTTACTACAGTCGCCGATCTTATCACCCACCTTCGCACTAGTGATGCTCGCCTGCGTGCCGCCCTTCCCACCGAGTTCTGCGCTAAGAACCCCCCTCCACTGTACTGGACACTCCACTTCATAGTCACCCGTCTCCCTGACACCCTCCGCTCAGTTCGAGACCACTTCCTTGCTCGCTGTCCCACTGAGCTCACAGTCGCCCTCCTAGAGGAGCACCTGCTCGCGGCCGAAAAGAGCATTGTAGCTGTCGGTGCTGCTCGTGGCGCTCCTCGCACCCCCATCTTTGAGGGGTGTTCTCCCTCTCCCCTCGCTCCCTCCTACGCTGCTGCTGCTGCTGTTGACTTCCTTGGTGCTGAGTCTGTTGGCGCTGCTTCTACTCCTGGTGGGAGGCGCCGCACCGGCAAGGGCAAGGGGGGCAAAAGTGGTGGTGGTGGCGCTGGTGGGGGAGGAGGTGGGGGAGGTGGGGGGGGAGGCGGTGCTGGAGGGAGCGGTGGCGGGAGCGCTGGTGGGAGTGGGGTCGGTGGTGGAGACGGGGGCGGCGGAGGGAGCAGTGGCAGTAGTGGCGGCGGCGGCGGTGGCGGCGGTGGCGGTGGTGGCGGTGGTGGCGGTGGCGGTCGGAGCGGTGGTAGTGGTGGCGGCGGAGGTCGGAGTGGAGGCACTGGCTCTGGCCAGAGCTCCCAGCAGCAGCAGCGTCCCCAGACGACCCAGCAGCTTCGTGAGTGGCTTGCTCAGCGTGGGACGTCGGGGGCCAGTGCCCGCTGTTCTTATGTCATTCGCACAGGTGACCGCAAGGGACAGACGTGTGGGAGGTTCCACACCCCGTACCGCTGCTTCTCCCGCCTTGACGACGCTTGGCGTGAGGAGATGGGTGCGGATGTTGAGCGCCCCCGCTGGGCTGAGCTCATGAGGGCTGGTGTTGATGTCTTTGCTCTTGACTATGATGCTATTATTGCTGCCATGTATGCATTGACTGTTAGTGCCGAGGGAGACTGTTACTTGTGTGTGCCGCCTGACCCAGGTATAGAGCCCGCTGCCCTGGGTACTAGTGAGTCTGCTCTCTCTGGTATGGTGCCCCCTGTACTTGCTCCCTCCAGTGCTGTCCCGGCTGGTTTCGAGTCTGCTCTCTCAGGTACAGCACCCACAGAGACTGCTCTCTCAGGTACCGCACCGGCTGAGGCCTGTCACACCTTCACCCTTGACTCAGGTGCTTCCCGTTGCTTCTTTCGTGACAGTACTGAGCTCACACCGCTTCCTGCACCGGTCCCAGTCTCCTTGGCTGACCCCTCTGGGGGCCCAGTCCTTGCCCAGTCTACCACTGTCCTCCCTTGTCCGGCGGTTCCGTCTGGCTCGTTGTCGGGTTTCCACCTCCCCTCGTTCTCGACGAACCTGGTGAGCAACGCTGTCCTCCAGGATCAGTGGGTTGACACCTTTACCCCTGGCGGACAGCGTGTGGCGATCTGCACGTGCTCCAGGACCGGCCGTCACCTGGCCACGTTCACCCGTCGGCCGGGGTCGAGTCTCTACACACTGACCACTGCGTCTCCCCAGGTAGCTGCTGTCGGTCAGGTGTCTGAGTCAGGTCTGGTGGCCCACGCCTGTGAGTGTCGTTCCCTGTCGCACCAGACTCTTCTCTGGCACCACCGCCTGGGTCACCCCTCCTTGCCACGCCTTCGTGGCATGCACCGTCGCCTCCTTGTGTCCGGTCTTCCCAGGTCCCTCCCTCCCCTCCCTGCCTCGCCTGCGCCGCCTTGCCTTCCTTGCGTCGAGGGGCGGCAGCGCGCCGCTCCTCACTCCTCCTCGTTCCCCCCGACAGAGGCTCCTCTGGAGACCCTCCACCTGGACGTGTGGGGCCCAGCCCGCGTTCGTGGTCAGGGCGGTGAGCGGTATTTTTTGCTGGTTGTCGACGACTACTCGCGTTACACCACGGTCTTCCCCTTGCGCACCAAGGGTGAGGTCCCTGCTGTTCTGATCCCTTGGATCCGCACGGTTCGTCTCCAGCTCCGCCGCCGTTTCCGGACGGATCTTCCTGTCCTGCGTCTGCACTCTGACAGAGGTGGTGAGTTTTCCTCCGACCTCTTGAGGACCTTCTGTCAGGCGGAGGGCATCGAGCAGACCTTCACGCTTCCGGACTCCCCACAGCAGAATGGGGTTGCTGAGCGTCGCATTGGCCTGGTCATGGAGGTCGCCCGTACCTCCTTGGTCCACGCGGCGGCTCCCCATTTTCTGTGGCCGTTTGCTGTCCGGTACGCCGCGCATCAGCTCAACCTCTGGCCCCGTGTCTCCTTGCCGGAGACCTCGCCCACACTGCGTTGGACGGGGGAGGTTGGCGATGCGTCGCGCTTCCGGGTGTGGGGTGCTCGTGCCCTTGTCCGCGATACGTCCGCGGACAAGCTCTCCTCCCGCACGCTTCCCTGTGTCTTCCTTGGCTTTGTCCCTGACGCGCCTGGCTGGCAGTTTTACCACCCCACCTCGCGCCGGGTCTTCGCCTCTCAGGATGTCACCTTTGACGAGTCGGTCCCCTTTTACCGTCTCTTCCCCTACCGCACTGCCCCCCTCCCTCCCCCGCCACTTTTCCTTGCTCCTGGTCCCCCTCCGGTAGACCCCCTTCCCCCTCAGGGTCCTGCTCCTTCAGGTGTCTCTCAGGTAGACCCTCCTCCCGTCGCTGAGCCTGTCGAGGTCACAGGTGACTCAGGTGCTGCTGCGGGTGGTGCTGCTGGGAGTGCTGAGCCTGGGGGTGCTGAGCCTGGGGGTGCTGGGCCTGGGGGTGCTGGGGCTGCAGGTGCTGGGACTGAGGGTGCTGGAGCTGAGGGTACGGTGCCTGAGAGTACGGAGCCTGGGGGTGCTGCGCCTAGGGGTGCTGAGCCTGCGGGTGCGAGGCCTGGGGGTGCTGAGCCTGGGGGTGCTGAGCCTGCGGGTACTGAGCCTGCGGGTACTGAGCCTGGGGGTGCTGCTACTGAGCCTACGGAGCCTCGGGTTACTGTGTCTGGGGGTGCTCCGGTTCGGGGTGCTGAGCAGTCTCTCACACCGCAGCAGCTTCGTGACTGGTACGTCCGACGCTTTCGCCGTCCTAGTGGCTCGGCTGGAGTTTGGGGTGCTGGAGCTACTCGTCCTGGGGGTGCTCGTACTGGGGGTACTGGAGCTGCCGGGACTGGCTGTTCTGGGAGCGCTGCGACTGGAGCTGCTGGAGCTGGGGACTCTGGCGCTGGCGGTGCTAGCGGAGTTGGAGCTGCCGACTCTGGGGGTGGCGCTGCTGCTGGTGCTGCGGACCCACCTGGTGGAGCTGCTGCTGGTGCTGAGGAGTCGGACGGTGGAGCTGCTGCTGGAGCTGGGGACCCGGCCGGTGGAGCTGCTGCTGGTGCTGTGGACCCGGACGCTGGAGCTCCTACTGGTGCTGAGGACCCGGCCGCTGGAGTCCCTTCTGCTTCTGGAGACGCTGCGCGGCCGCGACCGTACTTCGTACCGCTCCTTCAGCAGGTTCTTGGGCAGGCTCCTCCTCCTTGTCCTCCTCCCTCCGTAGAGTGTCCTCCGCCTGTCCAGCCGCAGTCACAGTTACCGCCTGCCTCGCCTCTCCCTGCTCCCTCTCCTTATACTGGTCCCACAGGAGGTCTTACAGAGCGTCGTGAGCCTGAGTCTCGTCCTGCGTCGCCTGTTCGTCCTGCTCGCACTAGTAGTCGTGTCCGTCGTGAGCGTCCTCCTCCTGTCCCAGGCACTCACTACATGACTCTACGTCCCTCTACTGCTCCTCGGCGTGTCCCTCTACCGTCTCCTCCTGCGTCCTCTTTGCCTGCCGTTCCGGACCCTGAGTCTGACCGGTATCGCGCTGAGCACCCTACAGTCACGCGTCTCCTCGCTACTGTTGTCACTGACCCTACCTTTGAGTCCTCGGCTGCGTCTGCTCTGGTCGCTGAGTTGGTTGACTTTGCTGCTGCCTGTCGTCTAGACTATGCTGCTAGCCTTGTTGCTGAGTCTGAGTCTGCGTCTGTCTGTCCTCCGTCCGTCGGGGGTGAGTGTGCTCTTGGCACGGACGTCCTTGAGGACAGGCAGGAGGACTTTGACTCTCTTGCGGCTGCTGTACCTCATCTCGTGGCCTGGTTGCTTGCCCCTGAGGGAGACCCGGATGCACTAGACATCCCCACTCCGCGCACTTACGCAGAGGCGATCTCGGGTCCCTACTCCTCTCAGTGGCAGACAGCCATGGACGCAGAGATGGCATCCTGGAAGTCCACAGGCACCTACGTCGACGAGGTTCCCCCTCCTGGGGCGAACATCGTCGATGGCATGTGGATTTTCAGGGTGAAGCGGCCGCCAGGTTCTCCGCCTGTCTTCAAGGCTCGTTACGTTGCTAGAGGCTTCAGTCAGCGTCAGGGGGTCGACTTCTTCCAGACCTTCTCCCCCACCCCGAAGATGACCACTCTTCGGGTTCTGCTGCACGTTGCTGCTCAGCGTGACTACGAGCTTCACTCTCTTGACTTCAGCACAGCGTTCCTGCAGGGCAGCCTGCACGAGGAGATCTGGCTGCGCCGCCCACCTGGCTTTACTGGGTCGTTTCCCCCTGGTACCCAGTGGAGTCTCCGCCGGCCAGTCTACGGTCTCCGCCAGGCGCCACGTGAGTGGCACGACACACTGAGGACTACTCTTGCGGCTCTTGGGTTCGCGCCGTCTACTGCTGACCCGTCACTGTTTCTGCGCACAGACACGTCGCTGCCGCCGTTCTACATTCTCGTGTACGTCGACGACTTGGTCTTTGCTACTGCTGACACTGAGGCACTCGCTCGTGTGAAGTCGGAGCTGCAGAAGAGACACACCTGCACTGACCTGGGTGAACTGCGTAGCTACCTTGGCTTGCAGATCACCCGGGACAGAGCTCGCCGCACCATCACCCTGACTCAGTCACACATGGTGCAGCAGGTCCTTCAGCGCTTCGGCTTCCAGTTCTCCTCACCACAGGCCACACCTCTGGCTACCAGCCACTCGCTCTCAGCTCCACCTTCGGACGAGTCCGTAGAGCCGAGTGGCCCGTACCCAGAGCTTGTAGGCTGCCTCATGTACCTGATGACTTGCACGCGACCTGACCTCGCGTACCCTCTTAGCATCCTTGCTCGTTACGTTGCGCCTGGGAGACACAGGCGAGAGCACTGGGAGGCTGCTAAGAGGGTGCTGCGTTACCTGTGCAGTACATCAGGCATGGGGCTGGTGCTTGGGGGACGCGACAGAGTTGTCCTCACTGGTCACTCGGACGCCTCTTGGGTGGACGACCTGGCTACGCAGCGGTCGTCACAGGGTTACACCTTCAGCCTTGGCTCAGGTTCTGTCTCGTGGCGGTCCACCCGCTCTTCCTCTGTTCTCAGCTCTAGTTGTGAGGCTGAGATCTACGCCACAGCCATGGCTGCACAGGAGTTACGCTGGCTCACCTACCTGCTGACTGACTTGGGAGAGCGGCCTAGTTCTCCTCCAGTTCTGTACGGTGACAACAAGGCGGCTCTTGCCTTGTGTCAGGAGCACAGACTGGAGCACAGGACGAAGCACATTGCTCTTCGCTACTTTCTTGCTCGAGAGCTTCAGCAGCGCGGTCAGCTTCGGCTTGTGTACGTGGACTCGAAGGCCAATACTGCTGATATCTTCACCAAGGCGCTCCCGCCTAGTGATCATCAGCGGCACTGTACTTCTTTAGGCCTTGTGTCCACGTTTCCTCACTTGCTCACTGCTTGACATTCTTTGTACTGTACTTTATATATATCTTGTTGCTTGCTTGCTAGTTTTTGATCACTGTGTTGCTTGTCTTGTACTATATCTAGCACTGCATGTGAACTGGCCTTGTGGCCTTTACTTGTGCTCGGAGTGTGGTGACGTTGTGATCCACCCTGGGCGTTGCTTTGCTTTGCTGGACTGGTCTTGTGACCCTTTGTTCTCCCCCACTTTGCCTATGGGGGTGTGTTAAACTGTAGTATGCTTGTAGGCTGTAGTGGGGTAGCCAATATGGGGTACAACCCCAACTAGGGTTTCATATTTGTACCCAAAACTTCTGCTAGTTCATCATTCTTGCCTAGTGATTCTGAAATAAAGTCATTAAACCTTCATACAGCGGATCCAGCAGAAAAACTTAGGTTGGCTCACAAATCGCGTGGCAATAAAAATTTTACTGTACGAACACTTAGCGAAACGGAAATATTCTTGTCGATTTTGGAAACGACAAAGAAATTGTATCAATCTACGTTGGTCTGGTGATCGTGATTTGCATTCACATTATTCTTACAGGCTTGTATGATTTGTAGGCCTGAAAGCGAGCAAAACGACGAAGCCATAACTTGAAAGAAATAATAAAAAAATGGTTCAGCATAAAAATAAAAGCTTGTTCGTAGTTTTGACACCATTGTGATTTTGGAATTTTGACTCAAGCATACATTGTTGGTTGGTGTACAAAAATTGCTCAATGTCAGCATGTCATAATAATCACATATCTCGCTCGTCAAGATTCGCACCTCACACCATCCAACTGAAATTCTCACATAGATAAACGACCAATATTATTGATACTCAAAGTATGACTGATTGGTATTTTGCATCGGTATTCAACCTCAATTTCTCATCGCTGATTGGTCTCGCTTTTCAAACAGACTTTTCACGCTAATAAGACTTCCGAATGGTGATTGAAACAGAACGCGATTATCGAACTTAAATATGAACAATCATGTCGAGCAGTTACCCAAGAGTAGAAAAAACAAATCATTGAATCTTCAATGCTTAAAAGGAAATGTATCGGACACGAATTTCGTATGGAGGAAATGACATAAATCACAATCATGCAACAAGATGTTTAGGATTGTTGCCATCTTGACTGAATTTCTTTCCGTAGGGGTTGATTTTTCATTGCCCGCGGGCAACAAGCTCCGTTGAGCGGTGTCGTTTGTCCGTTGAGCTAATCAAAACGGAAAGTATCAGCCCTAAACACTCGATGACTTTCCGTATTTAGAGTTCATACTCCCAAATTCTATCCAGATTATCCAAGCACTTTAGTAATTTTCCTGATTTTTTTTGTATATGTAGGTGAGGTGCTTGTGGCAATTTTGTCTCAATATTGTGCTTATAATTGAACGAAACAGCATATTTAGATAATATACTCCGAAAATATCTAATGCGTACGTTTGCAAACTGCTCTTGGCATATTTCGATTATCAATGATATTGGCCAAATAGATAAACCTGACGATTCGCTCTCACCCAATTATTACGGCAACCATCATAAATAATCAAATAATGTCAAGGGCGGTTTGCATCTACACTCAACCCCGAATTTTCAATGCTCATTGGTTCTCGCGTTTCATTTACACTTTCCACCATAATCACACGTTCGAGATGTGACAAACAGAACGCGAATACCGAACGGAAATACAAACGATTGTGTTGAGGTGTCGACTTGAATGCGTAACCTTTTATACGCGGAAGCACCCTAATATAGGTTACCATAAATTTTTTTATTTACATGCCCTTGCATTGGAGTGAGACTTCTTTAAAGAACCACAAATAAAATAAAACAAATTAAAGAAACACATGCAAAAGGGGAAGGCACCAACCCTAATGACTGGATGACTTTCCGTAATTAGAGTTGATTCTCCTAAAGTGTATCCAGGGTACCTAAGGATTTGAGGGCTTATTAATATTTTATTTTCAGGGGTATATGCGGGTGAGGTGTTAGTGGCGGCTTTGTTTCATTGTTGTGATTATAACCTGAATGAACTACTAACGTACGTACCATAAGACAAAATTGTCGGTTGATTACAG
This sequence comes from Closterium sp. Yama58-4, assembly GCA_947470075.1. NCBI lineage: Eukaryota > Viridiplantae > Streptophyta > Zygnematophyceae > Desmidiales > Closteriaceae > Closterium > Closterium sp. Yama58-4. The sequence goes on along the minus strand of CANIUD010000091.1, from coordinate 696,874 downwards.
ATGCAAAATAATTATGAGTATGTATGATGTTGGCCGCAATTATTGGTGTGATGTGAGTCGGTGCAGGAATTGCAGTGTGGTGTTGTGCCTGACTTTTTGACACGTGCTTAAAATTCGCACAAGAACAAATTTTCGTGTCCCACCAATGAGGTTTCGTCGCACAAGCACACATGTTCGTAGGCGCGACTCGACTTGACTCTGTTTCTACAGTGATTGACACGGCTAAAGTGGACCGACTCAGGTTGACGCGCAACAGCTGGTGTCAAAACTACGCGCTTAGAAATGTGTACTGTACGACATGAAGCAGTCAATGCTGTTCAGGTGTGAAAGAACACAGAATCTTCCAGGTCTACCGTTAGTACAGTACAAGGACCATGCACGCGCACTACAAGACAAAGAAAACGACAGCTGGGAGCGATTCATAAGTCCTCGATCAAGACCGTACAGTCAAATACTACACCGAATGCTGTGCGGACACACGGGATCCACCGAACGAGCCTGAGGAGGTCATCATTATCGTTCACTCAGTACATTGTTCAAGTTTTTTTGCACTTTGAAGGCTTTCGAAAATTCTATCCGTGGATTACCCATTCATTGGGTGTTCCTGGTACACCCTATTCGCGATAATTGCACACCCCCTACCTCCTTTTTTTGAAGGTGCCCTATTCCGATTCAGGCTCGATACGACGGACACCCTGAAACTCAAGGACTATCAGTCGACAGCAAGATGCAGTTTCCCTTGAAATTACACCATGTGTTCCGAGTGAGGACGGGGTTGGATAGGCACGACTGAAGTTTTTAATGCTTACGATTATTCGCGACTGGGTTTCGGAACACCCACCAGCTGTTCAATATTCGCAGCGAACTACCCTGCAAGAATGTTTGTATCCCGGATATGTACCCCCAGGGTGTGCGTTTAAGGGGTGTGAAATTATCGCGAATAGGGTGTACTGAGGCTGCCAGTCCGAGAACTCCGATAAGTCCTTGGGTGATTGCCCGTGATACACCTAGGGCCAATTTCACCCGCCTTGGCAATTATTTCCGGTTTACCCGATACCGAAGAGTTGTTTAGAAGACATTCGTTTTTAAGAGAGTACGTTTCAAAATCTTCGTCCTAATTAGAGCAGAACAAACGTACCCTCTTAAAAACGGTTGAAACGGCAATCCTGATGCACCGCACTACAATGCAAAAAAAAAAGTCTCGAAACTTTCGCCGACTCTTCAACATTGATGATGCTTCTTCAAAGATTCCTTCCGCACCCGCAACGCAGTGCTGTGTTGTGCGGTTCACCGCTACAAGCCAATGTGGCAACAGAACAGCACCCTGATTTAAGCCCCTCATGCTTGCCTTGCATTTTGGGCTAACCCACGTGTCAAGAAAGGGAAAATTGGTTCATCCTTCCTAAGGTTGGTTGGATATTACCCGGTTTTCAGCGGAGGCAATTTTTCAAACAAATCAACCTGGTCGCGAACATTCACCCAACGAGAATACTGTAGGAGCGACAAGAGCCTAGTTCGGCTTCATCGCACGGTACTATCGCCCAACACCAACCTGCGTAAAGATAAGGCACACAGGCAATAGAAACTTGTCCCCAAAACGCCAATGATGATTCACGAGTTCTAGGACCCACTATTAGACGCGCGCAGCCCGCAATGTTACCTCCAAGATACCCCGTTGTGGGTAACCCAAATGACTCATTATAGGATTCCGCAATGTAGCCTCAAAGTTCGTGGTGACCGCGAGGTTACTCACGAGGTAACCTACAAGGCACTGCGATGATTCCGCTCCCAGGTTGATGGAGCGAATCAGACGCCACCCCCGTGCGCGCCGCGAACATTTTGTTGAATAATACACTTCAACAGTAGACTATATTTTTTTGATTGATAAATAGTATTTCGTATGTTTCCTATTATATTACTGGTGAGAGCTAGGAACTACTGGTGCTAGGAGTAGCCGGAGCAAGGCACGGCTGGAGCAAGGCACGGCTGGAGCAAGGCACGGCTGGAGCAAGGCACGGCTGGAGCAAGATACGGCTGGAGCTAAGCACGGCCGGAGTAAGGAGCAAGTACAGCTAGGTTCAAGCGAAGTTAGGAGCGCCGAGCTACGGACGAGCAGAGTTAGGAGCGATGAGAGCTAGGAGTGAATGGGGCGTGGAGCGCTAATATAACAAACGGCTGGAGCGAGGAGCAAACTAGGCTAGGAACCTAGGAGCTAGGAGCAATGAGCGAACCGTTCCTAGGTCGAACCACTTGAGAGGAGAGCGGCTGCCAGCCGCTGCTGGTGAAACCAATGACAACAGGATTAGATAAGGCGACGGAATCAGCGGGGGTAGGGCGCAGGGCAGGGGCGCGCGCTGGGCGGAGCGTGCTACCCGAGTAGGGGCGCGCACGGCTGGCTGGGGGGCGCGCGCGATCGGGCTTGGGCACGCGCCGCTGGCCTAGGTGTGCGGTGCTGGCTAGAGGGGCGCGCAGCTGGCTACTGGTGTGCGCTTCTGGCTGGTGGTGCGCGCTGGAGACTAGGGGCGTGCGCGCTGGCTAAGGGCGTGTTCCTACAGCCCCTTATCAGGCGAACCTCCTGTCAGATTTGCATCACGACGCATTGAAACACATGTAATAACATTCGATCGCACTGAAATGCATTGAACCGCACAAGTCTGACAAGAGGTCGGCTGATAAGGGGCCGTAGGAACACGCCCTAAGGGCGCGCGCCTGGCTGACTAGGGCTCGAGCTACTGGCTAAAGGTGCGCGCACGTTCTGGCTGGGGCGCGCTTCGGGCTGGGGCGTGCGCTTGTGGCTGGGGCGCGCGCTGCTAAGGGGCGCGCGCGTTCTGGCTAGGGGGCGCGCTTGGGGCTGGTGGTGCGCACTGCAGGCTAGGGGCGCGCGCGCTAGCTGGGACACGCGTGGCTGGCTGGGGCGTGCGCTGCTGGCTAAGGGCGTACACGTTCTGGCGGGGGGCGCGCTTCGGGCTGGGACGCGCGCTGCTGGCTAGGAGGGACAGGCGGCGGGTGGAACTAAAAGCAGAGAAGAAATGATACCATGTTGAGAGTGATGCATAGCGGAATGGTGAGACTAGGAAAACAAGGCAATACAAATGTGGAACCCTAACTGTGTTGTACTCGCAAAGGAGTACCTCACTGCAGCCTATAACAATTACCGTCATACCCCGGATAGAAGCGCCCCTGGGGTTGTAATAAAACACTGTTTTTTAGGGGGTGCACTAATAATTGAGGAAATTTATAAGCGCCGGCGTTTATATAACGGCAAAATGAAATTAAGTTTTTTTTTAACACCAAACTGTAGATCTCGTTCTGCCAATTGTAATCGAGTCGAAAATATATGGGGTCGCGAATTTGACTCTCGAGCAACTTGGCAGGGATTGATTCCCTGCCAACACATGCTGACTAAGCGACAGCGCGTGCTGACTAGACGCGCAGCAAGTGTGATTTGAGTAGGAAAGTGGAGCTGTACTTCGCTTCCCTGGTAAGGTGAAATTCGTTTATGTGTTTCGACTGATTTTCAGATAATATTCGACATGCGCTTATAATAAATCATAAATTTTTAGGGGGTGCGCTTATAATCGAGGACCGGATATAAGCGCCCTCATCCCTTTATAAGCGCCGGCGCTTATCCGAGGCCTGCGCTTCTATCCGGGGTATGACGGTATAACATTTGACACATCGCGTCAAAACACACTGAAATTTCCCTAAACCCAGAAACCTTTGCGAATTTTACCAGGCAAGTTTGACAAGATGTTTGCCTGATAAGAGCGGAGGAACATGCCCATACTAAGTTATTTGAGCACACGCAAATGCGCTCCATTGCCTCATAAGGCTCGACAGACTAGAATGCGGTTTCTTGATAGGCATATTATACTAGTCCTTTCCTGTGCCAATTGGTTGCATCTACACTACAACATCATGTTCATGCTTCAAAACCTTTCTGCGATACATACGCAGGTCGATAAATTTCATGACAGGCATTAAAGTAGTGATGTGAGGAGGAAGAGGCATTGGGGGGAAGTGGTGTAAAAGTGAGGAGTGGAGTGGGCGCAGGTGCAAGAGGAGGAAGACGAGAGAGGCTTTGGAGAGGTGTTGGGAGGACTGGAGGAAGTGAGGAGTGGGGGTTGTGAGCGGAGGTACTAGAGGAGGAAGACAAGAGAGAGAGTGAGGGAGGGGGTGAGGGAGGGGTGAAGCACAGATAATTCAATCCACTGCAGAGACAATCACGTGTGCGATCTGGGGAGGAGGATGAGGAGAGAAGCATTGCAGGGGAGGTGGGTTGGGAGGAGGACCCAAGGAGGTGCACGGGGGGCGAGCGCAGATGCTTCAAATTACGGAAATGACATTCACATGAGAAGCGGAGGAGGACGAAGAGGGAGGAAGAGGAGATTGGCGCTGGAGAGGTGGTGGGGGAATTCGATGGGGAGAGGAGTGGGGTGGAGGGGGAGGGAGAGGAGAAGGAAGGGAAGAGACGCTTTGCTTGGAGGAGCGAGAGGGGGAGGATGGGGGGGTCTGGTCGGGGCACGCTCAACTTATTCAGTTCATGGATTTTGAGGCATCTCAAATGTCAAGCGCAGTTCATTCAGTCCATGGCAGCAACCTTATTATGGGAATCAGAGGACCTTTGGGACGTCTCAAAAGTCTCAAAAGTCATTCAGTGGATGGCAGTAACGTTACTATGGGAATCGGAGGAGGAGGAGGAAGAGGAGAGATATGCTTGGGAGGTGTTGGGAGGGCTTGAGGAGGCAAGGAGAGGGGTGGAGGGGGAGGAGGAGGAGAGGGAAGGGAAGAGGCGCTTTTGCTTGGAGGAGCGTGAGGGGGAGGATGGCGGGTCAGCCAGGGGCCATCGTGGTCTCAGCTCCACCTGATGGTGTATGGATGGGATGGGATGGCAGAGGAGGGAAGGCAGAAGAGGAGGCAGAAGAGGAGGCAGAAGAGGAGGTAGAAGAGGAGGTAGAAACGATGAACAGAAGAGCAGGACGGGAACCAGCGCGGTCTCAGCTCCACCTGATGATTGTTAGGATGAGATGGGAGAGTGGGACACGAGGAAAGAGGATGACTGAGTGTGAGGGGGAGGATGGCACACACATGGAGGGTGTGTTGGGGGCCAGCGCGGTCTGAGCTTCACCTGATGGTGTTCGGATGGGATGGTGCATGCATGGCAATGGAAGAAGGGCAGAAAAGGAAAGATTGCAGCATGCGTGCGTGCGTGCGTGCGTGCGTGCGTGTGTGTGTGTGTGTGTGTGTGTGTGTGTGTGTGCGTGCGTGTGTGTGTGTGTGTGTGTGCGAGCGTGCATGCGTGCGCGCACGTGCGCGTGTGTGTGTGTAACCGTAATGAATAATGAAGTTTCCCACTGATTCATTTGGTCCCAATGAAACTACGTATGACCAATAATCTTCTTGAAAGATACTTACATAAGCGTCATCATCCGATTCCCCTACAGCAGGCGGAGGCTCCATGATTCCCAGTCTGAAGCGTTCGTACCCCGCCCATGCCACCATGACCCCTGGGAGGGAGTGAGGAGGGGATGTATGGACGGACGCATGTGGAAGGGGGAGGGAGAAGATGGGGACTGTCTACAGCAGGCGGGCGGAGGCTCCATGATTCCCAGTCTGAACCGCTCGTACCCCGCCCATGCCACCATGACTCCTGGGAGGGAGTGAGGTGGGGAGACTGATTGGAACAGGAAGATTGCGACCGCGAAGAGGGAGAGGTGGTTCGCCTGCAACAGGCAGAGCCATGGAGGCTCCTTATTCCCTGGCCTGAAGAGTTCGCACCCCGCCCGCCCATACCACCATGACTCCTGGGAGGGAGTGAGGAGGGGATGTATGGACGGACACATGGGGAAGGGGGAGGGAGAAGATGGTGACTGTCTACAGCAGGTGAAGGCTCCATGATTCCCAGTCTAAACTGAAGCGCTCGCACCCCACCCAGGACTCCAGCGCTCCTGGTTGGAGACAGAATAGGGACAGGCGATGGGTGACAGGGAAGAGGAGAGGACAGGGAAGAGGAGAGGGACCCAGAAGGCCAGTTTCCCCCCTCTCCTTCCCCCTCCCCTCCAATCAACAGCCACTGCCACCACTCACCATTATCGGTGCAGAGACGGGGAGGTGGGCACACGAGCCTCACCCCCGACTGCTTGCAGACTGCTGCTATCCGCGTGCGGACGACTTGATTGGACGCCACTCCCCCTGCCATCACCTGAATTGTTGCCCGTGGGGAGGAGGGGGGAGAGCAGAGAAATCGCACGAAGGAAGGAATGAAGAGGCGAGCGGGAAGGAGGGCGCACAGCCCTCCCTCTCCCTCTCTCCACCTCTCCCTCGTTCTCTCCCTCTGACTCACCAGTGTGTCAATCGCAAGAGTTGATTCTCTCGCCAACTGAATGTTTTGAGACGACTCAAAACACCCTCATTCTCTCCCTCTCTCCACCTCTCCCTCGTTCTCTCCCTCTGACTCACCAGTGTGTCAATCGCAGGAGTTGATTCTCTCGCCAACTGAATGTTGTGGGGCGACTCAAAACACCCTCATTCTCTCCCTCTCTCCACCTCTCCCTCATTCTCTCCCTCTCTCCACCTCTCCCTCGTTCTCTCCCTCTGACTCACCAGTGTGTCAATCGCAGGAGTTGATTCTCTCGCCAACTGAATGTTGTGAGACGACTCAAAACACCCTCGTTCTCTCCCTCTCTCCACCTCTCCCTCATTCTCTCCCTCTGACTCACCAGTGTGTCAATCGCAGGAGTTGATTCTCTCGCCAACTGAATCGCTCGCTCCACTCTGGATTTTTGAGTCGACTCAAAAGTCAGCTCGACTCAAGAGTCGACTCAAAACTCAGACTCACCAGTGTGTCAATCGCAGGAGTTGATTCTCTCGCCAACTGAATGTTGTGAGACGACTCAAAACACCCTCGTTCTCTCCCTCTCTCCACCTCTCCCTCATTCTCTCCCTCTGACTCACCAGTGTGTCAATCGCAGGAGTTGATTCTCTCGCCAACTGAATTGCTCGCTCCACTCTGGATTGCAGATGCAGCACTGCCACCTCCTGATTGGGAGCAAACATGGGCACCGAGAGAAAGGAGGGGAAGAGATCTCGGCGGGCGACATAACAGCCTTTGGATTTTGGGTAGACACGTCTTTATTAAATATCATGGAGAAGAAGAGGGGTATAATTTTTTAGTCGACTGAAAAAGCGGACCAGAAACAACAGGGTTACCTCAGAAATTGTTGCAGGGCAGACAGCTTTAATGGGGAAACGATTGGTGCAATAGAAAGAAGTTACCTGGAAAGAGGCAGCAATGTCGGCTCGTAACTGCCGGTCCTCCGGAGTTGCTTCGGCAATAGGAATGGTTTGCGCTGCCCTGGGAAGGAAGGAGGAGTCAGGTTCGGCATGAGAGGTAGGTTAGGTCAACTCAGGACACACACAACCTTTCTCACCCATTTCCCGCCATTTCCACCCATTTCCACCCATTTCCACCCCCTTCCCCTCCTCACCCTCCACACAAGGCCTTACGGTGCCTCCTTCTGTATACAGCGTGCCACATTGGCTTTAAGTCCTGAAAAGGAGAAGTCGCAGCTCTTGACACGCGCTAGTGGCACCTGGATGGGAGGGGGGGTGAGCGGAGGGAGAAGAGTGAGGGGAGACACGAACAGGGGAAACACGAACAGGGGATACATGCAGCGAGCCACGTTCGCCTTAAGTCCTGAAAAGGAGAAGTCGCAGCTCTTGACACGCGCTAGTCGTTATATATGTATATATGTGTGTGTATATATATATATATATAAAAGGCAACTACGGAAACAAGCAATTTTCTTACAGTGAACTTAAATCTCTCTCTGTGTCCTTCTCTCGCCAGCGCCTCAACGGCTGCCCCTCCGCCTCCCGGCCCTGACAAGTCCAGACCCAGCAGGCGCGCTGTCTTGTCAAACGCCTGAAAAAGGATGGGTTCAGGGGGGTTGAGAGGGATTATGGTGTGAATGAACGCACTGCTTCAACTGCCGCCCGTCTGCCTCCTAGCCCTGATCCAGCCCCAGAAGCGTCTTGTCAAAGGCCTGGGGGAAAGGGTTGAGGGGTACAGGTGGGTGAATTGAGACGTCTCAAAACAAAGATGGGTACAGGTGGGTGAACTGAGACGTCTCAAAACAAAGATGGGTACAGGTGGGTAAATGGGATGTCAGCGCCTCAACCGCTGCTCCTCCCCCTCCCGGGCCTGCTGCATCCAGCAGGCATGCTGTCGTGTCAAAGGCCTGAGAGAGAGATGGGTGGGGTGGGAAGAAAAGGGAGAGCTTATGGGGACGACAGGAGGAGCGTATCAGGACGACTAGTGCTGTGTGCTGTGTGCTTCTTCTGCTGCTCGCGCTATTTGACAACAGCAGCACCTCCCCTACTTTTCCCTCGAAATGGAAATGAACATCACACCACCGCACCTGACCTGACTCCACCTCGCATTACCTCAACTCAAACCACCACGTCTCCGCACCCCTCTCCATCGCACACCACCTCACCTCACCCATGGCATCGTCTAGAGTTGTTCCGAGCTGAGTGTATTGCCCCACTCCATGTGACAATAACAGAAGGTTGTGCCCGCCTAGGTGGAGAGGGGTTGGGGAAAGGGTAAGGGGAGGGGGAGAGGAAAGTAGAGGGGGAGAAAGGAGAGGGGGAGAGGAAAGGAGAGGGGGAGAGGCTGTGGCAATAACAGAAGGTTGTGCCCGCCTAAGGGGAAGGAGGGTATTTTGAGACGTCTCAAAGCCCGCCTAAGGGGAAGGAGGGTATTTTGAGACGTCTCAAAGCCCGCCTAAGGGGAAGGAGGGTATTTTGAGACGTCTCAAAGCCCGCCTAAGGGGAAGGAGGGTATTTTGAGACGTCTCAAAGCCCGCCTAAGGGGAAGGAGGGTATTTTGAGACGTCTCAAAGCCCGCCTAAGGGGAAGGAGGGTAGGAATGGAGGTATCAAAATATGCCACTGCCAGTGCGGAAGGCAGGAAGGCAGGAAGGCACTGGTGCGCTTTAAGTCGACCCAAAAGTCAGAAGGTGCCACAGCGAGTGCGGAAGACAGACTAGAACGGGTGCAGAGCTGATAAACGCACATGTTTAGATCAAAAGCCGTGTTCACGCACAAACCTGAGATCAAAAGAGTGAGGAAGGGGAAGGTGACATCTGGATGGGTCAGCCTGGAAGAGGGGGGGGGGTTGGGAGGGGGGGGGGGGGGGGGGGGGACCACAAGGGATAGAATTTTTACGAAAGCGCATCTTTGCGCGAGCACTAAACTCCACTGCACCTGATATCAAAAGCGCGAGGAAAGGGAAGGTGACATCTGAATGGGTCAGCCTGGAAGTGGGGAGAAGGGGAAACGGAAAAGGAAGATACAGCAATTGGGATATTTAGGTGACTTACGAATCATAAAATTCATGCATGGATTACTGGGAACAAAAAAAGGACAACTCGTTATTGACTGCCTTACAAAGAAAACTGACATGTAAACAAAACAACCCACCTGGCCACCAGCGCGTGTGCTTCCATGTGGTGGATGGGGATGATGGGAATGTTACACTGCGCCGCCATTCTCCTTGCCTTCATCACCCCCACTGCCATGAAAATAAAAAGCACAATCATGCATGCATGCACCCCGTGGCTTTAAGAGGAGAAAGTCATAACGGAGAAGTAAAAAAAAAAAACAAACAGAGGAGAAACAGACAGGAATGCTGAGGTAATGGCAGGCTCTAGCACAGGCTGAAGTGATTTATTGAGAAAAAACCCACCTCTCAAGCACAGGCTGAGCCCCGGCCCGATCGTGACCGCTATTGCGGAGAGATCCGACGGCTGTAAGCCAGCCTCATCCAAAGCTGCTTGTACCACCTGGGCATGGGAACGGGTGCAGAAAGAACCAAGAAATTAGCTTCGACAGGTAATCTCAAAATGTTCAGCGATGCAAGGTGGAAAGGAATGTTGAGGGGATCTGATGTGAATATAACCAAAGGGTAGTGCGCAAGGGAGTGACGTGTGTGAATGGAGGGAATAAGCCAAGCCAACCCAAGCCGAGCCAAGCCAGTCACAATGGAATCGGCGCCAACAAGTATAAAAGGTTTGGGGACAAGCCATGTATTTCATGATGATTTTTTTTTTTTTTTTTGAGGGAGAATAGAAGATAATTAGTGGAAGCAACTACTATTATTCAGATGTTAGGCCGACCGCTAGGATTAAGAAGAATACCGGGTCTATTGCCTTTTCATGCTCTCCACGTGCCAAGGATGGCACCACTCCCCCCCACTCCGCGTGCACCTTGCCCTGAGGACGGGAGGCGGGGGGGAGGAGGGCAGAGGACGGAGGGGAAGGGGAGGAGGAAAGAGGGCGGGTCTATGGCCTTTTCATGCTCCCCACGTGCCAAGGATGGCACCACTCCCCCCCACTCCGCGTGCACCTTGCTCTGTGGACGGGAGGAGGGAAAGGGAGGGCGGGGTGGAGGGGGGGGGGGGGAGAAGAGAGGGAAGATGAAAGGGAAAAAGGAGAAAGAATCCGTCCAAATGCCTATTGCTTTATAAAAGAACCACACAATACAAGGTCTATGCTACCCACTACATGGAAATGCATGGTACCTTAATATGCACTTAACGTGCACATGAACTCACTACATAATTCTTCATGTAGTTCCCAACTAAGCATGGCATTACATGGCAATACATGGCATTACATGGCAATACATGGCACTAGAAGGCTCTATGAGGCTGGCACTACATGAATCCACATGGCTATCCGTGATAAGTCGAGTTTTGAGTCGACTCAAAACTCGACTTTATCACATGAGCCTGGCGCTACATGACTCCACATGGCTATCCATGGCATGGCACAGTGGCACTACACGTCACTACATGGCTCTGCTACCTGTGACAGGTGACAGGTAACAGGTAACAGGTGACAGGTAACAGGTAACTGGTAACAGGTAACAGGTAACAGGTAACAGGTGACAGGTAACAGGTGACAGGTAACAGGTAACAGGTGACAGGTAACAGGTAACAGGTAACAGGTGACAGGTAACAGGTAACAGGTGACAGGTAACAGGTAACAGGTAACAGGTGACAGGTAACAGGTAACAGGTAACAGGTGACAGGTAACAGGTAACAGGTGACAGGTAACAGGTAACAGGTGACAGGTAACAGGTAACAGGTGACAGGTGACAGGTAACAGGTAACAGGTGACAGGTAATAGGTAACAGGTGACAGGTGACAGGTAACAGGTAACAGGTAACAGGTAACAGGTGACAGGTAACACGTAACCTGTATTAGCTCTAAATGGTCATTACCTGTGACGCCAGGGCTTCACCTAGAATTTGCCCATCGGATGTGACCTGTAACAGGCACGGAGAGGGTGAGTGGGGGAGTTGTATTGAGAAAATAATAACATAAAGGAAGGCTAACAAACTAAACCGATTACGACCAAATGATTACCACCAAGTCATCCCCGTATATAATCACTCCGGCTCTACAGTCACACTCGCGCTCACCACAGCAGCACCCCTGTAATCACAGAGCGTTTCAATTCATTTTCCAAACGTGCATTACTTCTAACACGAGGATTCGAACCAGGGAGCATTCAAGGCTTTTCTGAAACTCGTGTGCGCTCTCCGGGGTGCTCTCCAGTCACACAGTCACTCACCACAGCAGCCCCTGTGTCATCACAACTCGTCTCAATCCCGAGAATCAGATTAATGCCGCCACTGGGATTTGAACCCGGGTCATTCAACCCTCTCTGCTCCTCCGGCTCCTCCCCCTTTGCCACGTCAGCAACATCACCGGCACTTTGAGACGTCTCAGAACTCTCCCCTGCCACGTCAGCAGCATCAACCACAGTACTCCTGCGACTTCCAATCGGCCTATGCTTAACTGCAGAAAGCCCTGCTGTATGGTAACCCCTCATGTGGTAACCCCTCATGTGGTAACCCGACGTGGGGTAACCCCCAACTGCTCTCGCTGCCTTCAACCCCGAACCGGTATCTCCCGAAGTTCGCTGTGTTTGCAGGCCAACGATCTGCTGCCACGTGGCATGATTCCTCGGATGCGAGTGCAACAGAAATCTCTGTAACGGGTTGTGATGAGACAGCAAGGGACTCGCAGGAGTTCCTATCGAGGGTATGGAAGAAGCTTCTATCGTTTGCATTGCCTGCCTTGTGTACCTACTAAAGCTATTAACTACGCGTCGGGGTAACGCAGAGCCTGAAGACGCGACCCGGTTCATCTTATCTGTGTGGCTTACGTGGCACGCGCCTAGTTGCGCTCCGGCCATCGCTTGACAAGAGACTCCCCACACGCAGGAGAGAGATGTGTGTAGAGGTTACCAGTACGCGATATAACGCGCGGCGCTAACGATAAGATGGCACTACCCGGTGTTAGGTCTCCTAAGTGGATGGTATGAGCGGGCTACTCATAATCTCGGCCGCACAACACGAAGCCTAGGCCGTTTACTCAGCAAACAACCTGTTCGGGTGCGTAAGATGCGGACAGCGATGAAAAGCCTCAAGTGCGTCCGATCAGGTCGTGTTTTCCACATTTCGGGCGCATTCAGAAGTGTGAGTCTCAGGGGTGAAAGAACTGTAGCCTGACAAAGTACCTGTCCTGCCCGTGACTTGATCTCAGAACTCGTACTCCAAATGTAAATGGTAGGGTCTCGTTACGCTTTCTGCTAACACTAGACCTAGAATGTAAACACGCCTTGTATAGATCGTGGGATAACAGAACGTTTTTGTACGGTAAATAACGTTTACACTATGGTAAGACACGGTACATAGCGTTTCATTTATATTTGTGCCTTCACACGACTCTTCGCCTTCATCTGCTCTCTTCCTTCTGCCTCGCATTGCAGCTCTGCTTCTCTTGGGGAGGCAGTAAACCGTTTTTTGTTCACCGACGCCGTCCTAATCGCCAGCTCGCCTGCTCGCTTCTTCTTGTTTCGTACCTTCCTCCGACCGTGAGCTTTTTGTTGCTGTACAGCCGCCGACAATGGCGTCAGCTTGCCTACACCTCTCATCAACGCCTAATCTTAGAAAGATGTTAAACGCCGCGCTAGAGACTCTGGGAGCCGTTCCTTCATCTCAGATCGCGGATCGGACGGCTGCCGGCGATTCTGACGATCAGAAAATAGCCGCGCCGACAGACCTGACGGCGAAGTTTAAACAGTACACGTCGACTAAAGACGGCGATGCGATTCCGTACGCCGTAGTCCGCGCCGCGTGGTCCGCTTTACGCGAGCAGCACAGATTAGATCGCAGCGACCGGAGCGACCGCAGCGAAGCGAGTGGTAACAGAAGGGCGGTTCAGATTTCGCCGAGCGACAGCTGCGAGACGAGCGAAGTAAGCGAATCAGATGCAAGGGAGGAAGCATCAGGCGTTAGTTCTATACGCGACACCGCCATTAGCGGCAACACAAGCAACAGAAACACTGCGAGGAGCGAAATCGCGAGCAGCGGCACTGCAAGCAGCGACAAGCGCTCTGATTGGCTTCTGCACGAGGTGCTGCAGGGGTGCCACGTGTTGCTGCCTGCTCCACCCGAGCCTCCAAAGAAGGTACGGCCCGGACGTACAAGCTTGGCTCGGATTGAGAATTCAAAGCTGGTTGTTGTTCCTTCTCTTTTCATTTCTCCCGCTTTGGATCCACATGGACCTTTTTGTCTTTTTTCTTTTTTCTTTTTGTCTTGTGTATTTCTCAATCAAGCTTTTCCTCTCTCCCCTTTCTTCGGTCTCCTACCTCTCATCCTGCAGAGTGCGGATATAGAAGCTCGTCTGGCGGAGTTAACGGAAGCCAGGGAGCAGAGGCGCTACAGGGAGCTGGCGTGAGTCGTTCCTGAAGGCTGTCCATTAACTCTTCCCTCTCTCCGCTATCCTCTATTTCTCTCCTCACAGAGTGCGGAGCTGGAGTTAAGGGAAGCGGAGGAGCAGAGGCGCTACAGAGAGTTGGTGTGAGTCGTTTCTGAAGGATGTTAATCAAGTCTTCCCTCTCTCCCCTATCCTCTCTTTCTCTCCTCACAGAGTGCAGAGCTTGAAGCTCGCCTGGCGGAGTTAAGGGAGGCTGAGGAGCAGAGGCGCTACAGAGAGCTTTCAATCACCTCCTCCCTCTCTCCCCTCCCTTCGACATCCCCCTAGTTGCCCAACAGAGTGCGGAGCTTGAAGCTCGCCTGGCGGAGTTAAGGGAGGCTGAGGAGCAGAGGCGCTACAGAGAGCTTTCAATCACCTCCTCCCTCTCTCCCCTCCCTTCGACATCCCCCTTCTTGCCCAACAGAGTGCGGAGCTTGAAGCTCGCCTGGCGGATCTAAGGGAAGCGGAGGAGCAGAGGCGGTATAGAGAGCTCGTGAGGGACGTGGTTCCCAAGGGAGCAAAAGGGAGAGGGGTAACTGGTGCTGGTGGTGGTGATGATGAGGAGGATTTAGGAGGGCAGGGGGGGAGCTCGTACCTGGCATCGTACAGGGAGCAGTTAGGATTTGGTGAGTGCGTCTTTTTTTCTCGTATGTTACACCCAATAATTCGTCACTCAGTGGTGGTGCTGGTGGTGGTCGTGGTGTTGATGATGAGGATGATTATGGAGGGCAAGGAGGAAGCTTGTACTTGGCATCGTACAGAGAGCAGCTGGGGTTCGGTAGGTTGTTTTTTTTTCTTTCTTTCTTTTTTTCTTTTTCCAGATTGTTTATTTGTCGGTGGCTATGAAGCGGCACATTTATTGCTTGCCACTGCTGCCGTTGACTGGCAGTTTTGGTAAAAAAAGAGGTTCATGATGATTTTTCAGCCGCCTCAAAATCCACTATTTGCCACTGTCACGGTCTGCCAGCTCTGCTGAGATGAGACTTGAGTTTTGTGGTTTTAGTGGGCTATTTTTGAGTCGCCTAAACGATTGCGTTTCGTGACATCCTTTCTTCGCTTTTTGTGAGATAATCAATTTCTGTCGTTTTTCCTCATCCCCATGCCGAGCAGCTTTCCCTTAGATCCCTCCCTGCATGCACACCTCCTTTCTGTTTTGACTTCATCCCATCCCGAGCAGGCATGCATGTGGTGGGTGTGATGTTCACCTGTTACCTCTTGGGTCACTACGCTGCTTCTGCTCTCATCAAAGACCAACCTGCCCTGGTAAGATCCACTGGCTAGTAAGCTGCACTGGTGAGCTCTACTGCTACACATGCTACACTCCCCTGGTACCTACCTGTTACCCCTTGGGTCACTTCGCTCCTTCTGCTCTTATTAAAAACCAACCTGCGCTGGTGAGCCCACTAGTAACCTCCCTTGGTTAGCTCTCGTGATTTGGGTAAATGCTGTGGGCTATGGCAGTCAGGACCATCAGATTTATCGAGTCAATCCTTCCTCAGTGATAATGGGTATGATTTCATCAGGTTCTTTGAGTGTTCTTCAAGTGTTCTGGGTCTTTTCAACCAAAGTGTTCTTTCCCCCTCCCCATGTGGTAGCATGTGGTAAGAGGTGCAATAGAGTTTGGTTTTTTTACCAAAGCTTGTTTACCAACACCCCGACTCAACCTCCTTGTTTCCTGCAACTTGCGTCCCTATTCCCCTCACACGTGACAGCACCCAGTGGGAGGTGCAGTGGGTTTGATATTCGGCATGCTGCTAGAAACCACTCTCTTCATCATCCGTACAACTCAGCTTGAGGAGAAACAAGCAAGGCAACGCAGCAAAAAGGCCGCTAGGAAGCAGGGAGTGTCAGTACCACCACTAACTGCAGGGCTGGCACGGACCAAGACAGCAGATAAGAGCGCTAGTGATGTTTCTGTGGGTTCTGAGGAGTTGGATGCGGTGCGGCACGAGCTGATTGAACTGGCAGGGAGACGGCAGAAAGGAGCTGGTGTGCCAGGTTCCTCAGGGGGATCTATGATGAGGCGGCGGAATGTGAGGCAATCTGATGGTGACTAGTTTTGATTGTGAGGCATCTTTTTGAGGCACAAAAAAAGTTGTACGGTACTTGGAGGCGCTCTTGAAGGTCCATGATGAGAAGCCGGAATGTGAGGCATTCTATTGTGCCTAGATTGGCAGGATGCATTGCTTGGTTCACCTCGGATTCCAATTGTTGTTTCTTCCCAAAATTTCAGTCAGTATGATTTCTTCTTCCTCTTACTGGCCATGCGAAAGAGTAAGGGGCATTTGTTCAAGCTTGCATGGAGCCAGCTCAGATTCCCAAGCACTCGGCCCATACCCTGCACCGCCACATGACTTGGCAAAGGAAACGGGGAATACGCTGAATTAGCAAGGAATAGTCCACTTTGGAGGGCAAGCCACGGCGAACACATCCGCTCCAGCAATCCGCCTATGTGCAAACAATTGATATACATGACTTGAAGCTAACTGCTCCTACCGAGCACGCGACAAATGCTGCGACTCAGCGAAATAGCTTAATCCTCATAAATCCTGCACTCGTCAGCAGCGGGGTTGTCGTCGCAGAACGCGTCAAGAGGGTCCGTGTAGGCTTCCTTCTTCTCCTCGGTCTTGTCAGCAGCAGCAGCAGCGGCAGCCTCCTCTGCCTTGGCCTTCTCCTCCGCAGCCTTCTTCTCCTCAGCCTCCTTGGCCTCAGGCTGAGCCATGGCCACAATGCGGACAGCACGGACGCTGCGGACAGAGAGGGAGGAGGACTTCAGGGAGGCGGTCTGGACGAAAGAGCTGCGCCTGAAGGCAACAGCGGAGGAAACACCGGCGGAGACCGCAAGCACGGCAGCCATTGCTACAATAGTTGCTAAAATACGGTCTCCTGTCGGTCTTTAGAGCAAGATTGGATGAGACACCCTAGAATACGCGTGACCAGACAAGAAATTAGAATGCGTCTTGCCTTGGAACACCAATGTCTCTGATTGGAATGGAGGAGTACAGTGCTCAACCAAACATTGACGGACAAGCTGACGGAGCTCCTGAAAAACGGACGGAATTGCTGACGGTTTAGTTGTGCTGAAGCTGGTCTCGAGCGCTGCACCTTCGGTGCTTGACGACGGTACACGTGGTGGATATTGCCACGCTCAAAAAGCAGAGGGCACGGGCACCTCTAGGATTATTCGATCTGACACGTGGAATAGACTGGGGCCAAGAATGTCGGGAAAGATGGCCAGGCCGAGGTAGAATTGCCACGCTGGCGAGGTAGAAGTTGATCCAATCCAGGTCATCTGCTGAAACATTTTCCAGCACTGCGAGTTCCATGACGTAGATATCGTCCGGTGCTTTACATTTTCGAGAGGATAAAAAAGATTTAACGACACTGAAACCAAGGCACCAGTGCCATTCGCGGTGTAACATATCCCATTACAGAAACATTCAATTCACAGAATGTATAGACGACACACATTCATTCCCTCATTGCAATTACTGCTTGAAGCATTGTGAACCAATTTCACCTGTCATCAGGAATTACATACGTGTTGTGCACCACGACATGAGATTAAAATCTTTCTGCACTTGACTTCCATCCTAAGTACATTGACGCCAGGGGTGGTGGTGGTTGGTATGTTCATTCAGTGCAAGTTTTTTGCTTCATTTCAGCTGCTGAGAGACAACAAAAGACCTTCCATTTCTTCATGCATAGCATACTATGCTGCTTCCCCAACATACCACACAGCACCATCCTGTTACCATATGAAACCGCAACAACTGGTGTGTTCAGCAAGAGGACATGGCCTTCACTACCACAGTGAACTGGCCTGCAAGGTCAAATCAGAAGTTATTCATGGACAGCAAAACAAACAGGCATAGCTCAGCCCTTGCCGAGTAAGATCCGTCTATGGACATCGTGGCTAGGCTAATCTGACTGACTAAGGAACCCCACTAGTGTACCAGTGAATCGCTCAGTCAGAGTAAATCCTGCACTCATCCTCAGAGGGATTCTCGTTGCAGTACTTCTCGAGCGGATCCTCATAATCCGCTTGCTTCTGCTTCAAAGCCTGATCAGCAGCGGCTGCTGAGATCTCCTCCACCTCATCCCACGCAGCAGCGCACTCAGCGGTGGAGTTCGGATCGGAGCAGGTTTCTTGAGCAGCAGCGATCTTCTCCTGAATTTCCTTCTTCAGATCAGGCTGGGCCATAGCCACGATGCGGACGGCACGGGTGCTGCGAACATTGATGGGCTTCACAGACGACTTCAGAGAAGAAGTCTGGACGAACGAGCTCGAGAGAGTGGCAGCAGCCGAAGCAGAGACCCACGCGAGAGCAGCCATGATAAACTATGACGGGTTGATGCGAAAACCGAGTCGATCTAATGGCGGGATTAGGACGGAAAAGCTGCGAGCTAATCTTGCCTGCGTGAACTGCTAAAGAGTCTTCAAGTTTTACGGAAATATGAACTGTTCCCAATCTGAATGCCCCTCTCGCAACACGAGGTAGGCGGAAAGATCTCCCCACTTCCTTGCGCCAGCCATCCGCGGCAACAGTGGTGTTTGGATGTTCGAGAGTGGTTCTGGATGGTGAACAGCATTTACGAGGGTTGGAGGGGGGTTTCCAAACCGCCCAGCGGTGAGCTGTCCCGCAAGGTGACAGCTCCCCCCGTGTTGCGCCGCCAACACGAGAATGAGCTGGAAGGCCTGGGAGGATACGGGGAAGCAACGCGCCAAGGCCCAAGAAGTGGGACAGCGAAGCAGCGCAAGGTTGTTCCGTTAGACGTATGCCTCGTTTGGGACAAGTGAAATGTGTCAAATTACAGCATGCACGTCACTGTGGCTGTTCAATTGCAAA
Source organism: Closterium sp. Yama58-4 (assembly GCA_947470075.1). Taxonomy (NCBI): domain Eukaryota; kingdom Viridiplantae; phylum Streptophyta; class Zygnematophyceae; order Desmidiales; family Closteriaceae; genus Closterium; species Closterium sp. Yama58-4. Next base: position 678,191 of record CANIUD010000091.1, on the reverse strand, counting down.
ATGACATTCGATCCCAATTGCAGACATGGTCATTGATTCTGTTGGCTATTTTGAAAATCACAAAAAGCCAACCCACAAACGCCTGTACATTAGTATAGAGCCATGCCTATTTACATGCAACAGCACCTGTAGATCATGCAAACAAACAAAAGGTTCAGGGTTTAGAATTCTCATTTGATCTTAAAGCATATGCACCCACACCTGCTTATGATGGCCCTCATCACCAGCACCAGTATCCACATCATCCAAGCCAGCATCCACCATACCATCACCTCCATCTCCTCCCTTCCTCCCGCTTCCATCCCCCTTCCCTTCACCCAAAACCAACGCCTCATCCCCACTTATCCCCCCACCCCCACCACCCCCAAAGCCAAATCCACTACCGAGCCCACTCCCTAACCCAAATCCCCCAACCCAACTCCCCCCACCTATCCACTCCCCATCTCCATTATACCTCCTCACATACTCCTCTCCCCCCACCTCTCCTCCCTTAAACCCTGCCAAATACACATCGCCTACTGATGATCCCCCATACAGCTGCTGCTGCCCCTCCCACTCCTCCTCCCTGCTCCTCCAACTGCTGTACCCCATACAAGCCAGGTATGATACAAGGCACAGGAGCGTGAGAGAGAGGAGGACAAGCAGAGCTATGGTATAGCCCGGCATGGATGATCCAGTCGAAGGGCTCATGCTGCTGCCACCAGTATTACCACTACTGCTGCTGCTTTCACTGCTACTACTGCTGGTGTCGCCTGCTGTTTCAGCTTGGCTCTTCACTCCAAAGTCCCCGATCTCACCACTGACCTGATTCAGCGCATCGAATGCAGCAGGGGCAGAGTAATCATCTGCCTCCTTCACCCCTCCTGCACTGCCATTACCAGCACCACCACCGCCACCACCACTGCCACCACCACTGCCACCACTACTACCACCAGCACCAGCAGCACCGGGCAGGGGACCTGGGCGGGAGATTTGGGAGAGGTCGAGAGTAAACCGATCCACATGCCGCTCCTCCCAGCGTGCCTTTTCCTGCCACGTCACTCCCTCCAGATTCACAATGCTGTAGGTCGGTGGGGACACAGACTTCAATCGCTCGCCTGTAGCTGGGTTGAAGGATACCTGGTGGTGGTGGGGTGGATGGGAACAGTGAAAGTACAATGCGGTTGGTCCCTTGAAGAAGGGGCTACAGACTTGAGCCGCTCACCTGTAGCTGGGTCATTCCCATGAAGTTAGTGCATCCCTGTGGAACGCATCTAAACCCAGCTACAGCTACTGTGCTGCCCTTTGCACCTGCCCTGTAGTTCCTGTGAAGTTGATGCATCCCCTTTTGAGTCGACTCAAAAGTCACCTCACCTGCCCTGTAGTTAGTGCATCCCTGTGGAACGCATCTAAACCATTGCCCTTCTCACCTGCCCTGTTGTTCCTGTGAAGTTGATGCATCCCCGCGGCACGCCTTTAAAGCACGCCAGCACAAGCTCTTTGGTGGGTGCTGCATCTGCAGATTGGAGACACACACCAAAACATTGGAGTTTGAAACACACACGTGGAAACACAAAGTACAACGTTGGGCTTTGAAACGTCTCGAAACACCAATAGAGCACGCCAGCACAAGCTCCTTGGTGGGTGCTGCATCTGCGAATTGGAGGCACACAAAGACGGAAACAATATTGGAGACACTTTTGAGAACTCTCAGAAGCGATAAGACTTCGACTTTTGTGTCGACTCAAAAGTCAACTCAATATTGGAGACACTTTCGAGTCGACTCAAAAGTCATCCAGCGATACAAGCAAAGAACAGCATCAAAGAGGTTTGGTACGCTTTGGAGGGTGGAGTTGAACCGGGGGAGTGAAGGGGGAACCAGAACCCAAGGTCTGGACAGGTGTAAGAGGAGTGTAAGACAAGTGTAAGAGGAGTGTAAGAGGAGTGAATGGTAGCAGTAGCCCCACTAGCTGAGGCACTCACTCTGCGATAATGCTGCTGAAGGCTTCGAAAAAGGAATGAACGGCGTCCAAGGGGTACGGCACGTATTGCCGGGTGTGTCGAAGCGGGGGAGAGCGTGGGGGTAGTGACTCTTTCACTGGAAGGTGCACCACCCACCGAGGAACTCACTCTGGTTGGCGAGAATGCTGCTGAAAGCCTTGGAGAAGGTGTGAACGGCGTCGAAATGGTACAGCACGTATTGGCGGGTGGTGTTGAAGTGGGGGAGTGAATGGGGGAAACCAGGACCCGAGACCTAAAAGTATGGAGCTGACTTCAGCCGAGGCACTAACTCTGGTTGGCAATGATGCCGATGAACGCTTCGAAGAAAGAATGAACGGCGTTGAAGTGGTACGGCACGTATTGGCGGGAGGTGTTGAAGTGGTGCGGCACGTATTGGCGGGAGGTGTTGAAGTGAGGGAGGGGGAGGGGGAGGGGGAGGGGGAGGGGGAGGGGGAGGGGGAGAGGAGTGAGGGGAGTGAGGGGGAGGAAGGTGGGGGGAGGAAGAGTGGTACCCACCCACCAAGTTACTCACTCTGGTTGGCGATAATGGTGCTGAAGGCTTCAAAAGAGGAGAAGGGAACGGGACCCTGGGCAAGCAGGCACTCACTCTGGCTGGCGATAATGCTGCTGAAGGCCTCGAAAAAGGAGTGAACGGCGTCAAAGAGGTACGGCACGTATTGGGGGGAGATGTTGAAGTGGGGGAGGGAGAGAGGGAGGGAGGGACCCAAGTCACCCCCACACAACAGACCCACAGAACCACTCACTCTGGTTGGAAATAATGCTGCTGAAGGCCTCGAAGAAGGCGTGAACGGCGTCAAACAGGTACGGCACGTATTGGCGGGTGGTGTTGAATCGGGGGAGTGAAGGCCCGACGTCTAGAGTGAGCAAGCCAGGGTAGATGTCATGGCGCTTGGTGCGCCAGTGCATTATATATTCCCATATGGGAGAGGAATCCGAATAGTCTCCCTCTGTTGAAAGGTGGGTGCAGGATGCGAGCAAGTCGGGGAGGAGAGGAGGGAAGGGGCGAATGAGCAAGGCCCGACATGGAGAGTGAGCAAGCCGGGGTAGATGTCATGGCGCTTGGTCTCCCTCTGATGAAATGAGAGCGCTTGGCGCTTGGGTTGGGAGAAAGGAAGAGGAGGGAAGGACGGGGCGAATGAGCAGGGCCCGATGTCCAGAGTGAGCAAGCCCGGGTAGATGTCATGGCGCTTGGTCCGCCAGTGCATCATATACTCCCATATCGGGGAGGAGTCCGGGTAGTCTCCCTCTGAACAATGGCAAAGGTGGGGAAAAGGGCAAAAGGGAGCGGGCTATGAGGCAGGATTGATGGCTAGAGTGAGCAGGCCGGGGTAGATGTCATGCCGCTTGGTCCGCCAGTGCGTTATGTACTCCCATATGGGGGACGAGTCCGAGTAGTCTTCCTCTGAAAAATGGGGTGGTTGAGGGGATAGAGAAAGGTGGGGCCAGGGTTAGGAGGGGTAGATGTCATGCCGCTTGGTCCGCCAGTGCGTTATGTACTCCCATATGGGGGACGAGTCCGAGTAGTCTTCCTCTGAACAATGGGGTGGTTGAGGGGATAGAGAACGGTGGGGAGAGGGTTAGGAGGGGTAAATGTCATGCCGCTTGGTTTGCCAGTGCGTTATGTACTCCCATATGGGGGACGAGTCCGAGTAATCTCCCCCTGTAGGCGAGGGATCAAAAGGCAAAAGGGAAGTGGGGGATATGAGGCACGCCCGACGTGGAGATTGAGCAGAGCGGGGTCGTGCACCTGTTCGAGCAGATTGATGGAAATAAGGCCTCCGCAGCCCACCTGTTCGACTTCGACAGGCCCTGCCAGTGCGCTTTTGAGAATTCTCAAAAGCAGAGCGGGGTGATGCACTAGCCCTGCCAGTGCGTTATGTACTCCCATCCCATGTAGGGGACGAACGAGCCCTTATAACACCCCCTGGAGGGGAGGGAGGGGGGATCGACAAGGCAAAAGGGAAACGGGGGATCTGAGACAGGCCTCATACAATACAAGTGCAAGTTTGTGATAAGTCGGTTTTGAGTCGACGCATACAATACAATACAATACAATACAATACAATACAATACAATACAATACAATACAATACAATACAATACAATACAATACAATACAATACAATACAATACAATACAATACAATACAATACAATACAATACAATACAATACAACACAATACAATACTCACGGATCTGAGGCAGGCCTCATACAATTCCTTGGTAGCTGCACTTACTGTAAGGAGCTACTCCCATCTCCCCTTGCAGTGCTGACGCCAAGGCTGACAGGTTCTGACCTGGAGGGGTGGTCGGGCGGTTGAAATCAGACAGGGATTCCGGTTTAGGGCTTGGTATTTGAGTAAGTTCCGGGACTGAGGAAAATGAGTAACTTTCGAGAGGCACTATTGAAATTTCTCGAAAATGACTTCAATATAGCTGGTCGGGAGGTCGGGAAACAGGCAGGAAAGGTGAGGAGAATGTGCAGAAAAGGGAGAAGATTCTTGAGGTGCTTCAAAAACAGAATGAGCAGGAGAAAGGCGAAAATTTGGGCAGGAGAAAAGGGTACATATACAGGCGACTTTTGAGACGTCTCAAAATTTGGGCAGGAGAAAAGGGTACATATACAGGCGCCTCATGCATCAAATAAGCAGCAGAGGGACGTCAACAGGACGAGGCGGGCATGCCAAGTCTTCAGATCCCCCCTTCCCCAGACCCCCCCTTTCCAGAATCCCCCTGCCCAGACCCCCCTTCCCCAGCAGACCCCCTTCCCGAGCAGACCCCCTTCCCCAGACCTCTCGTCTTACCTTCCCCCACAAGATCGAAAGCTACAGCTCCATCTGTCCCAAAATACCACCAAGGGTATTCTAACAGACCCTGGCGGTTTCCGCAGGGAGGGAAGGGAAGAAGGGAAACCCTGGTAAATGAGTGAGGGGCCTGGGGGGGCCTGGAGAGGCATGGGGGGGCGGGGAGGGGCGGGGAAGGGGATATCACTTACCAGCTCTAGAACCATGGAGTCATTGCTTGGAGGAACAGCTTGGAGGAACAGCTTGGATGAACAGCTTGGATGAACAGCTTGGATGAACAGCTTGGATGAACAGCTTGGATGAACAGCTTGGATGAACAGCTTGGATGAACAGCTTGGATGAACAGCTTGGATGAACAGCTTGGATGAACAGCTTGGATGAACAGCTTGGATGAACAGCTTGGATGAACAGCTTGGATGAACAGCTTGGATGAACAGCTTGGATGAACAGCTTGGATGAACAGCTTGGATGAACAGCTTGGATGAACAGCTTGGATGAACAGCTTGGATGAACAGCTTGGATGAACAGCTTGGATGAACAGCTTGGATGAACAGCTTGGAGGGGCGAATTTCATGGAGGATTCTAAGCAACACCGCTCTCTACTCACACTATCCAAAGCGGCCCGCAATATGCCCTCAGCTGCGTTGGGTGAGACAGCGAGGACCACAAATGTGGAGTCGTCGGCTTGAATGAGCAGCCTGGACGGGAGAGTTTCACAGAGGTTTCTCATCAACACCACTCTCCACTCACCAGGTCTAGAGTGGCCCGCCAAATGCCCTCGGCTGCATTGGGTGAGATGGCAAGCATCACCACTGTGGAGTCATCGGCTTGAATGACCGGCTTGGAGGGGCTTGGATCGGCGAGGTTGAGGAAGAGAGAGGAGTAGTTGGAGGGGTTGGGAGGGGCGGGAAGCGGATTGGAGAGACCAGATCACTCACCAGCTCTAGGGCCGCCCGCCAAATTCCTTCTGCCGCATTGGGTGAGACGGCAAGTACCACCACTGTGGAGTCATCGGCTTGAATGAACGGCTTGGTGGGGCTTGGATCGGTGAGGTTGAGGAAGAGAGAGGAGTAGTTGAGGCAGGGCACTGGGACGGGTATGCTGTGGACTGTCAGCTTGTCATTGCGAGCGAAATACTGGAGGGGGTGGGGAGGGGGGATGAGGAGAGAAGAGGTCAGAGGCGAAAGGTGGTGACGTGGGGCATCAAACACAGAGAGGAGTGAGTAGTTGAGGCAGGGCACTGGGACGGGTATGCTGTGTAATGTCAGATTGTCCTTCCGCTCTCTCCGTGAGGAACAGAATAATTTGTGCAAATCCCAAGGTGCATGATTTGTAAAACAGAATGGTTTGTGGAACAGAATGGTTTGTGGAACAGAACGCTTTTCGCTTCCGCTCAGATTTTTGAGAATTCTCAAAAATCAGCTCCCCCAAGGTACATGTTGAAAAGCCGAGGTGACTATTGAGTTGCCTCAAAAGTCACCTCCGATTGTCCTTCCGCTTCCTCCGTGAGAAACATTCCTCCTCAGAATGATTTGACTTTTGAGAATTCTCAAAAGTGATTTGAGCAAACCCCAAGGTACATGTTGAAAAGCCTCGTTGCACCGAGGAGATCATCTCGTGCCGAGATTCGTAAAAAATCTCACCTCAATGTCATAGCTGAGCGCTGAGCCATGTGTGTCCTCTGTGAGGAGCACACGTAGTCATGCACACATACTCGTATGCATGCCTGCATGCCTATGCACATTCAGACATCTCACCTCAATGTCATAGCCGAGCGCTGAGCCATATGTGTCCTCTGTGAAGAACAGGATAACTCGATCAAACACAAACTCTTGAAGCAGAGAGCGCATGGCCGCTGCCTGGTGCCTGTCGCCGAACCTGTGGGGATGATGGGGATGGTGGGGATGAGAGCAAGGAGGCAAGAAGGGAACGGGATGACTGGATCAAACACAAACTCCTACAGCAGAGAGCGCATGGCCGCTGCCTGGTGCCTGTCACCAAATCTGTTGGGAGGGTGAGATGGGGCCAACAAGACAAGAACGCAGATTCCTTTTTCGAATGGAAAAGAGGACGACTTGATCAAACACAGACCCTTGCAGAAACAAGCACATGGCTGCTGCTTGGTGCCTGTCACCAAAGCTGTGGGGAGGGAGGGGGGAGAGAGGCGAGGAGAAGTGGAAGCAAGTGTTTGAGCACAGCAGAGGGCGCATGGCTGCTGCTTGGTGCCTGTCACTAAAGCTGTGGGGAGGGTGAGGGTGGTGGGGATGGTGGGGAGATGGCGGGGAGATGGTGGGGAGATGGCGGGGAGATGGTGGAGATGGTGGGGATGGTGGGGATGGTGGGGGAACGGGACGCAGGAACGCCAGCAGGCATCAGCACGTCTGCTGCTTCCAACACTCCCCCCCCCCCCCCCCCCCCAATGCTGCCCCTTGAATCTACAAAACCCATCTCAACTCAACCCAACAGATTCCTACCTAAACCCTACCTTGACTCCCACAGAAACCCCTGCACTCACACAGTTCGGAAGAAGGAGCCGAATCCCTCCCTGTCCCGAAATCCAAGCGAACGACATGATGGGAGCACCAGCAGGCATGAGCACGTCTGCTGTTTTGAGTCGACTCAAAACTTGATTTATCACACACGACACGAAGGGAACACCAGCAGGCATCAGGGCAGGTAGGCACGAGCACGTCTGCTGCTCCCAGTGCTACCCGTTAAAGTATCTCAACCCAGCTCGTCCCTGCCTAACCCAGTTCAACCGAAGTCAATCAACTTCATATCCCCATTGACTCACACAGTACGGAAGAAGGATCCGAATCTCTCTCTGTCCCGAAACCCATCCCACGTGGCAGCAAAGGAGACGATGGGAACGCCAGCAGGCACGAGCACGTCTGCTGCTCCCAGCGCTGCCTCTGTGCACGCTGGGCCCACCACACCCACCACTCCGTCTCGTAGCAACAACTGGAAGGGCGACAGGCAGAAATGGTGGAGAGGGGCGGGGAGGGGTGGAGAGGGGTGGAGAGGTGCAAGGGGAGATGGGAACACCTGCAGGCACCAGCACGTCTGCTGCTCCCAGCGCTGCCTCTGTGCACGCTGGGCCCACCACACCCACCACTCCGTCTTGTAGCAACAGCTGTGAGGGGGACAGGCCACACAGAGACAGGCAGGGACAGGGACAGGCGTGCAGAGGGGCAGAGAGGGTTGGAGAGGGGCAGAGAAACACCATTGGAACACCAGCAGGCACCAGCACGTCTGCTGCTCCCAGCGCTGCCACTGTGCACGCTGGGCCCATCACGCCCACCACCCCGTCCCTTAGTAGCAGCTGCAATGGGAAAGAGGGATCCACATGCAAAGACAGGGTGGGAACGCTGTAATCTAGCTCTCTGCTGCTCCCAGCCTTGCCTCTGTGCACGCTGGGCCCATCACGCCCACCACCCCTTCCCTTTACAGAAGAAACACCAGAGACATCTGGACTCTTTGCCTTCTCCTATACTGCCCCTCCCCTCACCTGATTCTGAGTCGACTCAAAAACAGACTCACTACCCCTTCCCTTTACAGAAGATGGAATTTCAGAGACATTGGAATTTCAGAGACATTGGAATTTCAGAGACATTGGAATTTCAGAGACATTGGAATTTCAGAGACATTGGAATTTCAGAGACATCTGGTCTGGACCCTCTGCCTCTCCAATACTGCCCATTTCTCACCTGCGCTGCCTCCTTCGCCTCTTCCCGATCGCAGTTTGAGTTGGCAATGTGTGGCACCACGTCAAAGGCGTCAGAGTATTTGGGCCCTAGAACTTCCAGAGCCACTCTTGAGGCTGCGATCCTGAACAAGTGGGGTGATAGGAGTGGGTATATATGCAGTTGCGAATCGACCGTGAACGAGGCGCGAACCATAAATCAGCGAGGCGCACGGGAATGACGTGGTCAGCTTTCAGGATACAGCATCAAATCGTTTCTTTGACGAATATTGAGCAAAGCAAATAAACCGAGGAATGAGGCGGTTTTGGGGGAGGCGCGTACCATTCGTCAGCGAGGCGCACGGGAATGACGTGGTCGGCTTTAGGGTAGGGCAGCAGAAACCCGAGCTTCACCACCTGCCGAACCGGACCAGCAGCTTCGGCTTCTAGGCTCGGCGAGAGCAAGCAGAGCAAAGCGATGACGAGCAACAGACGGAGCACATGCGACCGTATCGAACTGCACATGTGTGACTGTAGACGGATGTGATTATACGAGTGTGCTGCGGGGAACCTTTCCAATTGCCGCCGAGTGTCAGCCATTGTGGGATCAAGAGGGTGGGTATTCTAAATGTCGCGAAGACCAGCAGGTCAGGTAACCAATGGAAACAGGCGACAGGCGAAGTCGCCGAGGCTTTTCACGACCCTTATTTCTCAGTAGAAACAAGTGTCGTGGGATATTCTCACTCCGAGTGACGCACAAAGGAGTATGTCGCACCCTTCGTTTTGGCTGACTGTTTTGGCTGAATTTTCCGTCTGACCGTTTTGGCTGACTTTCTGACGTTTCGTTTCTCAGTAAAGACAAGCACCCTGAGATGATCGCATTATATTTCTGAGGCGCTTCAGAAACGTATTCCTGGTTCTTCGTTTCTCAGTAGGGACAAGTTCAATGAATGGATCGCACTTTATCGTTTCACAACCTGCGGACTACTCCGTTTCGGCGGCTTTTCTGGCAACTCGTCTATAACTTGCTGGGACGTAAAAGGGCCTCGATTGATGTACAGAGTAAATGTTGCCAGTACTTGAGGCGCCAGACGGTGTTTCCTATCGTTGGCAACGGTTTCGTCAGGTCAAACTACCACTGCACTATCTCGAAATTAGTGAGGCAGAAAGAGCGACAGACAGTTTAGGAGATAACAGAAAGATGAAGAAGAAGGCTCTCAGCAAACCGGAGGCAAGCGGCCAAAGCTGGATAGGTAAGCTACAGCATATACGCTGTCGAGCTCCGCAACTCAAAGAAACAAGTTCTGTCAGTCAGCTTTTTAAAGGTGACAGAGTAAGGAGCAGGATACTACAACGAACGTTCACTTCAGACAAACTATGTAACAAGCTTTCAGCCACGCAGAACAGCAGCAATCCTATTTCAATCCACACTTCAAGCAGATTCCCAGCGGGAGTGTCGAGTGTTAATTTCCTGGTCGTCCAGTACGGTTCAGTACGTTTCCACACGGTAATAACAAGGATTTGAGGTTTACCGCTCTCAAACGCACCAAACCGTGTATGAAAACTGCTGGACCCGCCATGGAAAAGCCTCGAGGGAGAGATTTTTCTATCCTTTTTTCGAAATTTGAACTTGGAATACTCCCCGTCAGCGTCGAAGCCACACAGCACTGATGGTGTGTTGGCGCAATGTCGAATCGCGATAACGACTGAACGACTTGGACAGGCGTCGCATCCACTAGGAAGCGTCTTTTTGCGCGAGGCTGTCGGTGGCGAAGCTTGACGCGGTGATTGCGATAGGCCACTATTGGCTGGAAATATGTCACCGCAGTCATTTGGGAGGGGGCGATGCGAAGGTGCAAGCACCTGGGTGTGGTTTGGAAGCTTGGTACAGTGGTGCCCGGAAAAAGATAGCAGAATATCTTCAGCAACATTAATTATTAGCAATGAATACGGCACCAACACTTACTGTAATTAACCACCATGTTTGAGCAGAGAACAAAATACAGCAGAAAGCCTCTGCCTGATGTTACTATTCATAGACAACAGGATCAATTGGAAGGGTCCTGGATTTTCTAATCCAGCCTCCCCATCCCTTGCTCTCCCGCTCCTCTCCAAACCCCAAACCATCCTCACAATGTTGCTGCTGATCCTCCCCAGTTCTACCGTATCTAACCATACGATTACCTTCTTGCCTTGAGAAACTCTGCTGATCATCCAGATGGTCCTGGTCGCTGCTGCCCCAAAGACCACACGTCTCCAAACCGTACTCCACCGCTGAGTATCTACTAGCAGACCGCGCAGTCATGCTCCGACTTTTAATAGGAAGACCAAATTCCAACTCTTCGTCCTCATCCTCCATATAGGCATGCGGGAAGGGTTTCCGAAAGCCAGGAAATCCTGCCCTTCTGCGTGCGTCTCCGAAGCCACGCTCTCGCCTCTGCTCCAGGCCCCTTGCTGCTACGACCTCCTCCTTCCCCCTCCACCCCTCCATGCCCGTTCCACCGAAACCCTGAAACAGCCCTTCATTCTCCTCCGAATATCCCGCCCCCTCCTCACCCACATCATCGCACTCAATTTCTCGACGGAACTCAGCACTCGGTCTTCTCCGAATTGCGGCACTGTGCATCGAAAAAATAGCATCTAGGTTAATATCTGCAGCGGCCGCTGCTGCTGCAGCTGACCCTACTGGAGCAGAAGGAACCAGCCCTTTGCCGCTGCTGCAGCTGCTGCTGCTAGCTCCACTAATTGTATCAATGCTCCTAATGTTGCTGCTACTGCCCCTGTTACTGCCGCTGTTGTTGATGCCCATGCTCCCGCTGCTACTGGCAACACTGAAGCTGCCACTGCTGCCACCAATGCCGATACTGCCGCTGCTGGTATTGCCGATGCCGATGCTTCCGCTGCTGCTGCCACTGGTGGCACTGCTTCTGACCCAAGAGCAGCTCCGACTGCCAAGGGGGTCTGTCAGCATTCCTCTCTCTGCCGCTCCAACCAACTTCTCGCTCCGACCTACTGTGAAGCTGCGACTCCCACCCACACCTCCCCACTCCCCCACAGACCTCCGCACACCTCCCCGCTCCTCCACAGACCCCTCCACGCCCCCCCAATCTCCTACAGACTCCTCCACACCTCCCCATCCCCTTCTTTGCATATCCTCAGCAATTCTCTCTCTCCGCTCCTCCTCTCTCCTCTCTGCTTCCCAAAGCAGGTCACTCGATCTATCGCGAGCCGCTGGGGTGTCAAGCTCTCCCTCTCCCCCTCCTCCTCCCCCTCCTCCTCCCCCTCCTCCTCCCCCTCCTCCTCCCCCTCCTCCTCCCCCTCCTCCTCCCCCTCCTCCTCCCCCTCCTCCTCCTCCTCCTCCCCCTCCTCCTCCCCCTCCTCCCCCTCTTCCTACTTCCCCTCTTCCTCCCCTTCCAACTCCGTACCTTCTAACCCTCTCACACACACCCCCTTCGCTCAAATTCCCAACCTCACTCGCCCTAACCCCCTCCCTCCGAACCTTCCTACCACTCCCCCTAGCCCCCTCACCCACTTCCCTTCCCACTCCACCCTCGGTACAAGAAGGACCGTTTCTATCAACAAACGCATGGCTGCTGCTCGGCCTTGTCCGTTCTGCAGGCAAAAGACTCGCCAGCCGCCCAGTGCTACCCGCCCCGTGGCTCATCCTGCCGCCCGAAGAGCCTTGGCGTTGCAGGGGAACGTAATAATCGGAAGAAGTTGGCGAGAGAACAATTTCAGTTTCCCCTCCAGTGCGGTGTTGACTCTGAAAATTCCCCAAATTTCGAGTGCTGTCCAGAGACCTCCTCCCCTTCACCAAACTACCAGCGCTCCTGTTTCTGTGCATTTGGCCGTCACTGTAATCACTGTAGTTTAGTTCACTATACTTACTATCACAGTGACTGTTTTCACTGTAGCTTGCACTGTACTCGTTACTGCAGCCAGCACCAGACGCGGACACGTCAGCACCGTTTCCCCCCGCACCACCACAAACACGCGCAGATTTTTGCGAACCGCTCCGGACTAAGGGCAACGTCTGCGCGGATCCTTGCGCCGATCTTTGCGCCGCAGCAGAGACCACTGGCGGAAACGACGGCAGCGCAGATCGCGGGTTGCTGCGCGTCCGCCGCAGCGCGTTCACGATTCCCATCGCTTCTTCGTCCGAGTCCACGTCGGACGGAATAGCCGCCGCCGCGTCCGCCGCAGCCTGCGCCGCGATTGCCGCCGCGATCCCCGACGGGCGGCGGGGGGACGCGGGTACAACGTCACGCTGACGTGGAGGTGGCGGGAGGTGACGAGGAGATGTAGGGAGGAAACGTGGGGACGAGGGCCAGTGACGTGGAGAAGCGGGTAAATGACGAGGTGAGACGGGGGCGTGCTGATCTAGCGATACGGGAAAGCAACGTGGCGAAGACGGGTTGTGACGTGGCGATATCGGGGGCTGCTGACGCGGGGAAAGAGGATCGTGACGAGGCGATGTGGGACAATAGCGAGGGGATGTTGGAACAACAGCCGCGGTTCGAACCGCCGCGGATCGAGCAATACTGGCGGCGGCGGGTCCAGTAGTACGACATGCGAGCGCGGAGGGCCGCGGGAAGGCGGAAAATGAAGGGGAGGAGGAAGCGGAAGAAGGGGAGGGGCCGGCGGAAGAGGAGGAAGAAGGGGAGACGAGAGCGAGTGAGGGGCGCGCAGAGGGAGTGGAGAGAGAGGTTGGGAATGCAGGGTAAGGGGACGCGGCGGACGGGGAAGCGGTGGACGGGGAATCAGCGGAAGGAGAAGCGGGAAAAGGCGGGAGAAGCGCGGAGGTATTGGCGGCGCGCTGCAGATCCGACGAGCTGCGCGATCGTTCGCTTATAGCCGCGGCCGTCCCGCGAATTGTGCGTGGCGAGAAACACGCTGGGGGGTGAGTTTGCGCTGATTTGGAGCTTATCTGCGCCGTTGCGCCGGTTACCGCATCGGCCGGCACGGTATGGGCGCTATCCGCGGCGCGGCTTCCGGATCTTAAAGCGCCTCGGCTTCCCGGAATCGACCCCTGCTTCTGAAGATCCCGCCGCTGCTGCTGTTGCAGCTGCTGGTGCTGCCGCGTCTGTGTCTGCTGCTGCCGCCTCGGCGTGGGCGGCATCCAATCGTCCGCATCGTCGATCCAACCGTCAGAATTACTCCACGTTCCGTCATGCGAAGGCGCGAGATCTTGACCGCCATCGTTGCGATTAACCCCCACGCCTCTGTGCGCGGAGGCTTCCGCAAAACCTTCCGCGGGCCCTTCCGCAAAAACTTCCGCGGACCCTTCCGCGCGGCTACGCGCGGGGATGCGCGGGGACTCCTCCACCGCGTAGCAGTGAAACCCGCCCGCCTGCGTGGGAGTTGCGCCACCCTCCTTCGCCTGCGCCAAGCGGGAGTTGCGCCGACCGTTTCCGCCAATCGCGCGGACGTTCTTCTCGTCGTTGTGGCTAAAGGCCTTCCGCAGCGCCCTCCGCGGGCCCGCAGGAGACGGCGGCGGAAGCGGCACGGTGTGGGAATGCGGTATAACGAGGCGCTGCGACAACTGCGACATCGACGGCGATCTGGACACAGTCGCACCAGTCGCACCAGTCGCAGAGGGGCTTGTTACCACCGTCGACGAGTGTTGCACTGCGACGCCGTGCGAGCCGCCAGTGTGGTCGAGCACTCCTTGTTCGCGAAAGTCATCGCGAATGTCAGAGTCGCGTTCGCAAAACATGTCCAGAAATTCTTCATCCGACGAATAAACCTCCGCCACATCATCCAGTCGAAGCGCGGTAACCTTGGCCACCACCGCTTCCCCCGCCGACTCGCCCGATCGGTGTGCGCGCACAGGCGGAGGCATTCCGCGGGGTTCCGCGCCCCCTCCGCGGGATCCCCGCAAAGCGCCACTCCCGCGGGCCCTTGGCGACGGAGCAACCATATCCCGCGGCGTTTCGCTCGGCGTGCTTTGAGGGCTCGCAAGCCCGAACGGGTCGGCAGGTTTTGCGGGGGAACAGGGGAAGGCGGAAGCGGCGGGGGAGCGCACGGCGCGGGAAAGAGTTGGGGGTGCGGAACACGGGGAGCTCGTCGGGGACCAGGGAACGGCGGAGCGGGGGGAGGCAGCGCACCGCCCGGCGGGGGAAAACCGCGCGGATCCGGGCGCGCAGGAGGGGGGGACGCGGCTTCCGCTGCTGCTGTTGCTTCCACTGCCGTCCCCGCAGCCATTGACGTTTCCGCGGCCGCTGGCGCTCCCGCTGGTGCTTCCGCTCCCGTTGATTGCGCTGTTGCCCGGAGGCGCGGGGAGCTGGAGTCGAGGCGGCCGAGCTCGACGCTGGGCTAGGGCCGACGGGGAGCGCGAGGAGGAAGCTTCGGATACGCGTGCGGATTGGCCAGTGCTACTTCCTGCGCCGATACTAGTAGAAGCTCGATCTTTGTTAACGAGGCTCCTGTTATCGAAGCTTGCACTATCGTGTCCGCTAGGCTGCCGGGAATCGTCAGGAGCGTGCCCGCGCGAGCTCTCTGCGTGCCCGCGCGAGCTCTCTGCGTGTCCGCGCGAACTCTCTCTATGTCCTCGCACCTCCATTCCGCACGGGGGGAGACGCGCGTGCGCGCCTGCCTGTCCCCGCGGAGAGAGCGCTTGAGGCAGAGACGGTGCATCCGCGTTAGCGAGTGAGTGAGAGCTGTTGCTTCTAACGAACGAAATCGGTTCTCTCGTGACTATAACCGGCGGCCTAGTCGCGCACGCGACTTCCGATTGGGGCATGTCTTTAAACTGGTACTGCGTCTACACGCGTCTCACGCGGATGGAATGTAATGTAAGCCAAGCAAGCGCGTCGGGTGTTTGTCCTTGAGCTCCAGCGTCAGCGTATTCCTAAAGCTTCTTCAGTTTCCTAAAGAGTTGCACGATGAAAAAAATAAGTTACGAGGTGGAGAGAGTCTGATAGCCGGTTGGGAGGGGGTTGGTGGGGAAGTCGAGAAGCTGGGAGGGCGAGAGGGGAGCGACGGGGAGGAGAGGTGGTTAGGGCGTGTAAGATCCCCGTGCATCACAATTCGGCCATCAAAATTTGGTGGCCGATGCGAAAGTAGCCCTAAGCATCGTACTGCAACGCGCTGAACCGCCTTGCAAGCGTTTCAAACACCATCGCGTTTCGCAACGGCCACCTAATTTTGATGGCCGAATGGTGATGCACGGGGATCTTACACGCCCTTAGGGAACTGGGATGAGGATGAGGCACGCTGGTTGGGATGGGCGAAGAGCGGCTAACGAAGGCCGAGAAGGGCGGCGAATGGTTAAGAGAGGCGAAGAGGGGTGAAGAGTGTAGAAAAAGCGAGGGATTTTTTTTTTTGTGAGGCAGACATGCTCCTGCCCTCGAAACATGGGCAGAAACATCACTCGCGCGCTGACAGGTCACGGGACAGGATGATTGCAGCAGCAGCCAGCCTGTCGAGTGGCGCAAAAGGAATGGAGGGCCGCTACCGCAAATGCCATGCGCGCGTGTTCGAGCAATGCTGCTGAGGCGAGAAGAGGCGACCATCTGGCGGCATAAGCCGACAACGAATGTACAGATATAAGAGGGATTAGTATGGTCTAGTGTTCTTTGATATGTGTTCTGAATGGTCTGCTGCGGTTTTGCGGTTAATACTTTAGTGTGAGGGACAAGCGAAAGATTTCCTAGACATCATGAGATGGGATGGGATGGGATCAGGCCCCGGGGTTCAGGGTGTTTTACCCTGATCATGTACTCCACTGCTACTGTATACCTGACTTCCTTGGATTCTGCGGTGCTTCCTACCCATCCAACATGTCATGCCACACGACAAGGTCCTGATTTTAGATGTCCCTGCCGTATGATGCCATGGTGCCACTCATCATCATGCGAGTGGACATGAATGGGTGGTGATTGAAAATCGGATCAAGACTCCGCGAACCAACATTTTGTTCTACCTGATGCCCCCATCTCCTTTGGAGCTGCCCTAAAATGGAAGAGTCCGCCGCGCAGCACCCCTGTGTCCTTGGAATCTTGGGCGCTGCAGCCATCAGCGTGACTCCATCCCCAGCAACCGATCACGGCCGGCCACAGATCACTGCGACAACGATTACACCCTTCACGGGCAGCTGGCAGCGAAAATACACATGTTGGTCCCGTCCCGACACATAAGCGAGCGGGCCCGCTGCACCATTTGGACATCTTTGGAACAGAAAATCAAATCTTTTCACTTCATCGAACCGGACAACGGAACGACACGGTCTACAGTAAACAAGACGCCATGGCAGTCGACGTGATACTGTGAACCCTGAATTTTCGCTATTGTGGATTTTGGTATGCTCCACGATGGGGGCAGCTGGCTGTTCAATGATGCTACCAAGATAGTATACCCAGTTTAATGTTGGACATTGTAATGATATATTTTTAGTGCAATGCTGAATTTTACGAAGAAAAACATCAAATATGGAAGGGTGTGCATATCCCACTAATAGTTTGGGGGACTCAGTAGCTCCAATTTCAAGGGAAAATTAGCGCATCTAATAACAACATACCTAGCACTTCCTACAAGCCTCTTTTGCAGATTCCGCTTATTCTAAAGCATGCGAACAAACGTCTGGTGCTCGGGGTGGCGGTAGTTGCGGTTGTACCAGTACCATCCACCGTATCCGAGCACTCCAATGGCCACGATAATGACCAGTACAAGAGCAACAATGGCTCCCGTGCTCGGCCCGCCGCCACCACCAGAGGGTGCAGGCGCCTTCGTAGTGGTGGTATTGTAATCCTGCAATAACATAAGAAGGAAAGGGTTTACTTCAATTCCATAGGCTGCTGTGAGAGTTATCAGAACAGCTTGACACAGGTCATGCAACCGTCTGCTTCTAGCCTACAGGCCTCCCACACGCACAAGCCTCGCTTCAAAACCCCAGGCCCTTCTCACGCTTCTTACCTTCTCCTTGGCGCCGGGCAGGTCGTCAAAAGTATCCGAAATGGCCTGCGGCTTGTTGATGCCGGCCGGGATGACGGCGGGCTGGGCGGCCATCTGCTTCATGAGATCCACCTTCCAGGTGGGCGGCAGCGGGCCAGGGCGCTCAATGTAGTACAGGTTGGGGTTAATGTCGTAGCTGCCCAGCACCCACTTGCTCTTCTCCTGTGGTGGGGAACGATAGAGAGCACGCACATAAGGAGTACAGGAAGACAGGGAGTGGGGCGCTCAATGTAGTCCAGGTTGGGGTTATCTCGTAGCTGCCCAGCACCCACTTGCTCTTCTCCTGTTAGAGGTGAGGGAAAGGCAAGGGAGCACAGAGGGTAAGAGCATGAGAAGCAGTCCAGGTTGGGGTTGACTTCATAGCTGCCCAGCACCCACTTGCTCTTCTCCTGTGAGCGATGGAGTGAGCATGGTGGTAGAAAGAATAGTAACGGAAAGAGCACACAAATGGACTTCAGTTTAGGGTTTCTGCATGGTTAATGCGCAGCTGCCCAGCACGACGTAATCTCAGCACCAACGCTCGCCCACACTGACCTTCCACCAGGTGACGTCAATGAGGTTGTAGAACCCATATCGGGGCGCTGAGGCCTCTTGTGCCTGTCTCTCCTTGTGGACCCCCCTGTGCTTCAGCCTACCATCCCTTGTGCTCTGAAACGACTCACAACTCAGTTTCATCACGACCGACCTTCCATGTGACGTCAATGTTGTGGAACCCGTACTGAGGTGCAGAGGCCTCCGTCTGACTCTCCCCGGTGGTGTCTATCCTTGTGTCTCCCTTGTGCTTCAGCCTACTATCCCTTGTGCTCTGCAACGACTCACAACTCAGATTCAGCACGACTGACCTTCCAGGTGACATCAATGAGGTTGTAAAACCCGTATTGGGCGCTGAGGCCTCCGTCTGCCTCTCTTCCATGCATCAGTTCGTCCTCCCTTCTGCTCTGAAACATCTCGAAACCAGCCTCTGCACGACTGACCTTCCAGGTGACGTCAATGAGGTTGTAGAAGCCGTATTGGGGCGCCGAAGCCTCCGTCTGCCTCTCCCCCGTGGTGCTGTTGAAGGCGACGGTGCCCGAGGCGCCGTTGAAGGCGATACACTGGGTAGGGATGCCTCGGAAGCAGTCCAGCAGCAGTGGCGCCGTCACCTCCTTGCCTGGAGATATGATGGCGACCAGCGGCAATTATGCGGAAGAAAAGAAAAAACTTTGTGAAAAAAGGTGTTGCGGCCACAAGCTATTAACTATCCACGACCACATACAAAACGAAAAACGACGGTAAATATATGTATATAGATATATACAATACAATACAATGTAAATGCATGTGTATATCAATGAGGTTTCATACCTTGGTTGACAACAATGTTGTTGAAAGCTACGAAGAATGCCCAGATGGAATCAATCAGGTTAGTGACGTAGGCGCGAGCTTCGGTGAACTGAGAGCGGTGGCAGAGGAGGGGGTGAGGGAAGGGAGGGGGGTGGGCGGGTAAACGACTCTAGGTACACGTGACTGTAGGAATCGATAGGGTTGGTAACATAGGCAGGGAAGGAAGATAAAGGGACACGTACAGGAAGCGGCAGGGAGCGCACACATACCCAGGGGGAGGCATAGAGCGTGAGCAGGCCAGGGTATTCCTCGTGCGTCTTGGTGGCCCAGAAGTCACTCATAGCACGCACATACCCGGGGGGAAGCGTCAAGCTTGACAGCTACCACAACAGCACGCACATACCCGGGGGGGGGGGGCATCAAGCTTGACAGCATCACTCAGAGCGCGCACATACCCGGGGGGAGGCATCGAGCGTGAGCAGCCCAGGGTACTCCTCGTGCGTCTTGGTGGCCCAGAAGTCCTTGAACTGGTTGAAGGGGGACGTGCGCGGATGGTAGTTGCCCTCTGCGGGGGGGGGGGAGCGGGGGACGTTGGACGGGGAGGGAGAGGGAGCGGGACAAGAAGAGAAGTCCTTGAACTGGTTGAAGGGGGACGTGCGCGGATGGTAGTTGCCCTCTGCGCGTTGAGAAAGAGCAAAAACGGGGGCGGGGGGGTGGGGGGTGGGGGGGGGAGGAAGGGCGCGGAAAGGGGAAAAGAAGAGAAGTTGACGGGATGTGGGTGGGTATTTTCTGGAATTTGTGAGGTGGATGGAAGAGGAGAGCAGCAACAGAAAAATGAGACGTTGAGTCAATAGACCGGAAGACCAGAAAATGACATCAAGACGAGAGGTTTAATTTTAGCAAGCCAATGACTTACTGTAAGGCCCGACGCCAATCTCTCCCTGAAGGGCGTGTGTGAGGTTGGATAGGTCCTTGCCTGCATGGCAGCAGGGCAGTGTGAGAAAGAAACATAAGTTTGTGAAAAAAAGAAAGAAAGAAGAAACACACACACACACACACACACACACACGCACACACACACACACACACACGCGCACACACACACACACACACACACACACACACACACTTTTTTTTTTTTTTCGCTCACCAGTTTCTCAAACACGCCTCTAAGAAGACCCTCATTACAAGCACAGGTCGTGAGAAAGGCAAGCGTACCTTCGCCAACGAGGTCAAACGCAACGGCACCATCAGCTCCCAGGTACCAGTACGGGAACTTGGTCTGGCCCTGCATTGCGTTAGAGCAGGAAAAGGGGGGAAGTTGGAAGAAGGTGCGGAGGAGGAGCAGGGGAAAAAACAATCGACAAAGACCATATCAACAGTGCTCTCAGCTTCCAAGTACTACTTGGTCTGGCCCTGCAATGTGCTATCTGCTCCCAAGTTCTCCATCTCTCTCCTCCTCACTGTCTTCTTCGATCCAACCCACCAGGCAGAACGCCGTCTCCCACAGGGCCTCGGCGACGTTGGGCAGCGGGCGACCACCACTGGGCAACTAGTTCTCCATCTCTCTCCTCTTCCCCACTGACTCCTTCGATCCAACCCACCAGGCGGAACGCCGTCTCCCACAGGGCCTCGGCGACGTTGGGCAGCGATAAGCGCACTCACCAGATACGGCCAAACCAATTCCCTAGATCCGGCAAAACCGACTCACCAGGCGGAACGCCGTCTCCCAGAGGGCCTCGGCGACGTTGGGCAGCGTGGCGAAGACGCAGACGGACGCGTTGCTGGGCTTCATGTTGGCGAAGTACTGGTCGAGGGCCGAGAGGCAGCGTGATCAGCACCACTAAGAGACGAGCTCCGTTTTTCCCCCTCCCTCTGTCTCCCTCTCGCATCCACACTCCCTCCCGTTTCTCGCCCTTTATTCTTCCCTTCTCCCCCAACTCACCAGGCGGAACGCCGTTTCCCACAGGGCCTCGGCGACGTTGGGCAGCGTGGCGAAGACGCAGACGGACGCGTTGCTGGGCTTCATGTTGGCGAAGTACTGGTCGAGGGCCGAGAGGCAGCGTGATCAGCACCACTAAGAGACGAGCTCCGTTTTTCCCCCTCCCTCTGTCTCCCTCTCGCATCCACACTCCCTCCCGTTTCTCGCCCTTTATTCTTCCCTTCTCCCCCAACTCACCAGGCGGAACGCCGTTTCCCACAGGGCCTCGGCGACGTTGGGCAGCGTGGCGAAGACGCAGACGGACGCGTTGCTGGGCTTCATGTTGGCGAAGTACTGGTCGAGAGCGGTGGGGTCCACCGGATACGGGATCTTGATCGGTTTCAGCACGCGCTGGCCGCCCATAATGTTCTGCTCGGGGGGTGGGGAGGGTGGGGGGGAAAACGCGGGCGAGAGCGGGGAAAGCGGGAGCGAACAGGGGGAAGCGAGGGAGCACAGGGGGAGGGGGGAGAAAGGGGAGAGGCAGGGGTGGGAGATTAGGGCAGCGCGGCGAAGACGCACACCGACGCGTTGCTGGGCTTCATGTTGGCGAAGTACTGGTCGAGAGCCGTGGGGTCGACCCCGCACGGCACCTCGATGGGCTGCAACGCGCGCTGGCCGCCCAAAATGTTCTGCTCGAGGGGAAGAGAGGGGAAGGGGGATGGGGAGAGGCGGGGGAGCGGGAGCGAGCAGAGGGGAAGCGAGGGGGAGCAGGTGGAAAAGTGAGGACTTTCTTCCTCCGTTTCTGGTCAAAACTAGTGCCGGATCAGGCGGAGAAGAGGGAGTGCCGTAAAGTGTACTGGATCGCCTCATAACAAGGACATTGCTCACCTTGATGCTCTTAGCGAGCGAGGTGCCATAAATCTCGTCCGAATAGAAGAGGTGAATCTGGTCGAAGTTGAAGTGCTCAATCTGCAGCAATGCGCGGGAAACATCACGAGGCAGCAGAAACGGAGGGAGAAATGGATAAGTGCGATGATACAAGTCACCGACACGAGGGGTGAAACGGGCGGAGTGCGTAGTCGGAACCGAGGAGAGAGCAGAGAAGGAATTGAAAGGGGCGGTGAGGAAGGGTGGAGTTAGAGCCCAGAGTGAAAAGGGCGGAGTGAAAGAAAAGTGAGCGACCGTGCGGTGGAAAGGTGGGGGAAGGGAGACGGGCAAGGGAACTTACCACGGACTTGATGGCGGTCGCTTGGTCCGCGTCCGGAAAGCTGAAGGCAAGGGACGCAAGGGGAAGATTCGAGGGGCGCAAGGGGAAGATTCGAGGGACGCAAGGGGATGATTCGAGGGACGCAAGGGGAAGATTCGAGGGACGCAAGGGGAAGATTCGAAGGACGCAAGGGGAAGATTTGACGGGGAAGACCGGAAGTAAAATCGTGGGGGATACGAGGAAGATTCGAGGGGGAGAAACGGAAGAACCAAGTATTACGGATACAACCACACGGTGGGGTGGTGACTCAGACAAAACTATTGGGTAACTAGACGGTAACGTATACAGTGCGGAAGAAGGTAGGGTACTCGACGTCGCTGGAGAACCCGTCGGCAGTGGCGGCGAAGGAAACGAACGAGATAACCGCGATACCCGCGTCGTGCGTAACGTACACAGTGCGGAAGAAGGTGGGGTACCCGACGTCCCTGGAGAGCCCGTCGGCAGTGGTGGCGAAGGAAACGAAAAATATAAAACGGGTTACCAGCGTAGTGCGTAACGTACACAGTGCGGAAGAAGGTAGGATACTCGACGTCGCTGGAGAAGCCGTCGGCAGTGGCGGCGAAGGAAACGAACGGAATTCCGGCCGCCTTGAGCACGGGATTGGCGCCCTTCACAGCCTCGGAACACGCGGGACCCACCACGCCGACCACGTTCGTGTAGACTAGCCGCTGAAATGCGCGAGAGACGGGAAGACGAAGAAACGGAGAGCACATATGCTGAGCATCGTAAGTGGTGACCTTGCGACATGTCGATACCAACAAGGAGAACGAGAAAAGGATGTTTGTCTAAAGGGTAACACGGAGGACAATCGTTCAGACGTAAGCGACGCATCCTATTAAATGCGTCCTCGAGTCTGGACCATCCCGTTAAGGGTTTCCTCGTTATTCAGCAGGCCAGTTCTCCTTTGAAGAGTCGATATCTGGACCACCCCGTTAAGAGCGTCCTCGAATTCGTGATAAGCACGCCAGTTTCCCTTATAGGTCGGAGATATCACATTCAAAGAACCGTGACTCACCTATCCTGAGAGATTTCCTTCAAGTTTCAACACACCTTTCCTAGAAAGACAAAAATGATAGCGTCATGACAGATCAGACCCACCTGTGCAGCCTGAGCGGCAACTTCGGCGTCGCATGCGGAGTTTTGGACGAACGGCTCGACGACGAAGTTGTTCTCGTACTGGGGTCCCAGCACCTCCAGAGCCACACGGACGGCTGAGATCCTGCCACGACAGCATTGGACGCACAAAGAACTCGTTGACGCACGTTGGAGGCCGCGTAGTAATCATGAAACCTCTCACGAGGTCTTCGAAAATCTCTCTTGCAAAACTTGTTACAGCAATAACAAGTTGTCGCGTGACCGTCACGATCAAATCCATTTTGCGATGGTTGCAGCCTTTCCGACGAGCCATTGACGAAAACTTCAGATTCAGTTTTCAATTCCGTCAGTTATGCACGCCGTCGGCATGGAACCTTGTGGTGCAGCTTTTATCATATACATGCAACCTTCCCATAAGTTCACAAAAGCATAGCGGTGCCTTATGAATCGACACAGGAACTACGTTCTGATGCGTCCTCAGACGTATGTTTCGTCATTATGTCTGCCGTGCGGAGACAAAATCGTGAATGTGAATAAGCGAGAGAGTCTCGGGTGAGAGGTCTAACCATTCATCGGCAAGTCGTTGCGGAACGGCGGAGTCGCCATCAGGATACGGTAGGAGGAACCCAAGCCGAATCACTTGTTGAGCTTGGCATGAGCTAGCAATGAGCAGCAGAACCACCAAACACGAGGGCCATCTAGAGAACGCCATGGCTCAGGACACCGACCCACCGCAGAGTCTACCTAGATATCTCCAACTCGCCAGAAGCCTTGAAATTTCTCCAGTAGTTGGAGGACGTGAAACCAAAACCGAGGAGAGAAATGAAGCGCACCAAGCAGCAACTGAGGATCTCTCGATAAATTCGCTTTGCAGCTGTGGATGGGTGAAAGCTTGTGTGGGGGGAGTAGGGAGGCGGTGACAGGGAGGAAGGGGAATGGGAGCAAGGGAGGGGGAAAGCTGGAAGGTATGTCAGACGCCAGAAGGGATTGTGAAAGGCTAGAGCGATGTGAGAGGTTTGGGGAAAAATGGTGTAACATATCATTCGCATCCTTTCATTTCGGTAGTAAGAGTTCCTCAGGAGTTGGGGCTGAACTTACGGGAGTAGTGAAGCAACTGGAGCATGTCCTGGCCTTGTTTTCGGTTCAGGCATCAAGCTCCAGTCGCCGGACCAGGGACGGGCTTCACCCGTCGGTCAGACGCATGGCACAACGCGGGTTTGCGCGGGACAGGCTGCTCCGAGGCGGACTGGTAGGCCAGGAATTGAGCGAAGCGGGCGCTCTGGCTCTTTGAACTCGCTGGTTCAGAATGAAGCCTTTGGGGTCAGGTGAGAACTACCAAAGAAACTGTAGGTTCATTAGCAAAAACTGTCAAACGAAACGACGGAGCCACTAATAGCTGTAGTGGCTTTTGCTCCATTGTTTATTCTCCACTTGCCAGATAAAACTAACGCTTAGCCAGCTGATGAGTTTTGGAATTTGGTATGACTGTAAACACCTCATGTGAACCATGAAGTGAAATTTGAGGGGCAGGCTGAGAACAAAAGCCTTGGCGCGAACCACGTGTGGTGTGGTTCGGGTAGCCGTTAGTGACAAGACCTGACCTCGCTTGCCCAGATGATGTTTGGAGGACCCAAGCAAGCACCTTGCCTTCGCTTCGCCCCATAGCATCCCTTGTCTGACGCATTTGTTTACGTTGCGCGGTTCGCAGGCGGCCTGACGGCTCGGAATTGGGACACAGCCCTGAATCCTGCGGCAAACCCCGCCCGAAAGTCGTACCGCAGTTGTCACGCATAGCTTTTCACAATCAAAGCCCAATCTTCGACAATGAAAGCCTCGGTAAACAAGTGATTTCTCGACGCTGTACTCTTCTGGTAGCCACACATAATCTGGTTAGCAAATTGGAGAAATAGCCCATATGAAATGTGATCTTCGTTGGTAACACTCCTCGTTACACCGCTCTCGTCAGAACCTTCGGTTTCATGAAAATTGGTCTGCTGCTGCGCCAGGTGACAGGTCGGGTCGCGTGCTTGCGCCAGCTTGCCCAACAAGCGCGGCTCGGATACAATGTCGCTTCACTAGTCGTCGCCAATGCTCCTACGACAACGATTGAAGTATCCATTGATCAAATCCGTCGCACAATGCAGAAAGTAGGGCGATTTTCTTGGTGGTTTGGTGGTCTGTGCCTGGGACGACCTCCTCCTGCTGCGTGGCGACGATACCCTTTGCTGAGCTGCCGATTAGGAAAAATGGTGGGCGCGTGGTTGGGCTTGGCTTGGGGGCTGCCCTTCTGCATGTGCTCTCTCAAGAAGGTTCTGCTGAAAAGGTTACAACCAAGCCAGGTCGGTGGCCATTCAAACAGCACAGCAGCGCCAAACAGGTGGCGACTGGTTAGGCTCGTAGCGGAATCGGCGCGCAGTGGTCGTTGAGCTGCCACGTCGGCTCGCGAAGGTGTTTTTCGGGATTTGATCGATAGGTTCGGGGCATTTTTTACGAAGCGAAGGTCGATTCTGGGACTGGTCGCACCCGTCGTCTCTTGAGTCCACGAGTCGATCGAGTAGAGAAAGTCAGCTTGATTCTGACAGCGGTCGCACTGGCCGTCGCACGCCGCCTCACGAGGAAGCTTCGCGTTGAACAAGCGCCGCCAGCGCAACTCTCGCGCAAGTTTTCAGTGTGAGCCATCGCCGCCGGTTAATCCCTCCCATCGCAAATCTCTCTCGCAGTAAGTTATTGTTACTCATCCCCGACGGCTGAGCAATAAATGCGGGGCGGGGAACCTTTCGCCACTTCTTTTTTTCGCATTCGCCAGATCTGAGACCTGTCGTACGAGACCGTCGCACACCCATCCCCCCTCCCCACGATGAAATTTCGCGTTGACCGAGCGCTTAGGGCTTCGAATTACTTTCTCGCGAAGGTTCTTAATCGCAAGCAACAGGCGTTGCCAGTGGTGGGGGTGGGCGGGGTTGGGCGGGGGCGGGGAGGGGAAATGGCGGAAAGGGCGAAAAGGGGACGAGATTCCCGCTGCATCCTTCCTAGACGAGGCATCATTTCTCGTCACGGTGAGCCAGAGGCGCGGCGGCGTAAGCGCCTATACGAACCACCACAGTACTGCTGTACCTGACTCTTCCCCCCGCGATGCGTGGGTGGGTGGTTGGGAGGTTGTATTCCCCGCAGACGCCGTATTCAGAAACAAGTATATAAAGCCCGGTGCCGCGAGTCCGACTCTCACGAATTCGAGTCGATCGTTTCAAGAGCCCACGAATTCATCCGCTTGTCCCAGAGAGGGATACCCGCAGACGATTGAATACTCCTAGTCATTCCACGTTTGTCATCCGCTCGTCCATATCGTGATACATAATAGCGACTACTAGCTTCGGCCAGTCTAGCCGACACGGTGTCTCGCGAATTGTTAAGGATCATCTCTGTCCGTTCGAGGCCATTTCGACTTACAATCAGGTTGATACTGGAGTGACTCACGGAGCGGCTCACGCGGAGCGAATCGGTTCCTTGAAGCGCATACCGGCCCAAGAATGGCGCGCCACTGGGTCGCGTTCCTCTGCGTCGCGCTGCTCCTCGTGTCACCAGGTGCGACGCTGACTCGGCTCCGCACCAGGCCCTGAGACGCTTCAAGTCAATACGCTCGTTCTGCCTCCCTGAACCCTCCCTCTCTCCTTCCGCCACTTTACCACCCTCTCTTTCCCTCTCTCTCCCCCTCTTTCCCTCCTCCTCCCCGCCCCCTCTCCCTGTGATTGGGCCTGGCGGCACCGGAAGCGTGCCCCTCTAAACGCCGCACTCGTTCCAACCACCTGCTCCTTGCCCTCTCCCTCTCTCCCCTCTCTCTCTCGAGGCGCCTCAAAAGTCTACTTTTGAGGCGCCTCAAAAGTCCCCTCTAAACGCCACACTCGTTCCAACCACCTGCTCCTGGCCCTCTCCCTCTCTCCCCTCTCTCTCACTCTCCCTCCCTCCCCCCTTCCTCACCTGCAGTCTTGGCTCGTCGCGGGCCTGGGGGCAACGGATGGGGCAACGCTGGTAACGGCCAGACCGTGGTAACGGCAGCAACGGTTCCTGCAACGATACGCCCCTCTCTCAACCCCCTCCCTCTCCCCTTCTCCCGCTCTCCCTTCCCTCTTTCTCACCTGCAGTCTTGGCTCGTCGCGGGCCAGGTGGCAACGGATGGGGCAATGGCGGTCAAGGCGGCGGCGGCAGTAACGGTCAGGGCGGCGGTGGTAACGGCGGTAATGGTTACTCATACGATTATGCTGACGGAAGCGACTACAGCAGCAACGACAGCAGCGACGACAGCAGCGACGATAGCAGCAATGACAGCAGCGACGACAGCAGCGGAAGTGAGGACTACTATACCCCCGGACCTGGCAGCGGGAACGGGAACAGTGGCGGCGGCGCTGGTGCTGGTGCTGGGTTTGGTCCGGGACCTTGGTGGGATGATGACGGTGACGAAAACAGTAACGGTAGCGGTAACGGCAACGGTAACGGTTACGGAAACGGTTACGGTAAGGGCATGAACGGGCCTCGGTTCTTCAACGGGACTCATGTGTGCTTCAACGAATCTGGGCCGTGTCATAACGTAACGGACGGTTGGGGCCCCTGGTGGTTAGACGAGAACGCCACAGCGCCGTGCTTGAACGGAACTGGGCCATGCTATAACGAATCGGGCGGTTGGGGTATGGGCCCCTGGTGGTTAGACGAGAATGCCACAGCGCCGTGCTTGAACGGAACTGGGCCGTGCTATAACGGAGATGGCCCCGGGCCTTGCGCGACTGGCGCGAACGGAACTGGCGGCCCATGTCAGGGTGGTGGTGGCTATGGCCCCGGTGGAGGCGGCGGCAACGGTCCTTGGTGGGACGACGATGACGACGACGATAACGAGTCTTCTAGTAGTGATTTTCCTGGCCCGCCTTTCAGTAACGGAGCGGGTCGATTTGGGGAGCCGTGGTGGCTGGATGCGAACGCGACGGATGAGAATCATCCGTGCTGGAACGAAAGCAGCCCTTGCTTCAACGCCACGGGCCGATGGGGGCCCTGGTGGTTGGATACGAACGCGACATTCGGCCAATTCGGGCCCTGGTGGCTGGACGAGAACGCTACAGCGCCGCCCTGCTTGAACGGAACCGGGCCGTGCTATAACGGGGATGGACCTGGGTGGGGTTTTGGGGGTCCCTGGTGGCTGGATGAAAACGGCACTGCTCCTTGTGTTGACGGAACAGGGCCGTGCTTTAACGGAACAGGACCGTGCTTTAATGGATCAGGGCCGTGCTTTAATGGTACGGGAGCTTGCAATAACGGATCTGGATGCGGAAGGGGAGGGTTTGGGAGAGGCGGGTTTGGTCGCGGGTTTGGGAGGGGCGGGGGATTCGGGCGGGGCAACGGGCCCTGGTGGTGGGACGAGGATGACGTGGAGGCATTTAACAGCACCACGTGGCCTTGCATGAACGGAAACGGCAGTGGTTATGGCCCTGGCGCTGGTGGTGGTTTCGGCGGTGGTTATGGCGCTGGCGCTGGTGCTGGTGCTGGTTCTGGTGCCGGGTTTGGAAACAGTCAGGGAGGAGGGAACGGGTGGGGACAGGGATCTGGGATGGGTCCGTGTGTGAACGGCTCAGATGGCTCTACACCCTGCTGCAACGGATCTGGACCGTGCGTGAACGGGAGTGGTGGTGGTAACCCGTGGTTCAACAGCAGCGGAGGGGGAGGATTCGCGTGTGGCGCTGCTGACCCTGCCCTCGGGAACATGACAGGTGAGATCAGAGTATCAGCAAATAAATTATCAATTATCCTTCTCGCTTTCTGCTCCTGTTATTTGTGTATTGCTCATTTCTCATTGCTCATTGCTCTCCCCTTCTCATACTCCCATGCCTACATGACATTGAGATGAGCATGTCCTACATGCCAGCTGCTTCTTCTCGTGCTCGTATTGTACTGCATAGAACGACATGTTCTAATAAAGCTTATGTGTGTCTGTAAATGATTGTGCTTATAACAGGCCGAGTGAGAGCATCCCTATCCAGCTGCTCTTCTGATGCTCCTCTGCTGTCTGGAGGCTCCTTTTTCCTCTCCATCTTCAAGTAAGATGCTTCTTTCTCTTCTTTATTCTCCGTTTTCCGTTTTCTGCGCATTTCTAGGATCATCTCGTGTTTAACATAAGGTTTATATTGATATCACCTGTAATCTTATTCGCTTTTGTCCCTTTCTCCCACTCCACCAGGAACGCCTCTGGTCATTTCAACCTCCATTACACTGTCATAATCCGTAACGTCACCTCTGCATCCTCCGTCCCCGATACAATCACACTCGTTAAGAGCAGTACTGCCTGCAACAGCTCCGCCCCCACCCTCTTCTCTTTCCCCGTTGCCGCCGACGAATGGGAGCTCGCCAACTCAACGGGCGGCCCCGCCAGGTGGGGTATCTACACCACCGTTACTGTAGCTCGGCTCTTTGACGCCCTAGAGGATATCGATGCTGCTACTATCGAGGATATTCTGGCCGGAATTCCCAATGCTACTGTACCTGAGGATTGGGCGAATGGTGTGAGGGGATGGAGCCAGGGGTATGGTCCTGGGAATGGTAACGGAAATGGTAACGGATTTGGTTATGGGAGGAGGTTTGGTGTGAGTAATGGCAGTGTGGGGAGGAGGCGGGGGAGGGGGTTGTGGGAGGCGGCAGACGCCTGGTTCAAGAGCTTGTTTGCGGTTAAGAGCGTGGATGAGGGGAGTGAGGAGAGCAGGGAGGAGGAGAGGGAGGAGGGCACTAGTGATGGTAACGATGGGAGCGATGACAACGAGAACAATGAGGACAGTGATGACCTGAGTGCCAAAGTCGGGAGTGACGACAGCAGCGGTGATGACAACAGCAGCAGTGATGACAACAGCAGCGGTGATGACAACAGCAGTGGTGATGACAACAGCAGCAGTGATGACAACAGCAGCAGTGATGACAACAGCAGCGGTGATGACAACAGCAGCAGTGATGACAACAGCAGCAGTGACGATAGCAGTGACAATAGCAACACTGATTATGACGATGATGGCAGCGATGACAGTGCTGACAATGAGTACAGCGATGACAGCAGCAGCAGTGACTATAGTGTTAATGATGGTAGTGATGACAACGAGGACAATGAGGACAGTGATGATCTCAGTGGCAACGATGGGAGCGACGACAGCAGCAGCAGTGACGAAAACAGCAGCAGTGACGACAACAGCAGCAGTGACTATAACGACCAGGACAGTGACAACAGCGGTGGCAGTAGCGGCAGTGATTATAACGATGATGGCAGTGACAACAACGACAGCAGCAGCAGCTTCATACCAGTAAACCCACCGTATACCGCTGCCCCTCCCACGTCACTGTCTCTCATCGTTGCCAATAGCGACACAGGCGAGCAGTGGAGTGGGCCTGTGCTTGGAGTGTTCCTCTACTATGACATCTAGCCAGTTGCCGCGTGAATGGGCCCTGTCACGTCGCTCTCTCTCATTGTGGCCAATAGTGACACAGGCGAGGAGTGGAGTGGGCCGTTGCTGGGAGTGTTCCTCTGTTGTGACAATTAGCCAGTTGCTTCGTGAAGGGGAGGTTGGCTGAAGTGCTATGAGTGGGTCATGGGTAGTGGAGGGGTGTTGGGAGAGCAGTAGTGCTTTGAGACGTCTTAAAACATCACTTCCATCACGTTGCTGTGAGTGGGTCATGGGTAGTGGAGGGGTGTTGGGAGAGCATTGGAGTGGGCCCTTGCCGGGGATGTGGAGAGCAGTGGAGTGAGCCCTTGCCTGGGGTGTTTTTCTACTAGGATAGCAACTAGCTCCTGGCGGTTTGTGTCACTCTTGTGATTCGTCAAATGTGACACAAACAGGGCCCTTGCCAGGAGTGTTTCCTGGCTGCTGGGTTGCTGACTTGCGGCATGTGCTGCGGATTGGGTAGCTGGTACTGCGTGTTTTGAGACGTCTCAAAACAAGCATGTGCTGGGGATTGGGTAGCTGTTACTGCGTGCGCTGGGGACGGTTGCTACTTGCTATGAGTGGCTGCTTCAGAGGGATTGGGTGTTGGCTTTGGGTTTGATGAGTGCAGGGTAGGTGGGCTCTGCTGGGTTTCTTATTGCTTGCTGCTCTATTGGGTGCTTTGCTAGTTGGGTTCTCTCTCTTCTCACATTTGATTGGCATGCGGGCATGTGTTGGCTGCCCTTGGTGCATGTCCAAGTGCATGAGCCTTACAGATGCAGGAGATGGAGTGGCTACTTGCTTGGCGTTGAGTGACTGTATTCCACAGTGCACTCAAAGTCACTCAAAGTCAGTAACTTTGACCATAAAGCAGCACAGTGCACTGTTGGATGTATTGCACCAAAAATGTAGTTTCGCAAGAGTTTGTCTATTTTGTGCAGCTTTCTGTGCCTTCATGTCAATCATATAGTGAAAATTGATTCCAGGGAACTCTGCGTTGCAAGTTGCACGACACGTAGAGTTGGTGAGCCCTTCTACTAAAGGACGAGGATTTAAAATAAATGGAAGTCTATGAACCACTGTGTGCGCGGTTGTGTGTGGTGTGGACAATAATGATATGACACGCGAGCCTACTTGAACTAAAGCGAATGCACCTGTATGATACAATATTGGGGACTAAATACGCTGTGTTACCGTATACTGTCAAATAGATATTGTATATACCTATACGTGTACGTATGGTTGGGCATCATGTGTGTAGCTGTAGTGCTACCTTACAAGTTCGCATTACCGTCATACACTGTATGTGCCTCGTCGTATCCGTCCGCCGAGGAGCTGACTGAACAACGAGTGTCATGTCATCCACACGAGTGTTCCTGCGCGTGGCGAACTTGGCGAAGACGCGGAAAATGGGTTCGGAAAATCGGAATATCCACTGGGGGAGGACGGTAACTTTGCGGTCCGTAGTCCAGACGAACCAATGCCGACATCACCTCGCCCAGAAATTCAGGATTTTTGGCGCATGGCCCAGCCACAACACGATTTTTTTGTTAGACACTTTCCGCATCACTTCTGTGGCCCACTGGCCCAGCGCTGCAGCAATTGTTCAGTGGGTTTTCGAGGGAGTGATACTGTACGGAGCTTCATCTATGGGGGGGACTGTTTCCGCTAATTCTTGACTGAGACAGGAGAATTTAGAGATACAACCAAGGATCTGGATTTATTTACGCAAATTGACAATTTTTGTATTTTGTTTTAATCTTTCAACTACTCTCGCACCGCGTATCCACGATTCTGAAATGCCTAAACCCAATCGATCAGCCTTATTTCTACACTTTTACACACGTTTTGGTTAGCCTGTTTATGTGTACAGCTGCTTTAAGGTACCTTAATTTACGCAGTTTGGGGTGTGATAGAATCTGTCGCATTATGCATGCAATTATTACGCTCCCTTGTGGTACTTTGCAACTTGAATGTTTGCAGACAATTTGCAAACGGATGGGTTAGTTGAATATTTCCTTGCGCTTATTATCATATTTCTTCTGTACATCTCAGTGGAAATGGGTCGACGGCTCTGTCGACCAATCGACCTCCGTCGATCTGCTGCTTCCGGGCAGAAAAAAACAAAAACCACATCAGATGGCATGCCATCCGAGAGAGGCATCAACCCTAAACGCATGCGACAAGGTGATTAGGGTTGATGTCTCCGTAACCGGATGCATGCCCATACGGGTTTTATTTATTTTTCCCGCACGCACCGAGCTCCGCTGGACAAAGTTGTTTTTCTGCTGAGGTATTTTTTTTTTGGTACAACTAGACTGTTCAAACTATGATAAAAACCAAATCATGTTTGACATTTCAGGGTACTACCCTACAATGATTCGAGAAAGTTGCTTCCTAGAGTTCCACATAAATAATAAACCTCTTAATTATAAACTATGATCACGCAAGCGCATCTAGGGTCCATGAGATTTAAGCAACTCTGATTTGTAGGTACGCGGTGCGAGGGTGGTCGATAGGATCGAGACAAAATCGAAAATAGTCGGATCTCGCAATTAAGTCAAAGATCTGTGACGAGAGTTTCCGCGATCATAGACATGCCACGTGGCGATAATAAAAAGAACCGCAATTCCGCGAGATTAAAGCTCTAAGCCCAAATTGCGAACCGCACTGAGCAATCTTGCTTAGCTGCTAATTTGAGTGTTGTGAGTTGGTGATAGAATGTTGTATTTGAACAGAAAATATATTTGGAAAGGAATGTGCCTCGGGAGGCATCAACCTTAAAAAAAGGCGGGTTTCCATATTTAGGGTTGATTATTCCTGAATATGCGTCCAAGTTCCCTAGGTTTTTTTTTTCCTCCCCTGCCCTAACGACGTATTGTATATCCACCTTGACAGATTCGAATCTCGACAGATTCGAATCTCGGAGAAGCAGGTTCCATTAATACGAATAACTACTAAAGCGTACTATCGATACCGTGACTAAAGGTGTAGTTTGTCGATTGAATTAGGACAATTCTGTTTCGCGGAACGCGGTGGGAGGGTGGTAGACAGGACTGAGTCAAATTCGGGAATCGTCGCGTCGCGCATTTAATTCCGCAATTTGGGCCTGGAGCTCTCATCTGTGACTGCCCCACCCATTTCCTCCCGCCCCAGCAAGTTCTTCCCTAACAGCATTCCGGTTTAACCCATGCCAATCCCTGTGAACCGAAGCCAACCCAAGTCCCTTGCCAAACCGGCTCCACCCGCGTCGCCAGAGTTCACTTTCGGTTCGTTTTAAACGGTTGGGTGCGTTGCTGTGCATTCGGTAACGGTGTCACTACCTCACCACTTAGAACAGGAGAACACGAGAATACAGGAGAATGGGTGAACATTGGTGAGTGGGTGGTGTTACATGATTGTACACTCACTTAAAGCCCGCGGCACAAATTGCGGAGCGCGCGGGTCAAGTTTTTTAAAACTTGACAGCGATAATTTCGCAAACTTGAACAGAAGCGGGCCTGCAATGTGGGACTATCGAGAACTGACCCCCACCAGCAGGGGGAACCGGGGGCTGGTTGGGTTGGGCGAAGAATTGAAATCGACAATATTTTGAAACACTCGCCACAACTCACAGCAAAACAACTCCCCCCGTCAAATTTTTGAAGGATGAACAATTTGGGCCGACGGCTTTAAGCTGTTGCAGAAAGGTTCAAAATCCATCCATCCATCCATCCATCCATCCATCCATCCATCCATCCATCCATCCATCCATCCATCCATCCATCCATCCATCCATCCATCCATCCATCCATCCATCCATCCATCCATCCATCCATCCATCCATCCATCCATCCATCCATCCATCCATGCATGCAGTGATCGTGGTGCCTATCTTAAAGCATGCTTGATCGGCCATGCAGTGACCCACTCATGAGTGTGCATCCTGGATATGGCTCATGAGTGTGCATCCTGGATATGGCTCATGAGTGTGCATCCTGGATATGGCTCATGAGTGTGCATCCTGGATATGGCTCATGAGTATGCACCATCACCGTGTGCCATGACCCACCCATCTGTCCGTGGGACCCCATCCATCCATGCATGCTTCCATGGATGCAGCAATTGTGGTGCTCATATTGAAATCATTTTTGAGAATTCTCAAAAGTGATTTCAATACGACCCCATCCATCCATGCTTACATCCATGCAGCGATTGTGGTGCCCATCCTGCGACATCCTGCTTCAGGCCGCACCCACGCTGGGTTTCTCTGAGGCCGTGCCAGCTCTGTGTCCCACAATTGTGCGCCTTGATCCATGCATCCATCCATCCATGCATGCATGCATTGCAGTGATTGTGGTGCCCATCATGCGACATCCCGTCCCCGAGAACGCAACATCGCAGCAGCGCAGGGAGAGCTTCAGCAACACCTCGTGGGCAGACCTCAGCTATCTGGGCAACGAGCTGCAAGCCGTCCTCAGCCTTCTATCTAACGGTTCGTACTCATAACGGCGCTCACTCTGCTTCATGCAAGTGACACATCAGACCTCACTCAGCTATCTAGATCGAGGGAGGGCTTCAGCAACACCTTGTGGGCGGACCTCAGCTATCTAAGCAACGAGCTGCAAGCCGTCCTCAGCCTTCTATCCAACGGTTTGCACTCACTTCCCCATAACGGTCGTCACAAACAGAGCCCACCTTCCTTGACCAGTCTCACGCCCACAACATGAGCGTGTTTTGCGTGTTTTGCGCGTTTTGCGTGGGCCGACCTCAGCTATGCGGAACGCGAGCTGCAAACGGTCCTCACTCTGCTTCTTAACGGTTTGATCACTTCCTCATCACTTCCTCATCACTTCCCCATCACTTCCCCAACACTTCCCTCGTTTTTCATTGTGACACAAATAGGCCTCACCTGTGTCCCCCATGCCTTCCATGCATGTGTGTGTGTGTGTGTGTGTGCGTGCGTGTGTGTGTGCACGCGCGTGCGCATGTGCGTGTGCATGCGTGTTTGTGTTTGCGTATGTGTGTGTGTGTGTGTGCGTTTGTACGTGGGAGGGGGGGGGGAGGCATGCAGGCAGCGCCACCAGCGCCTATTCTATTGCCATATATGACACAACCAACCCAGAGCAACTAATTCAGCGCTTTTGAGCCCACTTGCAACTCTCATGTTCCCCTAATGCTTCCCATGCGTGCGTGTCTGTGGTGGCATGCAGGCAGCGCCACCAGTGCCTATTCTATCGCTCTGTACGACACAACAGATCCAGAGCAACCTATTCAAGTGCTCGGTCTCGATCCTCTGAGGCTGGAGAGTGGCACCCTCTACCCTTACGTGCTACCCGGGCCTGTGGTGCCGGGTCCCAAGCACATTGAACCGTTTCCTGAAGACCTGCTGGGCCGCAAATACGAGGCACACTGCAGGTGAGGCAAGGAGGCAATGCAGGTAAATAAGCCTGCAGGTGAGTGGCAAAGAGCCCCTGAGGCTGGAGAGCGGGTCCCTCCCTCTTCCCCTATGTGCTGCCTGGCCCTGTGGTGCCGGGTCCCAAGCACATTGAGCCTTTCCCTGAAGATCTGCTGGGCTGCAAATACGAGGCACACTGCAGGCGAGGCAAGAAGGCAGTTCACATCAAGTTTGTCTCATTTGCATGACACATGTATGCCCCCCTCACTTGAATGCTCCCTCACTTGAATGCTCCCTCACTTGAATGCCAATGTGCTATGCAGGTTTGAGTTGAGGGCCCCTACCCCAAACCTCATGTCAATGTGCTATGGGACCTCGTGTATGCCTTGATGCTGCTAGGCATGCTGGTGCTGCTGGTGCCTGTGTTGCTCTTCCTTGTGATTATGAAATTATGTCTGTCACACAAGGAAATTATGAAATTATGTCTGCCTTGGTGCAGGCATGGAATTATGTCTGTCTCCCTCCTTCACGTGAATGCCAATTCACAGGTTAGAAGGCGGCGCCTACCCCAAGTGGGATCTAGTGGTGCTCCCATGCTGCTTGGGCTGCCAGTGCTGCTGGTGGCCGTGCTTCTATCCACAATGACTGCAGTGTTGGCGTGGCCAAGCGGCGGTAGATGACGGAGGGGGTGACGGAGATGCAACTCATTTGTTTACTTTTGAGAATTCTCAAAAGTAAAATCAACATTTGCATGAAGCCTCACTCCTTCCCGTTATCTCTGTCTCGTTCACATGGATGCCACTGGGTGAAGGTTTGATGGCCCCTACCCCAAGTGGGACCTAGTGTACGCCCCCATGCTGCTTGGCCTCCTAGTGCTGCTGGTGGCTGTGTTGATTTCCCTCGTGATTGCGGTGCTGGCGTGGAAGCGGAGGCAGATGGCAGAGGGGTTGAGAGAGATGCAGTTGTGCACAGCGGCGCTGGAGAGAGCTGAGAAGTCCAAGAGTGAGACGGTGGCCAACACGTCTCATGAGCTGCGCACGCCACTCATTGGCGTCATAGGTGAGGGAGGGAGGGTGGACATGTATGTGTGGGTTTGAAGAGGCGCTGGAGAGAGCTGAGAAGCCCAAGAGTGAGACGGTGGCCAACACGTCTCTTGAGCTGTGCGCGCCACTCATCGGCGTGATAGGTGAGTGAGGGGGAATGCGGGCGGACATGCATGTGCAAGGGAGGGCGTGCATTCATCTGTGAGCTTGAGGCGCCTCGAAAGGCATTGGAGAGAGCCGAGAAGCCCAAGAGTGAGACGGCGGCCAACACGTCGCACGAGCTACGCACGCCATTCATTGGTGTGATAGGTGAGAGAGGGAGCGCATGCATTGGTATGTGTGAGGGAGAGAGGGCGTATATTGGTATGTGTGAGGGAGAGAGGGCGTGTATTGGTATGTGTGAGGGAGAGAGGGCGTGTATTGGTATGTGTGAGGGAGGGCGGACATGTATGTGTTAGGGTGTTCACTCGTGCATGTGTTAGGACGTTTAAGCGTGCGAGTGAGGACGACATGTGCACGTGAGTTTTGAGCCGCTCAAAAAGCCGCTGGAGAGAGAGAGCAGAGAATTCCAAGAGCGAGACAATGGCCAACACATCGCATGAGCTTCGCACGCCACGCGTGAGCTTCGCACGCCACGCGTGAGCTTTGCACGCCACGCGTGAGTTTTGCACACCA
The DNA here is from genome assembly GCA_947470075.1 of Closterium sp. Yama58-4. Taxonomy (NCBI): domain Eukaryota; kingdom Viridiplantae; phylum Streptophyta; class Zygnematophyceae; order Desmidiales; family Closteriaceae; genus Closterium; species Closterium sp. Yama58-4. The sequence goes on along the minus strand of CANIUD010000091.1, from coordinate 640,612 downwards.
CTTATTAGCGTGATAATGGTAATGGTAATGGTGATGGTCATGCGATAATGGTAATAGTGATGGGGTAATGGTAATGGTGATGAGGTAATAGTAATGGTGATGGTAATGATAATGGTAATGTGATAGTAGTAATGGTGATGGGAGTGGTAATGATAATGGTAATGGTAATGGTAATGGTGAAGGTAATGGTAATGGTAATGCGATAATGGTAATTATAATGGTAATGGTGATGACAATGGTAATGGTAATGGTAATGGTGATGCGGTAATAGTAGTGGTAATGGTAATGGTAATGGTAATGGTGATGACAATGATAATGGTGGTACTGATAATGGTAATGACAATGGTGATGTGGTAATGATAATGGTAATGGTCATGATAATGCTAAGGTAATGATAGTGATAAGGTAATGACAATCGTAATGGTAATGGTAATGGTGATGGTAATGGTAATGGTAATGGTGATGTGTTAATGGTAGTAGTGACGAGGTAATGGTAATGGTGATGGTGATGTGTTAATGGTAATGATAATGGTGATGCAAAAATGTTAATGGTAATAGTGATGGCAATGAGGGCGTATCCAGGTTCGGGTCATGAGCACTGTTCCGGGCATGCGCAAATTGCGGATGTTCGGAACAACACAAAACACCACTTTGGATTCTCGGAACTCATGCGACCCCAATTTGGTGCGAGGATTTTTCGCGCCAAAATTACGCTCCAAACAACAGTCGCATCCAATGGAGGGATGCCAAAACAGTTCGAAAGATCATTTGCTACACCCACGCAAAACCATGCGACACCCATCCCTAAACACAATCGTAAAAAATGTCGGCGTGAATCCCCAAATGTTGGGAGCGCGACGCGAGAAAATTTAGACACATTCTTGGGTCACTGGGGTCAATTTGCCGAGTGGTTGGGTGCAGAGGTGTAGGATACGGTACATTGCAAAATTGTGGCACTCGACTGACAACCGCCAAACAGATGGCAGTCTAACGTGAATCGTGCAACCAGGTGATTGGTTGGGGGTGGGTCGTGCACGTCAGTCGCCCAACACCTGCACATTGACCCAAAGCTGGGGCCGCGCGCGGCTCGGCAGCCCACTTCGGGTCATGCGCGATTTCTGCATGACCCGAACAGTACAATGAACAGTGCCCATGACCGGAACCAAAGATACGCTCTGATAGTGGTAATGGCAATGGTAATGGTAATATTGGTGATGCGATAATGGTAATGGTAATTGTGATGCGGTAATAATAATGGTGATCGCAATGGTAATGGTGATGGTAATGGTAATGGTGATGATAATAGTAGTGATAATGGTGATAACAGTGGTAACGGCAATGGTGATGGTGATGCGGTAATGGTAATGGTAATGGTAATGGTAATGGTGATGGTAATGGTGATGGTAATGGTAATGGTAATGGTGATGCGGTAATGGTGATGCGGTAATGGTAATGGAAATGGTGATGCTATGTTAATGGTAATGGTAATGGTAATAGTAATGATAATGGTAATGGTGATGGTGATGTGGTAGTGGTAATGGTAATGGTAATAGTGATGGTGATGGGGTAGTGGTACTAAAAATGATAATGGTAATAGTAATGGTAATGGCGATGATAATGGTGATGCGGTAATGATAATGGTAATGGTGATGTGTTAATGGTAATGGTAATGGTAATGGTGATGGTAATGGTAATGGTAACGGTAATGGTAATGGTAACGGTAATGGTAATGGTAATGGTAATGATGATTTAGTATGGTAATGATAATGGTGATGGTGGTAATGGTAGTGGTAATGGTAATGATAATGGTAATAGTAATGGTGATGGTAATGGTAATAGTGATGGTGATGGTAATAGTAATGGTAATGGTAATGGTAATGGTAATAGTAATGGTAGTGGTAATGGTAATGGTAATGGTAATGGTAATGGTAATGGTGATGCGGTAATGACAATATTGATGCGGTAATGGTGATGCAGCAATGGTTATGGTAATAGTGATGGGATAATGGTGATGGTGATGGTGATGGTGATGGTGATGGGGTAATGGTAATGGTAATGTTGATGAGGTAATGGTGATGCGTTAGTGGTGATGCATTAATAATAATGGCATTAGTAATGGTAATGGTAATGGTAATGGTAATGATAATGATAATGGTAATGGTAATGGTAATGGTGATGCGATAATGGGAATGGTGCTGGGGCAATGTTAATGGTGATGGGGTTTTAGTAATGGTGATGGTATTGGTGATAGGGTAATAGTAATAGTTATGGTATTATGGTAATGGAATGGTGATGAGATAATGGTAATGGCAAAGGGGATATGTTGATGTTGATGGAGTAATGGTAATGGTGATGGGAGAATGGTAATGTTGATGTGGTAATGGTAGTGATGATGCGATAATGGTAACGGTGATGCGGCAATGGTGATGGTGATGGGGTAATGACAATGGTGATGGACTTAAGGGTGGCGCGGGCGTGTGCGGGCGAGACGGTAGACCTGATCAACCGAGTGTTGGACCCCCACTCCCTTCCCCACCGCCCTCCCCCTCTTTCCCCCCTTCTCCTCCCGCACAGGCATGGTTGAGGAGCTGCTGGAATCGCGGTTGGACGAGTGGCAGAAGGCAGACCTGATAGATGCGCGGGCGTGTGCGGGCGAGACGGTGGAGCTTATCAATCAAGTGTTGGACCTTCCAAGCTGCAGGCCCCCAGTCCCCTTCCCACTCCCCTCCCCCCATCCTTCCCCCCCCTGTCACGCAGGCATGATAGATGAGCTGCTGGAGTCGCGGTTGGAGGAGTGTCAGAAGGCAGACCTGGTTGATGCGAGGGCGTGTGCAGGCGAGACAGTAGACCTCATCAACAGGGTGCTGGACCTCGCCAAGCTGCAGGCCGGCCGGCTGCAGCTCGAGACTCTCCCCTGCTGCCTGCGGCGCATTGTTCATGAGGCAACTTTAGCCGCTTCAGCCACTTCAGCAGAAGATGAACCGATAGCACCAGGAAAGAACCAACAAGGTACGTACGAACGAGTGTTGGGTCTCGCTCACCGTTGTTGCTTTCCTTATTTGGCTGCACTCTAATTGATGTGTCCTGCTGTTGTGGCTGTGCTGTGGGTGCTGTGAGGCGGATGCTGGGTGCTGCAGTGACATGCCACGTGGACGAGAGTGTACCGGATGTTCTCATGGGGGATTCTTCTGAGGCGCCTCAATATTCCTCTTGTGATTGTGCTGTGGCTGTGTTGTGCGTGGGTCGCAGTGACATGCCACGTGGACGAGAGTGTACCGGATGTTACACAGTGAAAGAAACATACGGTATTACACATCTGATGGCACGATGAATTTTGATACATATTTATTATCTTGCTATGTATAATTAAATGAATGTATATTACTGTACAGACAGAAATGGTTGGCACCACTCGCCACCTGGCCAGGCTCGAGATTTGGCCTTTTGACAAGTCGAGCCGACAAGCCAAGCCGTCATGACAAGAAGTTGGCCGACTAGCCAAGCCGACATGAGTAGTTGGCCGTCAGTTCGTCCACCTACTCATGTCTATGATTTATCTTATCACATCTCTATATGTCATCTCTTCATGACAACCATTTTTCAACACCTGTTCCCTTGCCCCCCCTCTCCCCTGCAGCCCACGCCGTGAGCAACGCTGCTGGAGGCCGCGTGGCCTTCCATGTCTGCTGCATCCCTCCCCCGCCTTCCCCGCACGCCTCAACCAGCTGCTTGAACCTCCCCTGCGCATCTGCCCCTGCTGCCCCTTCCCGTGACCCACCACTCCCCCATACCTCCTCCCACGCCTCCCATTCCTCCCACTCCTCCCACGTCTCCTCCCACGCCTCCCACTGTTCCCACGCCTCCTCCCATGCCTCTCACCACCTCCCTCGGGGCTCCCCCGCGTGGCATCAGTTGTCTGCTTCTGTGCGCCGCTTCCCTCCTGCCACCCACCTTGTGCGGTTCCGTCAGCACCTTGTGGCCACAACCAAAGGCGCAGCCCAGGCGGAGGGAACTTCTGAGACCCCTGTATCTGTGACCCTCGCCTGCCTCACGCGCCCTCTGCAGCGCCTAGGTGCTTCAGTCAGGGGAGCTTCAGGCATGGGGGGTTCAAAGGAAGCAAGTGGGGAGGAGGGGGAGGAGGGGGAGGATGCACAGGGTGGGAGTGGGCATGGGCGGTTGGAGGAGGAGGTGAGGGAGTGGGTGGAGGGGGCGTGCGCGGCAAGAGGGGAGGGCGAGTGGATGGTGGTGATGGCGTGCGAGGACTCGGGCGGTGGTATACCACCCGAGGAGATGCGGTGGGTGCTGGACCCACACGGGGACTCCCACCACGCCGCTTCTTATGCTCCTGACGCTTCTGTTGCTCCTGCTGGCGGGGATGACGACGAGGAGGACGCACAAGGCGCAAAGGTAAGGACGCACAAGGCGCAAAGGTAAGGACGCACAAGGCGCAAAGGTAAGGACGCACAAGGCGCAAAGGTAAGGACGCACAAGGCGCAAAGGTAAGGACGCACAAGGCGCAAAGGTAAGGACGCACAAGGCGCAAAGGTAAGGACGCACAAGGCGCAAAGGTAAGGACGCACAAGGCGCAAAGGTAAGGACGCACAAGGCGCAAAGGTAAGGACGCACAAGGCGCAATGGTAAGGACGCACAAGGCGCAAAGGTAAGGACGCACAAGGCGCAAAGGTAAGGACGCACAAGGCGCAAAGGTAAGGACGCACAAGGCGCAAAGGTAAGGACGCACAAGGCGCAAAGGTAAGGACGCACAAGGCGCAAAGGTAAGGACGCACAAGGCGCAAAGGTAAGGACGCACAAGGCGCAAAGGTAAGGACGCACAAGGCGCAAAGGTAAGGACGCCCAAGGCGCAAAGGTAAGGACGCCCAAGGCGCAAAGGTAAGGACGCCCAAGGCGCAAAGGTAAGGACGCCCAAGGCGCAAAGGTAAGGACGCCCAAGGCGCAAAGGTAAGGACGCCCAAGGCGCAAAGGTAAGGACGCCCAAGGCGCAAAGGTAAGGACGCCCAAGGCGCAAAGGTAAGGACGCCCAAGGCGCAAAGGTAAGGACGCCCAAGGCGCAAAGGTAAGGACGCCCAAGGCGCAAAGGTAAGGTTGCCCAAGGCGCAAAGGTAAGGACGCCCAAGGCGCAAAGGTAAGGACGCACAAGGCGCAAAGGTAAGGACGCACAAGGCGCAAAGGTAAGGACGCACAAGGCGCAAAGGTAAGGACGCACAAGGCGCAAAGGTAAGGACGCACAAGGCGCAAAGGTATGGACGCACAAGGCGCAAAGGTAAGGACGCACAAGGCGCAAAGGTAGGGACGCACAAGGCGCAAAGGTAGGGACGCACAAGGCGCAAAGGTAGGGACGCACAAGGCGCAAAGGTAGGGACGCACAAGGCGCAAAGGTAGGGACGCACAAGGCGCAAAGGTAGGGACGCCCAAGGCGCAAAGGTAGGGACGCCCAAGGCGCAAAGGTAAGGACGCCCAAGGCGCAAAGGTAAGGACGCCCAAGGCGCAAAGGTAAGGACGCCCAAGGCGCAAAGGTAAGGACGCCCAAGGCGCAAAGGTAAGGACGCCCAAGGCGCAAAGGTAAGGACGCCCAAGGCGCAAAGGTAAGGACGCACAAGGCGCAAAGGTAAGGACGCACAAGGCGCAAAGGTAAGGACGCACAAGGCGCAAAGGTAAGGACGCACAAGGCGCAAAGGTAAGGACGCACAAGGCGCAAAGGTAAGGACGCACAAGGCGCAAAGGTAAGGACGCACAAGGCGCAAAGGTAAGGACGCACAAGGCGCAAAGGTAAGGACGCACAAGGCGCAAAGGTAAGGACGCACAAGGCGCAAAGGTAAGGACGCACAAGGCGCAAAGGTAAGGACGCACAAGGCGCAAAGGTAAGGACGCACAAGGCGCAAAGGTAAGGACGCACAAGGCGCAAAGGTAAGGACGCACAAGGCGCAAAGGTAAGGACGCACAAGGCGCAAAGGTAAGGACGCACAAGGCGCAAAGGTAAGGACGCACAAGGCGCAAAGGTAAGGACGCACAAGGCGCAAAGGTAAGGACGCACAAGGCGCAAAGGTAAGGACGCACAAGGCGCAAAGGTAGGGGGGCTATAGGCACACTGACCCGCTGCTTTAACAAGCCCTTGTAGCTATGAGCTATGAGCTACTTAGTAAGTCCTTGTATATCAGTGCTCTAGTGGCTGGGATTCTGACAGAGTCGATTCAAAAGTCAACGAAAGGTTGAGTTGGGGTTCAAAACATGATTGCCAAATTTACTCTTGCAATGAAGTATTTTGGGGCTCAGGACCTAGAATTTCGGTTGTCCATCGTTTGCTGAGACTTTGTCTAAACTGCAGCTCACCTAAGATACCTGGCTGAGGACTCAAAAGTAGGCCTTTCTCCCCACCCCCTTGTGGCGGAGACGAGGGGAGATATGGCAGTCTTGAGTTTTGAGACGTCTCTCAGCTTGTCACTCCACCTCGTCCCTCCTTCTCACCTTCCCACTCCTCCTTCTCGCCCGAGCAGGTGGCTGAGATGCGGGGAGACATGGCAGTGCTGTCACACACCACCATTCTGCTGGCGCTGCCCATGGGGGCAGAGGAGGATAACGATAGTGACTGTGACAGCGGGGGGGATGGAGAGTGGGATGAGGAGGGTGGAGGGGAAGGGATGAATGCGGTTATGGGAATGACGGGGAGTGTGTGGAATTTGTGAGTGTTGCAATACCAGAGGTGCAGGAACAAGCAACCCCGCACCAGCAACAGCATGAATCCGAGAAGCAGCAGGCACCATTGCAGGAGAAGCAGCAGCGGTCAGCACGAGCCCACTCTCACCTCAAGCCGCGGGCCGGTATATTCACCAGGACTGAAGCGCTGGAGGGTGCAGGGAAGGCGGAGGGGGTATCGCCAGCAGTGGCAGTGGTGGCGGCGGGGGCGGCTGAGGAGGAGGAAAAGTTAGTGGCAGCGGTGGGGGAAAAGTCAGTGGCAGCAGTGGGAAAGGCGGGGCGGCGGGCAGCACGGTCACATTCTCTCCCAAAACCCCTCTCCCACACGGACGCCATGGGAGACACGGATGGGGGGCAGGTTCGAGCAGTGGGGGTATCAGGGCGGCAAACAACACGGGCGCAATCTCTCCCCAGGCTGCGCCCGCACACGGAGGGTGCAGCAGGGTGGGAGCAGGGGGGGGGAGTAGAGGAGGCGGAGGTGTTTGTGCGAGCAGTACTGGCGGGGCAGTCGGTGGCGGTGGTGGATGACAACGCGGTGAACCGCATGGTGGCAAGGAGAACGCTGCAGGGCTACGGGGCGCACGTGCTGCTGCTGCCCTCCGGGGAGGACGCGCTGCAGGCGCTCTCCTCTGCCGTGCCCTCTGCCCCGCCCTCCTCCCCGCCCATCCACTTGTTGTTGCTTGACCTCCACATGCCGCCTGGCATTGACGGGTGAGTTGGAATTCCGTTGCTGTGAGCATGGCACTGCTGCTGTTACCAGAGGTGCTGTGAGCACGGCACCTTTGTTTTGAGCAGGTCCTCTAAGCTGCTGCTGGTGCTGCTGCTTGGGCTCCAGTCCTTCTCCAATCCCTCATCCTGCCTTGTTGCCATCCGTTTCTTGCCACGCATCGCGTCCCGATTCCCAACAGATTTGAAACAGCTCGTCAGATCCGGGCTTTGGAGAAATCAAAGCGCAGCGGCAGCAACACAACACAGCAGATGCCAGAGGGGGACAATACTGCTGACGATGCAGCAGCAGCACCAACACCACCAGTAGCAGCAGCACATGCAGTTGATGCAGCCACAGAAGCAAGTGCAGTACAGGAGCGCCTTTGCATTATAGCATTGACAGCTGACCTGGATGTGGGAGTGAAGCGAGCGTGCTTGGAGGCCGGCATGGATGGGGCAGTGAGGAAACCCATCGTTGCACAGGAACTTCTTTCAGCGCTCATAACAGAAGGTTTTGGGGCCGGCGCATTCTAATTCGACTCGGTCGTCACCACACGAGTGCTTTTCTATCATGGCACTGACAGCTGACTTGGATACAAGGAAGCGAGCGTTCTTGGGGGGCGGCAGTAGGGAAACCGATTGTGGCACAGGAGCTCCTTGCAGCGCTTATAGCAGCAGTGTTCGGAGCAGACGCCTCGTGAGTGGATGCAGAGAGGGAAGGTTAGAAAGCTGGAGCAGTGAGGAAACTGATTGTGGCACAGGACCTGCTTGTTATCACTCATAGCAGCAGGGTTTGGAGCTGGCGCGTTCTGATTTGACTCAACGTCACCACCATACGGGTGACTTTGTATAACAGAACTGATGCTGACTTGGGTGTAGGTGTCAATGTCAAGCAAGCGTGCTTGGAGGCAGGGAAAATTGGCGCAGTAAGGAAGCTGATTGTGGCACGGGAACTTGTTACAATGCTGAAAATCGCAAGTTTCAGAGCAGGTGCGGTCTAACACATGAGTGCCTTTGTATCATGACTTCAGGCGTGGACGTGGGAGCGTGCTTGTAGACAAAGAGGGATGGGGCATCGAGGAAGCTGATTGTGGCGTGGGAACTTGTTACAGTGCTGACGACAACCACGAGGTTCAGAGCAAACCCTAAATTGATTTTGGACTGACATGATTCATAATACTTCCCTGGTTTTTATGGTCTTACCGATATAACAAAGTTGCCAGCAAAAACCAGGCTGGACGACCAGTCATATGTTTCTTGTATGAACAAACAAAAAGTTTTGGCTTTACATACGATAATCATACAAAAAAAAATAAAAAATGGTTCTGTGAATCCATGCGCACTGCGCAGGTGTATGTGGAGAATAATGACATGCAAGTCTACCTGTATGATAGCTAATGCCTAAACCGGTATGTATTGGTGGAGACCATAGGTGCTGTTTGCCATACTGTAAAATGTTGTCACCTACACAGGCATTTGACTGTTTGAATACATCACAATACTATTTGAATGCTTTAGTGGTGCAAGGGGTCCGCCTGTACCGAACAAAGGGTGCCCACACGAGTGTATCGGCTCGGAAAATCGGAAGATGCATTGCGGTCCACACGTCCCACCACGTCGTTCAAACCGACATCGCGGTGCGGTGCGCGTGTCCCTAACCAAGCCGAACAAGCATCCATCCATGCCTGCCCTTCCCCCCACATCTTTCCACCCTGGCAAGATCTTCCCTGGCACCAAACCAATTTAGCCCATGCGAACCCATGCGAACCAAACCAAACCAAGTCCTTTCCCAACCACCTCCACCCGCGTCGCGAGAGTTCCCTTTGGTTCATTCTGTAAGGGTGCCGCTGCTTCACCACTTCGACCTTCGATTTACCAGTCGCTCTCAACCCTACATTCTATGCATGGGCTAGCTTACATTACTCACACCACTAGTTCCCCGCTCATGCTCTCATTCTCAATCTATTCAGTTTCACTGTTCACTCTTCTTCCTAAATCCAAGCTACAGACGTGTAATGCGCCGGTCGTGGCGCCTCTCGTCACGGGGCCCGCCGTGGGGCGCGGGGAGGGTGCTGCTGGGAGCGGTGTGGGTGGCGGGATGGGCGGGGCTGTGCGCGTGGGTGGTGTGGTTCGCGCACACGCAGGCCGCCAATCCGCGGGAGGAGGCGATGCGCGGGTGGTGCCACTTGCGCGTGCTCTACCTCTACCAGCGCCTGCTCTCGTTCGTCTCGCGCGTGCAGGTGCGACGCGTAGCAATAGCGACGCATAGCGACCCATAGCGACGCATAGCGACACATAGCGACGGATAGCGACGCGTAACGACCCATATCAACGGATAGCGCGGGAGGTCCCGTATAGCGATTATACGTTCGTGTGGCGAGCTCGGCCTCGTGTGGCGAGCTCGCCCTCGTGGCAGGTAGGCCTTGACTATCAGAAATTATCCGCGCGCTTGACACGGGGACACGACTGTTAGGCCTTGAATTTCTGAAATTATTCGCGCGCTTGACACGGGGACACGACTGTTAGGCCTTGACTTTCAGAAATTATCGGCGCTTGACACGGGCTAAATCTTTTTCTTGAGAATTCTCAAAAGACAGGCGAGCTCGGCCTAGTGGCAGGTAGGCGTTGATTTTCAGAAATTATCCGCGCGCTTGGCTCGGGGGACACGGGGACACGGATAATCTCCGCGCGCACACTGTCAACGACATTCCGTCTAGCGTCCCGGAGCTCTTGCCGTCGCGCAGCGGCGACTTTTGAGTCGACCTAAAAATTCACCTCGGAGCTCTTTCCGTCGCGCAGCGGCGACCTTTGAGTCGACCTAAAATTCCACCTCCGAGCTCTCTCCGTCGCGCAGCGGCGCGCTCCCGCCGCCCCGCGCGCTGATGGCGGCCCCCGGGGTGCGGAACCCAGAGGGGCGGCGCGGAGGGGAGACGGCCTTTCTGAACTCGTTGCGCGTGTGCATGTGTGCGTGTGTGCCCACGTGTGTGCATGTGCGTGCGTGAGCATGTGTACGTGTGCGTGTGTGCGAGTGCGTGTGCGCGTGTGTATGTGCGCGTGCGCATGTGCGCGTGCGTGTGCATGTGCATGTGCGTGTGCATGTGCGTGTGCATGTGCGTGTGCATGTGCGTGTGCATGTGCGCGTGAGTATGTGTGCGTGCGTGTGTGCGCTGCGTATGTGCGCGTGTGTATGTGCGTGTGTGTGCGCACATGTGTTTATGTGCGTGTGCATGAGCAGCAAATGTCAGCGCTGCTGTGCGTGCTGAACGGGTACGACCCGCGCAGCCCCACCAGCATTGCTCAACTCCTGAGGCGCCTCAAAAGTGGCGGGGTGTGCAAGCCAGCATTGCTCAACTCCGTTGCTCATGTGTGTGTATCTCTGTATGTGTGTGTATCTCTGTATGTGTGTGTGAGCAGCAAATGGCAGCACTCCTGCGTGTGTTCAACGGGTACGGCCCGCGCAGCAGCACCAACCTGACCTACTGGGGCGTGGCGGGATGTGCCAATAACGAGAGCCTGATTCGATACAAGGATAAAACCGTCAGCATGGGCTTGGACTACCTCACCCTAGGGTCATTGCTCATGCTCGTGCAGGATAGCGAAAGGTGGGTGTGAGTGTGTGTGTGCGCGAGTGCATGCATGTGTGTATGTGTGGGCGTGGGTGTGGGTGTGGGCGTGGGTGTGGGCGTGGGTGTGGGCGTGGGTGTGGACGTGGGCTTGGGTGTGGGCGTGGGCGTGGGTGTGGGTGTGCGTTCCTGTGTGTGTGTTTGTGTGTGTGTGTGTGTGTGTGTGTGTGTGTGTATGTGTGTGTGTGTGTGAGTGTGAGAGAGAGCGCGCGCGCGCGTGTGTGTTCCCCTATCTCTCTTTCTACCTCCAGTTGCTTTCTCATCCCCCTATACTCTTTGTTTACAGGCCATTGGTGGAGCGCATAACAGGCATGGTCATCAAGTCACCTCTCGGGCTGCCTTCCCCTCGCAAGCCGCACTACATCATCAACTTTCTCCCCGGATACGCCAACGTCGCCAATCTCGAGGCTTTCATTGATTTCTCCGCCATGGTGTCCCCGGCACTCCTCTCCTCCATTCTCGATGGCAACTCTGTCTCGTTGCCGCCTGTCTTTTTCAGCAGTTACCTGCGTGTGGGCACTGGTGAGACGAGTTTCTTTCTCTTGTGCCTGATAGGCTGCTTCTTTCTAGGTGCCTAAAAGAGCAACTCTGTCTCGTTGCCGCCTGTCTTTTTCAACGGCGATCTGCGTGTGGGCACTGGTGAGCTAAGCTTTCTCTTATACCCCTCATCAACTAAATTCTTGATGTGGCGCTTCATAAATTGTCCTTTTCGACACCAACCTGCGTGTGGGCACTGGTGAGCTGACCCGTTTTTGAGACGTTTCAAAAGAGCTCCCAAGCTGATTAAGTGCCTGTTGTTTTGGGTGCGTGGGTGGGTGAACATTGGTGAGTAAGTGGTGTCATGCCACATCATCCGTATTCTCGCTCGAATTGTTGCACTTGCTTTGACCGCACGCTACCTAATCAAATTGGTCTTATGGTCGACGTGAAACGATCTGCAGTTGGGTGTTTTGCTCATCTCTAAACCCGCATCGGTCTTCTGATATGATTCTCAGCAAGAACAGGCAAGGTCTAGGCTTAAAACAAATGATAAACGGTTCGGTGTTTTTCTCATCCATAAGTGCATCATGGTCCATTCATCCATCCATCCATCCATCCATCCATCCATCCATCCATCCATCCATCCATCCATCCATCCATCCATCCATCCATCCATCCATCCATCCATCCATCCATCCATCCATCCATCCATCCATCCATCCATCCATCCATCCATCCATCCATCCATCCATCCATCCATCCATCCATCCATCCATCCATCCATCCATCCATCCATCCATCCATCCATCCATCCATCCATCCATCCATCCATCCATCCATCCATCCATCCATCCATCCATCCATCCATCCATCCATCCATCCATCTATCCATCTATGCAGTGATTGTGGTGCCTATATTCCGCTCCGCCATCCCCTCCCCGAGAACGCATCACGACAGCATGGCCCTGACCATGACCCACCCATCCCGTCCCCTCAAAAGTCACTTTTGAGTCGACTGAGAACGCATCATGGCAGACTTTTGAGTCGACTCAAAAGTCATCCCGTCCCCTCAAAAGTCACTTTTGAGTCGACTGAGAACGCATCACGGGAGCATGGCCCTGACCATGACCCACCCATCCGCCCAAGACCCATCCACCCACCCATGTCACCCCATCCGCCCATGACCCACCCATCCGCCCATGACCCACCCATCCGCCCATGACCCACCCATCCGCCCATGACCCACCCATCCGCCCATGACCCACCCATCCGCCCATGACCCACCCATCCGCCCATGACCCATCCATCCATCCGCCCATGTCACCCCATCCGCCCATGACCCACCCATCCACCCATGACCCACCCATCCGCTCCGCCCATGACCCACCCATCCGCCCATGACCCACCCATCCGCCCATGACCCACCTAGACATGAGCAACGCACGAATCCGAACACGTTTGAGTCGAACCTTTCCGAACACATTGAAATTTCGAACCGAACACGTTCGGTTCGTTCGAACACTTTTCCAGGAAAGTAGTGTTCGAGTGTTCTCAGTCAGAGGCGAACACTTAGATGTTCGAGGGAACATCTAAGTGTTCGTGACGAACTCGAACGCGTTCGAGTTCGCCCATAAACTTCCCACCAAGGCGGAATGTATGTTCGGAGGCGGGGATGTTGTGGAAGAGCGCCCCGGGCCCAGGCACCTCTCGGGGATTGCCCACCAGGGCGTCGCCACCAACGCCCAACCCTGACGGCCCTGGCTGTCCGTCGTTTCCCCATCCTGAACCGGTACCATTAGTCCCTTCCATACCCTTTAGATCTCGTTTCTAAACAAGGTTATTCTCTGGAAATGGCGGTGGGTTAACGTACGTGGGCGACTGCCTTGTGATCACAGGCAAAAGTCTCACCGGACCACCAATAACGGCACCCAGTGTTTACACTATTATAGATCTGGAAATTACTGGCATTTCATGGCAGAAATGCCTAAGAACCTGCAATGTACTCGATTTTGGCAGATGTTTGCGTTTGCCAGGTGCCTAAGCCATGTCTTAACTAAAGGCAAGTGATTGAACTCGAAATGTGCTCAATCTCAGATCTACGCAACCCTAAATTTGAAACCAGCGCGGCCAATGTCGCGCTGGTTTTAATCGCGAACACTTTGATGTTCGCGAAAGTGAAATTCGAACTCGAACCTGTTCGAGTTCGAGGCGGCGCGGTAAAAATAGGCCTGCGAACTCGAACATGTTCGAGTCGAACTCGAACATGTTCGTTCGAACATTTTTGGCCAAAAAAAAAGGCCTGTTCGGTTCGACTCGAACACGTTCGAGTAACCGAACAGGTGTTCGAAAATTTGCTCATGTCTAGACCCACCCATCCGCCCATGACCCACCCATCCGCCCATGACCCACCCATCCGACCATGTCACCCCATCCATCCATGCATGCAGTGATGGTGGTGCCAATATTCCGCCGTCTCGTCCCCGAGAACGCATCACGGGAGCAGCGGAGGGCGAGTGTGAGCCCCACCGCGTGGGTCGACCTCAACTATATGGGCAACGAGCTACAAGACGTCCTTCACCTGCTTCACAACGGTCCGATTCCTTCCCCATAACAACCCTCACTCTGTTCCATGCAAGTGACACAAACAGTCCTTGGTTTTGCAGAGAGAGTGTGATTCCCAACGCGTGGTCCGATCTCAGCTATATGGGCAACAAGCTACAAGATGTCCTTCACCTGCTGCAAAACGGTCCGATCGCTTCCCTTCCCAACACTACCGTCGTTTTGTGTGAATACTCAAAAGTGACACAATCAGACCTCAGCTACATGGGCAACGAGCTGGAAGACGTCCTTCACCTGCTTCACAACGGTGTGTGCTGGGCCTATTTTTGAGACGACTCCAAAATGAGCTACAAGACGTCCTTCACCTGTTGCATAACGGTTCGATTGCTTCTCTTTCCCAACGCTGCTGCCCTCGTTTGTGTCACCTGTGAGATTTCTCCTAAGTGACACAAACAGACCTCAGCTCCCTGGGCAACGAGCTAAAAGGCGTCCTCACTCTGCTTCAAAACGGTTCGCACTCACTTTCCCATAACGGCCCTCACTCTACTGCATGCAAGTGACACAAACAGACCTCACCTCAGCTATTTGGAGCGCCAGCTACAAGCCATCCTCCATCCACCTGCTTCAAAACGGTTCGCACTCACTTTCCCATAACGGCCCTCACTCTACTGCATGCAAGTGACACAAACAAACCTCACCTCAGCTATCTGGAGCGCCAGCTACAAGCCATCCTCCATCCACCTGCTTCAAAACGGTTCGCACTCACTTTCCCATAACGGCCCTCACTCTACTGCATGCAAGTGACACAAACAGACCTCACCTCAGCTATCTGGAGCGCCAGCTACAAGCCATCATCCATCCACCTGCTTCAAAACGGTTCGCACTCACTTTCTTATAACGGCCCTCACTCTACTGCATGCAAGTGACACAAACAGACCTCACCTCAGCTATCTGGAGCGCCAGCTACAAGCCATCCTCCATCCACCTGCTTCAAAACGGTTCGCACTCACTTCCCCATAACGGCCCTCACTCTACTGCATGCAAGTGACACAAACAGACCTCACCTCAGCTATCTGGAGCGCCAGCTACAAGCCATCCTCCATCCACCTGCTTCAAAACGGTTCGCACTCACTTCCCCATAACGGCCCTCACTCTACTGCATGCAAGTGACACAAACAGACCTCACCTCAGCTATCTGGAGCGCCAGCTACAAGCCATCCTCCATCCACCTGCTTCAAAACGGTTCGCACTCACTTTCCCATAACGGCCCTCACTCTACTGCATGCAAGTGACACAAACAGACCTCACCTCAGCTATCTGGAGCGCCAGCTACAAGCCATCCTCCATCCACCTGCTTCAAAACGGTTCGCACTCACTTCCCCATAACGGCCCTCACTCTACTGCATGCAAGTGACACAAACAGACCTCACCTCAGCTATCTGGAGCGCCAGCTACAAGCCATCCTCCATCCACCTGCTTCAAAACGGTTCGCACTCACTTTCCCATAACGGCCCTCACTCTACTGCATGCAAGTGACACAAACAGACCTCACCTCAGCTATCTGGAGCGCCAGCTACAAGCCATCCTCCATCCACCTGCTTCAAAACGGTTCGCACTCACTTTCCCATAACAGTCTTCGCAATTATTTTTGAGCCCATATGTTGCCTGGAGCCCATATGTTGCCTGGAGCCCATATGTTGCCTGGAGCCCATATGTTGCCTGGAGCCCATATGTTGCCTGGAGCCCATATGTTGCCTGGAGCCCATATGTTGCCTGGAGCCCATATGTTGCCTGGAGCCCATATGTTGCCTGGAGCCCATATGTTGCCTGGAGCCCATATGTTGCCTGGAGCCCATATGTTGCCTGGAGCCCATATGTTGCCTGGAGCCCATATGTTGCCTGGAGCCCATTTCTGAGGTTCCTGAAAGCCTGTGTCCCCCATGCCTTCCCCTTCATGCCTTTCCCTCCATGCATGCATGTGTGTGTCTCGCTGCATGCAGACAGCAGCACCAGCGCCTACTCGATCGCCATGTACGACACAACGGGTATAGAGCAGCCCATTCAATTGCTTCTGAGTCCACTTAAACCTCTCATGTTCCCCCTATGCTTTCCATGCGTGCATGTCTGTGGTGGCATGCAGACAGCAGCACCAGCGCCTACTCGATTGCCATGTACGACACAACCGAAATATGGCAGCCCACTCACGTGCTTGGCCGGGAGACCACTGCTTTGGCTTCTCAAAACCCGCGTCCCCCTTGCTTCGCATGTGTTGTGTGTGTGGTCCCATCCCATGCAGGCAACACCACCACCCCAGCTCTTACTCTATAGCTATGTACAACACAACCGACCCGGAGCAGCCCATTCAAGTCCTCTTGAGTCGATTCAAAAGCCTTTCATGTCCCCCCAATGCCTTTCACGCGCGTGTGTGTGTGGGCCCATGCAGGCAGCACCACCAGTGCCTACTCGATTGCCATGTACGGCACAACCGACCCGGAGCAGCCCATTCAAGTCCTCTTGAGTCGATTCAAAAGCCTTTCATGTCCCCCCAATGCCTTTCACGCGTGTGTGTGTGTGGGCCCATGCAGGCAGCACCACCAGTGCCTACTCCATTGCCATGTACGGCACAACCGACCCGGAGCAGCCCATTCAAGTCCTCTTGAGTCGATTCAAAAGCCTCATGTCCCTCCACTTTCTTTCCATGCATGTGTGTTTCTCGCGGCATGCAGACAGCAGCGTCAGCTCCTTTTCTATCGCCCTGTACGACACAACCGACCCGGAGCAGCCCATTCAGGTATCTGGCCCGGATCCCATCTCTGGGGCTCCTATAAATCTGTGTCCTTCCCCCATGCCCTCCATGCGTGTATGTGTGTGTGATCCATGCAGACAGCAGCGTCAGCTCCTATTCAATCGCCCTGTACGACACAACAGACCCGCAGCAGCCCACTCAGGTGCTCGGGCCGGATGCAGTCAAGCTGGAGAGTGGCACCCTCTTCCCCTACGTGCTACCCGGGCATGTGGTGCCGGGTCCCAAGCACATTGAACCGTTTCCTGAAGACCTGCTGGGCCGCAAATACGAGGCACACTGCAGGTGAGGCAAGGAGGCAGTACGGGTAAATTAGCCTGCAGATGAGAGACAAAGAGCTCCTGTGGCTGGAGAGTGGCACCCTCTTCCCCTACGCGCTACCCGGCCGTGTGGTGCGTTATCCCAAGCACATCGAGCTGTTTCCCCAAGACTTGCTGGGCTGCAAATACGATGCGCACTGCAGGTGAGGCGAGGAGGTAGTGTAGGTAAGACATTGAGCCTCTGAGGCTGGAGAGCGGGTCGCTCTATCCCTATGCGCTGCCCGTCCGGCCCTGTGGTGCCGGGTCCCAGGCACGTTGAGCCGTTTCCTGAAGACTTGTTGGGGTGCAAATACGAGGTTCAGTGGACGTGAGATAAGGAGGGAGGCAGTGCAGGTGAGGCGAGCAGGGAGGCGGTGCAGGTGAGGACCAAGCTAACGAGTAAAAAAAAACTTGACAAAATTGCTCCGGCTGGGTCCCGAGCTTGAAGTCTGGATTCACATGCAACTTTTGTAATTTGCATGAAGCATGTCTCCTTCCTTCCTTCACATGAGTCCCTATGTGCAATGCTCGCTGATTTGAGGACCCCTATTCCAAATGGGACCAGGTCTATGTCCCCATGCTGCTGGGCCTGCTAATGCTGCTGCTGGCTATGCTGCTACGCACCATGATTGCCGTGCTGTTTCTCCCTCCTTTCACATAAATGCCACCGTGTGCAGGTTTGAGGGGCCCTATCCCAAGTGGGACCTTGTATACGCCCCCATGCTGCTGGGCCTGCTGGTGCTGCTGGTGGCTGTGTTGATTTCCCTCGTGATCGCCATGCTGGCGTGGAAGTGGCGGCAGATGGAGGAGGGGTTGAGAGAGATGGAGCTGTGCACGGCGGCGCTGGAGAGAGCCGAGAAGTCCAAGAGTGAGACCGTGGCCAACACCTCGCACGAGCTGCGCACGCCACTCATCGGCGTGATAGGTGAGGGAGAATGCAGGCATGTATGAGTGAGGGAGGGCGTGCATGCATTTTTAGTTCCGAGACGTTGCAGATTGTGCTGGATGTCGAAGAGAAAGGCCCCGCCCTCGCTTGGCCGCAGCCAATCTCGTTGTCGACAGAGCTGCGTCAAATTAGTTGAGCGAAAATGGTCGACTACGAAGTTCGGAAGGTGCGCGAATTTCGCCCCATGAAGTTGTGGCGAAGCCAACCTGCGGAGTGACAGCTCGTGCTCGACTAGATGCATCTGGCAAAACCGTCGACACATGCTTTACCTGGCAATTGCGCAATGTGCAGCTATCTGTTAGTCAGGATTGCACTTACTTGGTAGGTGACGCACATGTGCGCACATGTTCACAGCGACTGCAGTGCTGGCAGACCGCTTTCGGTGCAACACTGGCAGTGTCGCTCTGCGGCAGCATTGACAAGCCGCTCTTCTGCCGCGCCAGCAGTCGTTTTGCAGGGTGTTGCTAAGTGTATTGCTTGTCATTCTGCTATATCAACTTTGTCATGCCATTGTACTATTTTATTCAATCATTTCCTTAGTTGAACTCTCGCCAATTTTCCGCGAGAATAGACGAAATTGCACAAGTGCTAGCTTTACTCCGATCACCCCATGGCTTCCCACGTAGTCCAGCTCCCATCGTCGAGTGAATCTCTGCACTGGAGACACGCGAGCGGTCTAAGAGTGAGACAGTGGCCAACATGCCGCATGTGTTGCGCACCCCACTCATTGGTGTGATATATGATAGCTACCGGATGGTCGGGTTCAGCTTAAAATTTCATCACTTGTAGTGACAAAAATCAACGCTTGAGCATTGTTGGAGTTTGTTTTCCATCGCTCAAGGTCAGCAGTGCAAGAATCCAACACTTGAGCAGCTGAATCAACAATGCTTGCGTTTTCCTTCGTCCCTCCCTTCCAACACAGGCATGATTGAGGAGCTGCTAGAGTCGCAATTGGAAGAGTGGCAGCGTGAGGACCTACGGGTGGCGCGGGCGTGTGCGGGCGAGACGGTAGAGCTCATCAACCGAGTGTTGGACCTCGCCAAGCTGCAGGCCGGCCGGTTGCAGCTCGAGACTCTCCCGTGCATCTTGCGTGGCATTGTTCACGACGCGATCGCACATGTTGGATCGGGCGCGCCTACAGATGACCCGCAAGGTATGAGCGGCTTGATGCATGCCAATCCGCTCTCACAATGGTGGAGTGGAGCTATAGGCTATAGCCATGTATTTTTTTTTTTTTGGCGACTCAAGAAACCACGTGTAATGAGGTTATTTTTGAGACGTCTCAAAAATAACCTCATTACACGTCGTAAGGTATGAGCGGCTTGATGCATGCCAATCCGCTCTCACAATGGTGGAGTGGAGCTATAGGCTATAGCCATGGATTTGTTTTATGGTGACTCAAGAAACTTTTTCAAGTTGGTGACGCAATCTCCATGTGTTCACACTCATTGTGGCTGTGCTGTGGATGCTGTGCTCTGTAGTGACATGTCACGTGGACGAGAGTGTCCCGGATGTGCTCATGGGGGTTGCTTCTGAGTTGCCTCAATATTCCTCTTGTGATTGTGCTGTGGCTTTATTGTGCTTGCGTCGCAGTGACATGCCACGTGGAGGAGAGTGTGCCGGATGTGCTCATGGGGGATCCGACCCGCTTGGCGCAAGTTATTGAAGAGCTCACAGGTATGTCTTTTGAGTCTAAAAAAACCATTGAAGAGTTCATGGGTGCGTCTCTTTAGTTGTCTAAAAAAAAATATTGAAGAGTTCATGGGTGCGCCTATTTAGTCGTCTAAAAAAAACCATTGAAGAGTTCATAGGTACGTCTTTTAAAACGGCTAAGAAACAAGTCATTGAAGACCTTAGGGAACCAATACTTGGTACCAAACATGAACCCATCATGCCAAACATGCGTTTGAGTAACCCATCATTACTCATTATCAAGCATGACCTTCGATCATGCATTTTTACTGAGTATCAAGCATAAGTGTTAGTAAAATATTTGTACTTCGTACTAGGCAAAGCTTAAGCAACGCACTAGTACCTGCTACCAAACATTTCACAGGTGAGTCTGCTGGTTTCACTCTACAGCTTCCCAGCTGTTCACACTTCTACGTGCGCTACAATGTGTCGCAAAAAAACGTATCACAGTCCCTAAACCTTATATAACAACCATTTTTAACACCCGCGCGCCATATCTGTCTCCCCTTGCCCCACCTCTCCCCTGCAGCCCACGCCATGGGCAACTCTGCTGGTGGCCGAGTGGCCTTCCATGTCTGCTGCGTCCCTCCTCCGCCTCTTTTTGAGTCGACCCAAAATCCGTGTCTGTCTGGCTGTCCCCTTGAACTGAACCCCCTCTCCCCTGCAGCCCACGCCATGGGCAACGCTGCTGGTGGCCGAGTGACCTTCCACGTCTGCTGCGTCCCTCCCCCATATGCCCCACACGCCTCAACAAACCGCTTCTACCTCCCCTGCGCAGCTGCTAGTGCCGCCGTTTCCCCTGCCTCACCACCTCCTCACGCCTCCTCCCGTGCCCATCACCACCTCCCTTCGAGCTCCCCTGCATGGCACCAGCTGTCTGCTTGTGTGCGCCGCTTCCCCCCTGCCACCCATCTGGCACGCCTCCCTCAGCGCCTCGTGGCAAGAGGCAACAGGGGGGCGGGGCAGGCAGGGGGCACTTCTGAGCCGCCTCACGAGTCGCCGCTCACCCACCTCTCGCATTTTCTCCAGCGCATGGGCGCTTCAGGCACAGGGGGCTCAAAGGAAGCAAGTGGTGAGGAGGGGGAGGAGGCACAGGGTGGGAGTGGGCATGGGCGGTTGGAGGAGGAGGTGAGGGAGTGGGTGGAGGGGGCGTGTGAAGCGAGGGAGGAGGGCGAGTGGATGGTGGTGATGGCTTGCGAGGACTCGGGCAGTGGTATTCCACCCGAGGAGTTGCGGTGGGTGCTGGACCCATATTGCGACTCCCACCACGCCGCTGCAGCGCACTCCTCTCATGCCACTGTTGCGGGTTCAGCCGGCGGTGATGGTAACGACAATGACGAGGATGACACCAAGGTAAGTGGATAGCTTTGCTTTCGGTTCTATAACAACTGCCTGTAACACCACGGTGTGTCGAGCATCCCCATAACAATTGCCTCACCAGTGCTCAATCCCTCCTATCCTTGTCTTCGTTTCCCCTTCACTGTGCTCGTCCACACCCCACTGTCCACCAGGATACTTTCTTCCCCCACCTCTTCAGCCGCCGGGGCAGCAGGGCAGCAGCAGCGGTCACTCTCACGCACGACCAGAGGTCCGCTGCTCGCCCCCGTTGGACGCCCTACCCCGTCCGCTTCCTGCTTTCCACCGCGCTTGTGAGTATCATCCTCTCCCGGCTTGGCCACGTATTCCAAGATCTTGTGAGGCACCCACCTTGTGTTGACCTAGCCTAGTATTGACTATGTTAAAATGACATGTTTGTCACAACTTAAGCTTAGAACCGATACATTAGCAATGGGCTAGAAGCTCTTTAAGTACATCCAAGATGGGCAAGCAATGGATGGGGATTGGAGGCAATCTCTAGGGATTGGGGGTAATTTCAAGATCATCTCCAATTGGTGGGTTGGAGATTGCTTGGAGATTACATTTGGGTTTGGTTGGGATGTAGGTGTACACCCAACCAAACACAAAGTGCAAACTACACTACGCTAGGATATGAAAAGTACAAAATATAAAGTGTGAGATTGAGAGCTAACATTAACACCCCTCCATAGACGGCAATCGAACTCACGGCAGAGAAGGTGGAGCACAGAGCCCCATGGCGCCAAGGAGACGGTGGTGGGGAACTTTCCCAAGGGGCTTGGTGCACAGATCAGCTAAGTTGCAGTCAGATGCAACGTACTCCACGTTCAACTGCTCCCGCTGGACAAGGTCACGTATGAAGAAGTGCCGAAGTTCGATGTGCTTGGTGCGAGTGTGATACATGGGGTCTTGGGAGAGGTGGATGGTGCTCTTGTTGTCACACCAGAGGGTGGGTGTGGACTGAGGGTAGCCAAGCTCTTGGAGGAGGAAGGTGAGCCAACGGGCCTCTTGAGCAGCCATGGTGCCAGCGTAGAGCTCTGCCTCACAGGACGAGAGAGAGAGACTGTAGACGACCTGGTGGAGCGCCAGCTGACAATTCCGCTCCGAAGGGTGAACCAGTAGCCCTGGGAAGAGGAAGGCCTACCAAGTGTGAGAACATGGGACTTGGTGCCCTGAAGATAATGCAGTACCCGCTTCGCCGCCTTCCAGTGAAGATCAGTGAAGCATCCAGGGGTTACGTAGCGAAAGAGGGCACTGACAGGGTATGCCAAGTCAGGCCGGGTGCACATCATGGCGTACATGAGGGACCCAACAAGCTCCGGGTATGGCTCAGAGCAGGCCTCTGGTGTGGGTACAGCTGGGGCTGTGAGGAGGTGTTGCAGCGGTAGCGGAATGGCAACAGGCGTGCACAGCTCCATCTCAAACCGCTTGAGCACATTGTTGATGTAGAACTCCTAGGAGAGTGAAATGGTGCGAACTTGGCGATCACGAGTGATCTCCATCCCCAGGTAGTGTTGAAGGTCATCAAGGTCTTTCATCAGGAGGGCCTTGTTCAGGGCCGCTTGGACAGAGGTCATCTGGGCTGAGTCCTTGGCAATGAGAATGAAGTCATCGACGTAGACAAGGATGTAGAATGGTTTAGAGCGACGGTGAATGAAGAGTCGGGTCAGCAGATGATGGGTGAAAGTCCAATGAGAGAAAGACTTCTTTCACTTTATTGTGCCATTTACGAGGGGCTTGCATGAGCCCGTAGACTGAGCGATTCAGCTTCCAGACAGTGTTGGGAGGGAACTCTCCTGGAAAGCCTTCAGGTCGATCCATGAACACTGTCTCCTTGAGGTGTCCTTGTAGGAAGGCGGATGAGGCATCCATGGATTTGATCTCGAAGTCTTCTCGTGCGGCCACATCCAAGAGCATGCGAACGGTGGGTGGTTTGGATGTGGGAAAGAAGGTCTTGACGAAGTCAAAGTACTACTACGGAGTGAACCCCTTTGGCCACATGGCGCGCTTTTAACACGGGAGCCTCGTCTGGAAGCTGTTTCACTCGAAACAGCCACTTGCCCCCAACGAAGTCCTGGAGGTGGAGTTTCGTCGTCGAAAGAGTGGTTGCGAGTGAAAGCTTCACACTCAGCTTCCATGGCAGCACGCCACTTGGCAGCATGGGGACCCGAGAGAGCCTCTTAGACGGTGAGAGGGACGGGG
The DNA here is from genome assembly GCA_947470075.1 of Closterium sp. Yama58-4. NCBI lineage: Eukaryota > Viridiplantae > Streptophyta > Zygnematophyceae > Desmidiales > Closteriaceae > Closterium > Closterium sp. Yama58-4. The sequence goes on along the minus strand of CANIUD010000091.1, from coordinate 617,233 downwards.
ATGGTCGGGTTCTCCGAGAAGTTGAGTGAGGGTGATTCAGTGATATTGGGGAAGATGTGTGAGAGCTAGGGAATGATTGCGTGAAGATCACACAGCTCCTCATGCCTGTCTTCCAGAAGGGTAGAGGGCATATCCCCCCCAGCAGGAGGAGTCGGAGTGATCACTGAGCATCGAATAGCAAGTGCCAGTGGAGCAGTAGGCCCATGCGAAAGAGTGTCATGAGCCACCGGAGAAGAGGGTGGAGCAGGTGGTGCGGGAGGGGTTGGTTTAGGAGGCTTGGGCGGAGGGATCGGCCGTCGCTGGTACGTGATCAGGTCGCTCGGCTGTGGAGGGGCGGATTCGTGAGTGGGAGAGGGGACGGGGGGAAGAGGTGGGGCTGGAGGGTTCGACCGCCGATGGTATGTGATTGGTGAGCTTGGAGGCGTGAGCGCAGTTGGCAGAGTGGGAGGATGGGGAGATTGAGGAGCGGCTGCCGAGGTCATCGGTGAGGTCAGGTTAAAGACCTCAGATGGGGATGGAGCGATGGCAGGAGAGGTTGGAGGTGAGGGAGCTGGTGCGTGTGGAAGTTCAGGAGGAGCATCAAAGCCAGCCCACACGAGTGAAGGTGGTCCGGAGGGAGGATCTCCCCCTGAGGTGGAGTAGAAAGGGCGCGTCTCATCAAAGACAACGTCGCGGCTCCGGACTAGCTGTTGAGTGGAGGGGTTGAGGAAGAGATAGTTAGGGGAGTCGGCGTTGTGCCCAAGGTAGATGCAAGTTGGAGTCTTGGGGCCGAATTTGCCGCCTTGCTGCTGTCGAGCCTGAGGGTTGAGGAGGACATAGCCGATGCACCCCCAGACGCGAAGGGAGCGAGCGGTAGGTGTTTTCCATAACCAAAGTGTGGTGAGAGTGGTGTCGCGAAGAAGCGGGTGGGGGTAAAGGTTGTAGAGGAGGGCGGCATGGTAGAGGGCGTAGCCCCAAAGTGAGAGTGGTGCGTTGGAGTGGCTGAGGAGGCAGCGAGCGATCTGCACCAATGTGTGATTGCGGCTCTCTGCTGTGCCGTTCTGCTGCGGGCTGTCAGGGAGGGTGAAGTTTTGCAGGATGCCTTTCTGAGGAGCAGAACGCTCTGAGCTTGTCGTTGCAAAATTCACCACCACCATTCGAATGAAGGCGTTGACCTTGCGACCAAAGCTGGTCTGTGCCTGATTAACCACGCCATGATGGCCTCTGGGACCTCAGCCTTAGTGTGGAGGAGGTGAACAGAGACGTAGCGGGAGTGGTCATCAACTATAGCAAGGAAATAGCGATGTCCGCCTCGTGCGGGAACAGGGTCAGGGCCTCAGACGTCCATGTGCACAAGGTCAAGTGGGGCTGCTGCAACTGAGGGTGAGGCAGGGTGGGGTTGCTGGCGCAGCTTGCTCTTGGTGCTGTCAAGGCACGTGGGAGCTGGGGAGTCAAGTGGTGGGGGAAGTGAGGCTGGTAGGCCGAGAAGAAGTTTCTTGGAGGCCATGTCAGCAAGCGTGCGGAAGTTTGGGTGCCCGAGCCGATGGTGGTAGAGGATGGTCGGATTAGCGAAACTGCGACATGAGCATGGTGTGACAGCGGCCTGTGCTTGGGTGGTTGACACCTGTGGGATAGGTACACGTAAAGTGTAGAGATGGCTGCTGTTGAAGGTGAAGCGAGCTAAGACCTTATTGGTGAGTGGGTCCATGATGTTACAGTAGTCCTCGTTCTCCGAATAGATGGTGCGAGCCCCTGCCTCCTGAATTTCTTTTTGAGCCACTAGATTGTGGCGTAGTGAAGGCACGCACATGCCAGTGATTGTGCCGGATGGGAATGCGGGGCACGGGACTGTGGACGAACCCTTGGCAAAAATGGTGAAGCTTGAATCGGCTCCCAAGAGAGGAATGAGTGTTGCGAAAGGTTTGAAGAAGAGTGTCTCCTTGAGCACTGTGTGAGTGGCTCCGTTGTCGAGTGTGAACTCTATGTATTGTGGTGCCTGTGATGAGCCGATGTACTGGGAGGTTGCTTCATTAATCATGGCAGTGCCAGGGAACAACAGGTTGATACGCACATCAGCAGGAGCACTATCGCTAGCACTAGCCGTGGCGGGGTCCTGGACCTCAACTAGGTTGGCCTTACGAGGCCTTGTCGACTCCGTGGATGGCATACCATTCGTCATCTTTCTTCTTGAAGCACGTAGTGAGGGGTTGGTTAGTGCCACCACACACTTGTCCCTTGCGGTTGCCATACTTGACGACGTAGGTGCACGGAGGGAAGCCGTTGCATTAGAAGGGTGCAGAGGCGATGCTTGCTTGAGGCACGGGTGCACGGAGGGCGTAGGCCTTGGCTTGAGCCGTGGAATCTTTCTCGGCAGAGAGGAGGGCGGAGGAGACCTTAGCAAAAGTGAGGTCTTCCGCCGAGAGTGTGAGGAGCATCTTCTTCGTGACTTCGTATGCTAAGGTGAGGCCAACAAGAACGGCGGCTACATGAGCTTGTTCGGGGAAGACTATACCCAGCTCCTTGAGTTCGCCATGAATGGTCTGTACTTTGACAATGTAGTCGGCCATTCCCAAGCAATCCTTGAGGCGGACCTGGAACATGCTGGGAATAAGAATGGCAACTCCGACCGCCGTCTTGTTCATGAACCGATCCTGGAGATACTTCCAGATGGCGTTGGAAGTGAGGTAGTTGCGGAAAGTGTTGACAAGCTCGGAAGGGGTGGAGGCGATGAAGACACTAATGATAGCTGCATCGGCCTTCTCTCATTTCCGGTAATTTTCAACAGCTTCCTCGTGTCAGCATCACTTGCAGTTTCAGTCGGCTCACTGGGGAGAAGGGGTTGTTTTCCCTTGCCGCAGTTGAGAAGGATGCTTTTGAGGTCCAATCCCTGCATGTCACGACTCAGGAGGTGCTTGTCAACCCCGCAACTCCATGCCTTGAAGTTGGAGCTAGTGCCGTCAGCTTCAAGGCGGAGCGGGGTGATGGGGTTGGCGATGGTGGACGAGGTGAAGGCCATGATAAAAGACCCCTTTGTGCCTCGCGCGAAGCGTCGCTCTTAAGTCACCGATAAGAACTTGATGTTTAAGGTTTCCGAAGGAGAATTTGAAGAACTTGAGGTTTTGGGTTTACAAAAGAGAATTAAGAGGTTTAGGGTTTTCGAAGGAGAATTTGTCGAAAACGCCGATTTAGTGTCACCTAACTGCTAACTCTATTCCCACACACCCCCCTCACACACCACCCTCACACACCACCCTCAGCTTCGCGGCTACGCTGCTGCTCGGCTTCGCGGTTACGCTGCTGCTCGGCTTCGCTGCTACACGGCTGCTCAGATACACGGCTGCTCAACTACACGGCTGCACCTGTTCAGCTGCGGAAAAGGGGGGATGGGGTAAGAAGTTCAGTTGCGGGGCGACGGGCGGCAGCCCGAAGATGACGCTGCAGGGCGACGGGCGACGGCCAAACGAGAAGTTTCAGGGCGACGGGCAGCGGCCTGACGAGAAGTTGTGGGATGACGGGCGACGGCCCGACGCGGAGGAGAAATGAAGCGAAGATGTTTGACGGGAAAGTGCGATTGGTTAAGGCGCCGACAATGCGCTTACCAGAGAAGTTGTGGAAGTCGTCGAGAATGAAGGGAAAGTGGCGCAGGAGAATTTCCGGCCACGGACGTCGCGAATCACTGGCGACGGGATTGAAGCAACTACGCCGAGGTTTGCGGGGTGAAGATCCGCAGAGATAAGAAGATCACAATCCGCATGTGCGGTTGAATGGCTCTGATACCAAGTCACAACTTAAGCTTAGAACCGATATATTAGTAATGAGCTATAAGCTCTTTAAGTACATCCAAGATGGGCAAGCAATGGATGGGGAAAGGAATTGGGGGCAATCTCTAGGGATTGGGAGTAATCTCAAGACAAACTCCAATTGGTGGGTTGGAGATTGCTTGGAGATTACATTTGGGTTTGGTTGGGATGTAGGTGTACACCCAACCAAACACAAAGTGCAAACTACACTACGCTATGATATAAAAAGTACAAAATATAAAGTGTGAGATTGAGGGCTACCACTTACAATGTTCGTATGGTAATAGCGCACCCACAACCCTCCAAATTGCACCTGCAGCCATCTTGCGCCCTAATGGGAGATTATCCCAGTGTCCCACCAACAATCTCCCGTTGCATTGAAGTTCAATGCCTAAATTGCGGGGCGCGCGGCCAAGCTTATTAATGTTGAGGGGAGTGCTGTCTTGAGCGTTGTTTGGGTTGCGAAATGTGGTTTCGAAAAGTGAAATGCAATTTGATTGGCCAGCATGTTTTTGTCGAATTGGAGAGTTGGAAACACCAAGCATATTGTGAGTGCAAATTGGGACTCTCGAACGAATCCCGAGTTGCTCCTTGGGGTTTGCTGAGTCAGCGGAAACCCCGAGAGTGTGTAGCGCGAAGCTGGGCGAGCCGAGAGAGTATACAGGCAAGATGCGAGATGCATTTAGCGGACGAAAGAGTGGGAGCGCGAGATAACACCAACTCTCAACAAGTCAACCTTCCTCTCCCACCACCCCAAGGTCAACCTTGGTAAGGTTTTACAATTTGGGCCTTGAGCTTCAAGGCACTGGCACTCATTTGGTGCACACCGGGACTCGAGCCTGAGATCTTTGGCTCTGATACCACTTGTTGCTCCAGCCTTCTACCTACTGGGTTAAAGTGGCATGTTTGTATGGCGGGTAGAACACATCACCCCAGCTGTACCTGCGATGTTCCCGGACCATCACCTTTGGCGCTGATTGCATTGTGAGCGCCATCCTCCCCAGTTTGGCCACATGCACGGAGCTTATTGGCACGGCGACATGATGCTTTTGTTATGTACACCTTGCTACTCGATGCCCCACCTTCCCACCCCACACTCCCCTTTTCTTCCCGAGCAGGTGGCTGAGGTGAGGGGAGACATGGCAGTGCTGTCAGACGCCGCCACAGTCAGGAGGGGCCGGTGTCGTACCCACTTTCCCATCGCCTCTTACTTGCCAAGCCACTCCCCCTTTCTCCCCGAGAAGGTGGCTGAGATGTTTGGAGACATGGCAGTGCTGTCACATGCCTTTTTTGAGAATTCTCAAAAGTGTCACATGCTTCTGCTGCTACCACTATTCTAACCTTGTCACTCCCCACCCCTCCTCCGTCTTTCCTTCTCACTTCCCTTTTTCACCCCAACAGGTGGCTGAGATGGGCGGAGGCATGGCAGAGCTGTCAGACGAATCTACAGGCACCACCATTCTCACCTTGTCTCTCCACTGCTCCCCTTCTTCCCAATACCCCCCTTTTCTCCCCACCGAGCAGGTGGCTGAGATGCGCGGAGACATGGCAGTGCTGTCACACGCCGCCACAGGCACCACCATTCTGCTGGCGCTGCCCTTGAGGGGAGAAGAAGACAGCGGCAGCTTTAGGGATTGGGGGGAAGATGAGGAGAGTGGTGGTGAAAGGGATGGGTGCGGGTCAGGAAGTGATGGGGAGTTTGTGGAATTTGCTAGTGTTGCAAGGCCAGACATGCAGGAACCTGGGCAGGAGCAGGCAAGCCTGCATCAGCATCCATCTGGGCAGCAGCAGCAGCAGCAGCAGCAGCAGCAGCAGCAGCAGCAGGAGCCTCTGCAGCAGCTGGCATCTGTGCAGCAGCAGCAGCAGGAGCCTCTGCAGCAGCAGGCAGCACGAGCGCACTCTCGCAAGGCGGGGCGGCCGACAGCACGGATGCACTCACTCCCGAAGCCCAACCCCCAGACGCGAGCTGGCATATTTGAATCCTTGGTGAGTGCAGGAGAGGCGAACAGGGTATTGCCAGCAGTGGCGGCAGCAGCAGCAGAGGAGGGGGGGTTGCCAGCAGTGGTGGCCATGACAGCTGCGATGGCCGAGGAGGAGAAGTCAGTGACAGTGGTGGGAAAGGCAGGGCTGCGGATAGCACGGACGCATTTGATCCCGAAATCCCACTCCCACACGGACGGCACGGGAAACGCGGAGAGGGGGAAGGCTCGTGCAGAGGCGGGATCAGGCCGGCGAATAACGCGGGCGCAATCTCTCCAGACGCCGCACGCGCACGGGGAGCGTGCAGCCGGTGAGGCGGAGGGGCTGGTGCGAGCAGCGCTGGCGGGGCGGGGGGTGGCGGTGGTGGATGACAACGCGGTGAACCGCATGGTGGCAAGGAGAACACTGCAGGGCTACGGGGCGCATGTGCTGCTGCTGCCCTCCGGGGAGGACGCGCTGCAGGCGCTCTCGAATGCTACGCCCTCTGCCCCGCCCATCCACTTGTTGTTGCTTGACCTCCACATGCCGCCTGGCATTGACGGGTGAGTTGGAATTCCGTTGCTGTGAGCATGGCACTGCTGCTGTTACCAGAGGTGCTGTGAGCACGGCACCTTTGTTTTGAGCAGGTGCTCTAAGCTGCTGCTGGTGCTGCTGCTTGGGCTCCAGTCCTTCTCCAATCCCTCATCCTGCCTTGTTCCCATCCGTTTCTTGCCACGCATCGCGTCCCAATTCCCAACAGATTTGAAACAGCTCGTCAGATCCGGGCTTTGGAGAAATCAAAGCGCAGCAGCAGCAACACAACACAGCAGATGCCAGAGGGAAACAATACTGCCGACGATGCAGCAGCAGCACCAACACCACCAGTAGCAGCAGCACATGCAGTTGATGCAGCCACAGTAGCAAGTGCAGTACAGGAGCGCCTTTGCATTATAGCATTGACAGCTGACCTGGATGTGGGAGTGAAGCGAGCGTGCTTGGAGGCCGGCATGGATGGGGCAGTGAGGAAACCCATTGTGGCTCAGGAACTGCTTGGGGCACTCATAGGAGCAGGTTTTGGGGCCGGCGCATTCTAATTCGACTCAGTAGTCACCAGGCGAGTGCTTTTCTATCATGGCACTGACAGCTGACTTGGATACAAGGAAGGGAGCGTGCTTGGAGGCTGGCATGGATGGGGCAGTGAGGAAACCCATTGTGGCACAGGAACTGCTTGGGGCACTCAAAGGAGCAGGGTTCGGAGCCGGCACGTGCTGATTCTGATTTGACTCAGTTGTCGCCGCATGGATGGGGCAGTGAGGAAACCCATTGTGGTTCAGGAACTGCTTGCAGCGCTTATAGCAGCAGGGTTCAGAGCAGCCTCCTTGTGAGGTGGATGCAGGTGAAAAAGCTGGAGCAGTGAGGAAACCGATCGTGGTACAGGAACTGCTCTTATAACTCATAGCAGCAGGGTTTGGAGCTGGCACGTTCTGATTTGACTCGACGTCCCCAGCATACGGGTGACTTTGTCTAACAGAACTGATGCTGACTTGGGCGTAGGTGTCAATGTCAAGCAAGCATGCTTGGAGGCAGGGAAAATTGGCACCCTTTTATAAAAAAAAAGAGGTTCGTTAGACCTTGCTGCTAATAAGTGAAGCTAGCTAGTGAGGAAGCTGGTTGTGTCACGGGAACTTGTTACAAGGCCGAAAATCGCAAGATTCAGAGCAGGCACGGCGCGGTCGAATTAAACTACAACACATGAGTGCCTTTGTATCATGACTTCTGGCTTGGATGTGGGAGCTTGCTTGGAGACACAGAGGGATGGGGCATCGAGGAAGCTGATTGTGGCGCGGGAATTTGTTAGTGCTGACCCTAAATTGATTTTGGACTGACCTGATTCATCATACTTCCCTGGTTTTGATGGTCTTACTAATATAACAAAGTTGCCAACAAAAACCAGGATGGTGTCAATGTCAGAAATTGAATGATGTGTTCATTGAAGTGAGTTGGGGTACATATAGCAAACCCTAACATCTGTACCCCCTAAGACAAACCTCACTACAGGCTACAACATCTGACACACCCCCATAGCCTAAGTGAGGGGTGTCAAGCAAAACCAAAAGCGTACGGTCACAAGACCAGTCACAAAGAAACAAAGCTCAGGGTGGATCACAACGTCACCACACACTCCGAGCACAATGCCACAAGGTCAGTCCAAGAGTTCGCAAAGATATAAGTAAAGTGTACAAGCAAAGCAAGCAGAGAACTCAAGTCTACACACGACGAGAACCTGTGTCAACAAGGCCTAACTGCACACAACACCTCTGGTGGTCACAAGGCTGAAGCGCCTTGGTGAAGATGTCTGCAGTGTTGGCCTCGGACTCCACAAACTCGAAGCGAGCCTGTCCACGCCTCTGCAACTCTCGCAGAAGAAAGTACCTGACGTTAATGTGTTTCACCCAGACTGAAGCAGTACCCCTGAGTAGACGTGTGTGTCTCAGCGTCGTCAGCGTAAGAAGAGTCACAGTGACCAGTAAGTACGACAGACTGCTGCCCTCCAAGAACCAGCCCCACGCCTGATGTCGTCGCTAGGTACTTCGCCACCCTCACAGCTGCCGTCCAGTGAACAGGACGGTGTCTCCCTGGCGCAACAAAGCGAGCAAGGATGCTGAGAGGGAAGGCGAGGTCCGGGCGAGTACAAGTCATCAGGTACATGAGGCAGCCCACCAGCTCTGCGTAGGGACCACTAGGCTCAAACGGCTCATCAGGAAAGGGTCCAGTGAGTCTGTGGTCAACAGCAAGAGGTGTGCACTGTACTGTGGAGTGCTGAAGCTCGAATCGCTGAAGGACCTGCTGCACCATGTGTGACTGTGAGAGTGTAATGGTGCGAGCAGCTCTGTCCCTGGTGATCTGCATGCCAAGGTAGTGGCGCAGCTCACCAAGGTCAGTGCACGTGTGTCTCTTCTGCAGTTCAGACTTCACGTCTGCCAAGGCAACCCTGTCAGCAGTGGCGAAGACCAGGTCGTCGACGTAGACCAGAACAAAGAACGGTGTGGTGCCACGACGAACGAACAGCGACGGGTCAGCAGAAGACGGCTGGAAACCAAGGTCAGACAGGGTAGAACGAAGGGTGTCGTGCCACTCTCAAGGAGCCTCAGCCTCCACTGGGTCCCAGGAGGGAAAGTGCCAGTGAAGGCAGAGGGACGACGCAGCCAGATCTCCTCGTGTAGGCTACCCTGAAGGAAAGCAGTGGAGAAGTCGAGAGAGTGTAACTCGTAGTCTCTCTGTGCTGCTACGTGCAGTAACACCCGAAGAGTGGTCATCTTCGGGGTAGGCGCGAAGGTCTGAAAGAAGTCAACTCCCTCGCGCTGACTGAAACCTCTAGCCACGTAACGCGCCTTGAAGACCGGAGGAGATCCCGGTGGCCGCTTCACCCTCGACTACGTTCGCCCCAGGGGGGGGAACCTCGTCGACGTAGGTGCCTGTGGATCTATAGGAGGCCATCTCTGCATCCATGGCAGCTCTCCACTGAGAGGCCCAAGGCCCTGACATTGCCTCAGCGTAAGTGCGAGGAGTCGGTATGTCAAGGGCGTCGGGGTCTCCCTCAGGGGCGAGGAGCATGGCACAGAGATGAGGCGAAGCGGCTGCCAGGAACTCTAGCTCAAACTGCCTGTCCTCTAGGGCGTCATAGCCAAGGGCAGACTCACCTCCGACGACCACAGGACTGGTAGGAGGAGCAGCCACAAGACTGGTGGCGTAGTCAAGGCGGCGAGTAGAGGCAAACTCAGTGACTGCGGCAGTAAGAGCGGAGACAGAGGACAGAGAGGCACGAGGGTCGGTAACAAGAGAGGCAAGAACACGAGAGAGAACAGGACGGTACGTGCGGTAGTAGTCAGTGACAGGAGTAGAGAGGGAAGCAGTGAGCGCCGACTCAGGCGGAGAAGGAAGTAGAGACGGAGACGAACGAGGTAGACTAGAACGAAAGAGGGCAGTACGAAGGTCAGTAACGAGAACAGGAGACGAGGGACGAGCACGAGGAGAGCGACGAGAGGCCCAAGTCTGAGAAGGAGGAGGAGACAACGGAGGCGGAGAACGAGTGAGAACAGCAGGGGAGGAGTCAGGAGGAGGAAACGTGGGACCGTAGACAGGAGGAGAGGGGGAGGAGGGAGGAGAGCGAGAGGGGAGACCAAGGGTCCGAAGACCCGAGACAGGAGGAGGAGGCGGCTGCTGCTGCTCCTGCGGCGGCTGCTGCTGCTGCTCGTGCGGCGGCTGCTGCTGCTGCTCCTCCAGCTGCGGCTGCTGCTGCTCCTCCTCCTCCAACTGCTGCTGCTGCTGCTGCTGCTGCTTCTCCTCCAGCGGCTGCTGCTGCTGCTGCTGCTGCTGCTGCTCCTCCAGCCGCTGCAACTCTCTCTCCTCTCTCTCCAACTCCAGCTGCTCCTCACGGGCACGGCGAACACGAGCCTGGTGCCGGGTCGGGTAGGGGTGGGGGGGAGGAGTAGTGTCCGGGGCCGCGGCAGCCCCAGGACCGCCCTCCAGAGCACCAGGCGCACCACCTCCAGAGTCAGCACCACCAACGGCAACACGGCCAGGCTCACCACAACCCGGAGGGGGCACACCCACACCCCTAGACGCAGCACCCCCAGGGTCAGCTCGACCAACACCAGCTCCCGAAAGACCAGAGTCCCCTATAGCCACGGGCTCAGCTCCAACTCCAGCACCCCCAGAACTAGGACCCGGCACAGGTACGCTCTCAGCTCCAACTCCAACTCCTCTAGAGCTAGTACCTGTAGGGTCCTCTCCACGAGCACCGGCTCCCGCAGGGTCTGCAGCAGGCTACGAAGAGGATTGCGGGGAAGGAGGTTGCACCTGAGGGGTTACCGAGGGGGGAGGGGTAGCCTGGGACACACCGGACGGGGCTGGACCAGGGGGGGGAGGCTGAACCAGGGGAGCAGGAGGGGGAGCGGAAGTGAGGAAGAGAGGGGGAGGAACCGGAAGACCTCGACAGGGGTATCTGACATAGTTGGGGGTGGACTCCTCAAAACAGACGTCACAAGAGTCAAAGAACCGGTAAGAGGGAGGGTGGTAAAAGGTGTAGTCAGAGGAGTCCTCAGGGAAACCAAGGAAGACACAGGGAATGGCGCAATGCGAGAGCTTGTCCGCGGAAGTATCGCGAACAAGAGCCAAGCAACCCCAGACACGAAACCGCGACGCAACACCAGGGGACCCGGTCCAAAGACTGGTCGGTGAAGCCTCTGGCCGAGAGACACGTGGCCAGAGGTTCAGCTGGTGAGCGGCGTACCTAACCGCGTAGGGCCACAGAAAATGGGGGGCACGGGCGTGAGTCATGGAGGTGTGGGCGATCTCCATGACCAAGCCTATGCGGCGCTCAGCAACTCCATTCTGCTGTGGGGACTCTGGAAGCGTCCAGGACTGACGAATGCCCTGCTCGCGACAGAATCCAGCGAGAACGCTGAAGCGAAACTCACCCCCGCGGTCGGAGTGAAGACAGCTGACACGACGACCACGAGTGTCTGCAGTGGTAAGCAACCACCTAATCAGCGTAGAAGTCACCTCAGACTTCTTCGCCAGGGGGAACACTGTGGTGTAGCGGGAGTAGTCGTCAACGACCACCAGAAAGAAACGCTCACGCTCAGGGCCAAGGCGAGAGGCGGGGCCCCAGACGTCCAAGTGGAGAGTCTCAAAAGGCTCGGTGGCCGGACGCAAGGAGGAGGAGTGAGGGGTGGCGCGCAGCCGACCCTCGACGCAAGGACCGCACGGTGGTGCAAGCGAAGGCGGCAGCGACGGCAAGACACGCGGGAGGCCTAAGACAAGACGCTGACTAGACATAGCGCGCAGACGAGGAATGGAAGGGTGCCCCATCCGGTGGTGCCACAGAACGGTGGGGTGGGCAAGCGACCGGCAGGAGCAAGACGCCGCAACCAGACTAGACACGGGAACCTGACCAAACACAGCTACCTGGGGGGACGAGGCAACCTGGTGAGACACGGGGACCTGATGGGGGGCAGGGAGAAGGGCCGGGGGCAAGAGCTGCTGCTGCTGCTGCTGTTGCTGCGGCTACGGCTGCTGCTGCCGCTGCTGCCCACCAGGGCCACTGTAAAGTGTGTAGAGACCGGAGCCCGGCTTAGCAGTAAAGGTGGCAAGAGGAGCGTTCGAGTCCCCGTCAACACAAACCGCCGTCTCGCCAGAGGGCTCAATCCACACACCCACGTGCTGACTCACAAGAGGCCGGACGCCCACCAAGTTCCTCGAGAACGAGGGGACGTGGAAGCCGGTCAGAGACCCAGAGGGAACAGCAGGGCACGGAAGAGTAGTAGTGTAACGAGCAGTGATTGGTCCAGAAGTGGGATCAGCCAGTGCTACAGAGACCGGTGCAGGAAGCGGAGTGAGCGTCGTGTGGTCGCGGAAGAAACAGTGCGAAGCCCCAGAGTCCAGAGTGAAAGACAGCGGAGCGTCCTCCGAAGGAGCTCCTAGACTAGTGTCTACACAAGAACCTACACTAGCAACAGGCAACTCAGCAAGACTAGCACCTAAGCTAACAACACTCGAGTAAACAGAGTCAGAAGCACTAGAGTCAACAACAGCATACATAGCATGAGGAGTTCCTAACAGATCAATCAACTGAGAAGCAGACATGCCCCAGAGAGCGAGGCCGTGCGACTGAACAAGAGGAAACCAGTCAGGGGCAGGGCCGTCAACGCCGTAGGCCAAGCGAACGGTGTCAGTAAGCTGAGCAAAGCACTGATCCGGTGGGTGGGTGCGGCCACAGGGCTGGCCCCGGCGGGCACCTGTCAGAACGTGATAGGTGCACGGAGGGTGAACGACACTGCGCTGGAGCTGACGCTGTCCTGACCCCTGCCCCAAAACCTGCTGCTGCCGCTGCTGCTGCGGGGGGCGCTGCGAGGGGAGGGGCTGCTGCTGCTGCTGCTGCTGCTGTCGCTGAGTCAGGTACCACCCCGCTGCTCCACCCCCGGAGGCTGGCAAACGAAGCGGGGCGGCACCTCTACTAGCTGCAGCAGGGGAGTCACTGGTCACCGCACGAGACGCTCCTCTAGCCGGTGCACTCCCGCCGCCACCGCTCGCCACGACACCCCCGCCGCCGCCTCCGCCGCCCCCGCCCGCACCCTGGCCGCTCCTCTTGCCACCCCTACCCCGGGACTGCGAAGAAGTCGTAACAGCAGCTGCGGTCACGTCAGTAGCAGCAATGGCTAGGGAGGCAGTAAAGGTGGGCAGCTGAGGGACAGTGCACCCGTGAAACAGGGGAGGGGGCACAGCACCAGAGGCGGAGGCTACGGAGCGGAGGTTGCTCTCGACGTCCTTGAGAGCAGACTCAAGGACGCCGATAGTGAGCTCGCTAGGGTCCTTCAAAAGAAGCGCGTCACGAACCGAAGCAAGGCGGTCAGGGAGGCTAGTGGCGATGAAATAGATAGTGATTACCATGGGGGGAGGTAGCAGTGCAAGCTGGTCGTCAGTGCAAGCAGCGCGAAAGCTAGCGTCAAGTGTGCGCAGGTGGGCAATAAGGTCAGCAGAGCGCTCAAACGAGGCGAGGTCTGGGAACAGGAACGGGAGGAACAGGCGGCCAAGAGAGATAGTGGAAGGAGTAGCATAGCGTGCCTTAATTGCAGTCAGAAACTCCTGAGCCGTGCGAACCTGTGCGAAATGGGTCTCCTCGGACTCAGGGAGGAGGCTGCTGAGGGCGATGCAGGCCGCAGTGTCGCGCGATCGCCAGGCACTCAGGTCAGCACGTTGATGCGCTGCACGCTCTCTATCCGCAGTGGTTGCGTCAGGTCCTAGGGTAGCAGGAGCGGGGGGTGCGGGGAGGTCACCGGATGCGTGCGCTCACAGGGACTCATCTGCCTGAACCTGACTCTCTAGGAGACGCTGCGCACGCTGGAGCCAGACAGAGAACTCGAGGGGCCTACCCTCGGCGTCAAAGCGAAGGACCCTAGGGGTCGCCATAGCGAAAGCAGAAGCGACAATACCAGTAGGGCGCAATGGCAGGCGCACAGGGAAGACATGGTTAGCGCAAGAATGTAGGCGCGCGGTGGGCTCAAAGGGGAGGCGCGGCGGGCAGGTAGGGGTAAAGACGGCGGGCAGCGAGTGCAAGCCTGCGGCGGGCGCAAAACGCAGGCGCGACGGGCGCAAAGAGAGGGCCCGCGACGGGCCTAACGAGCAGGCGCGGCGACGGGCTAACGAGCAGGCGTGGTGGCGCGAAGGGAGGGCCCGCGATGGGCCTAACGAGCAGGCGCGGCGGCGGGCTAACGAGCAGGCGCGGCGGCGCGAAGGGAGGGAAAGGGGGGGCCTAACGAGCAGGCGCGGCGGCGGGCTTACGAGCAGGCGCGGCGGCGCGAAGGGGCGGCCCGCGACGGGCCTAACGAGCACGCGCGGCGGCGCGAAGGGAGGGCCTGCGGCGGGCCGAACGAGCAGGCGCGACGGCGGGCTTACGAGCAGGCGCGGTGGCGCGAAGGGACGGCCTGCGACAGGCGTAACGGGTGGTCGCGAGCGACGGACGGGCAGAGGAGGCGCGCGTGACGGGACGGGCAGGGGGAAGCGCGGGCGACGGGACGGGCAGGGGGAAGCGCGGGGTACGGACGGGCAGGGGGAAGCGAGGGGGACAGACGGGCAGGGGGAAGCGCGGGGGACGGACGGGCAGGGGGAAGCGAGGGGGATGGACGGGCAGCGGAAGCGAGGGGGACGGACGGGCAGGGGGAAGCGCGGGGGACGGACGGGCAGGGGGGGGGGGGGGGAAGACGCGACCCTAGGTAGAAGGTGCAGCGGGCTCTAACAAACAAGAGAGACGGCCGGCTCTAGGGCGGCGCTAGGCTCGGCCGAGACAGGCGCGACTAGGACTACGGAACAAGACAGGCTCGGGTGGAACGAACGTGGACGGGAGGAGCGGGATCCCACAGGATCCTAACCTAGCTGATACCATGTCACAAACTGAATGATGTGTTCATTGATGTAAGTTGGGGTACATATAGCAAACCCTAACATCTGTACCCCCTAAGACAAACCTCACTATAGGCTACAAGATCTGACAGTCAAAGTTATATTTAAGTTATATCCTCCTTGTTGTAGTTACTGTAGTTATTGTCATAAACTGATGGTGGTGCACCTCGTTCTCTTGTTTGTTGACTATATGTTGTTCCTTGGCTATCGTGAAACCACCTTTCCTTGCTCCAATTCCTCTCGATAGTCATGCCTAGCCTAAATGTAACATAGCTCCTAGTCTCACCCTCTAGCTACATATCTAACATGGTTTCAGAGCAGTAACATGGTCTAAGGACCTATTTTAATCTAAGGAACATGGGACCGCCCACGTTACAGTGCGAAATGCGCTATTTTTTTTTTTCCCGTCACCGGTCGCGCCCGAGGCGCCTACCCGTCCCGTCCCGTCATGCTCGTCGCGCTCTGCCCGGTCGCGCCCGAAGTGCCTACCCGTCCCGTTCCGACGTCGTCCCGAGCCGTTTCGTCGCCCCGCGGCCCCCCGTCGCCTCGCGATCCACCAGCGCCAGCGCCAGGGCCGCCCGCGAGCGCCAGCGCCTGCGTCAGCCGCGAGCGCGAGCGCCAGACGCCAACGCTAGCGACGAGCGCCAGCGCCAGCGTCAGGGCCGGCTGTGAGCGCCAGCGCCAGCGTCAGTCGCGAGCGCCAGCGTCGCCGCCAGCGCTAACGCTCGCGCCAGCGCCAGCAGCAGTCCCCCCCCCCCCCCCCCCTCTCCATTCAGCAGCTCACGCCGCCCCCCCCCTCCATTCCGCGGCTTTCGCCGTCGGGGGGTGGGGGAGATGAGGGGGTAGCACGAGGGAGATGAGGTGGTGGCGAGGGGGTGATGAGAGGGTGGCGGGTATGTGAAGCTGAAAGGAGGGTGAGGGTGAGACTTGAGGGGACGGCAAATTCAGGGGGTGAGGTTAAAGGGGGGTAGTTGAGTTGAGTGTTAAAGGTTATTAAGAGGGATCGCAGGGCACGGAGTTAGTACACTCATGCATGGCCCCCCACCTTCTCTCCTTTTCCCTCACTCCCCCCCCCCCCCCTTTGTAAAAGGGGGTTCTTAAGAGGGATCGCAGGCATGAAGTTGGTACACTCATGCATGGTCCCCCACCTCCTCTCCTCATCCCTCTCTCTCTTACCTTCCCCTTAGTACTCCTCTCCTCTCCTCTCTCCTTCTCTTGCCTCGTTTCCCTCACTAACCACCCTCTGCCGTCTTTTGCTGCACCTTTTTCACCCCTTCAGCGGGTGCTGACTGCACCAGTTCCTACCGCAAGCAGGCTAAGGGGGTGTGTCAAAGTTATATTTAAGTTATAAACTGCTTGTTGTAGTTACTGTAGTTATTGTCATAAACTGTTGGTGGTGCACCTCATTCTCTTGTTTGTTGACTATATGTTGTTCCTTTGCTATAGTGAAACCACCTTTCCTTGCTCCAATTCCTCTCGATAGTCATGCCTAAACCCTAGCATGGCTCCTAGTCTCACCCTCTAGCTACTATTCTAACTCATGGAAGTGTCAACATAGTAGATTAGGAGTGCGCTTAGGAGCCAGGGGTAGAGGAATGAGAGAACGTGTCACCAACAAAAGAGGAGGTTCACTTTGGAGCGAACAATACAAATAGGCAATAAACAAGAATGGTACACCACCAACAGTTTATGATAAATACACTAAACTACAGCTACAGGCAAGCTCATATGTATATTCCAACACTCCCCCATAACTGCCTGCAGCAGGAGTTTGTGCAGCAACACCTCTTGGATGGGTACACTGTTACGATATGAAATTCAATGAAAAGGCATTCCTGTGTGTTGCAGGAGCCGACTCTACCGAGTACGAAGTCGAGGCGTCAGAAGAGTCGAAGCGACGCCAGCAACTGT
The DNA here is from genome assembly GCA_947470075.1 of Closterium sp. Yama58-4. Lineage (NCBI taxonomy): Eukaryota > Viridiplantae > Streptophyta > Zygnematophyceae > Desmidiales > Closteriaceae > Closterium > Closterium sp. Yama58-4. The sequence goes on along the minus strand of CANIUD010000091.1, from coordinate 600,623 downwards.
CAGAACAAGATCGATGCAGGCAGTTTACATTTGAAACGGAAAAGAGCGGGAACATGTTTTGAACAGGTTCCTGCGCCGCACGGTTTTGAACTCGGCCGCAATAAGGGAATGTACCCCTTAGAGTACATGTCTAGTTTAGGACTCTTCGTATTCCTTGTATTTCTTATATAAACACAATGTATGCATGCTATTATCATCTCAGTCATTTTACATTCACTCTGAACTGAGGTCAACACTTCCGCTTCAACAATACCTGCGAACAACCCTGAGCCGATCCCTGGCTAAGTCCTGTTTAGGATTGTAACATGGTATGAGAGCAACTTAGGGATTCTTCGCAACGTCACTTCCGTGAAATTCGCCGAACCTAGATCTGGCGAACGGCACACACTCCTAGACCAAGATGGCCGGAGGATCCGGAGGCCAAACGAATCTGACGGCCGAAGGACAAACCAACCCGGCTGCGACAAATGAGGCGACAAGTACGATCAGCACTGCCGCACTCGAGCAGTTATTCTTGCGATTATTAACTATGGAGAAAGAACTCCAAGAATTGCGCAAAGGCGACGCAAGAACCTCTTCCCAACCAGCTCCACCTGGTCAACCGGCTGCAAAAAGCCGTGATACCTCCGCGCACACCTTCTCCCTCGACACAGACAAATCAACAACAACGCCTCCCCTGTCCAAGTGATGAAGCCATCAACTCTGCGCAAGCACGATTTCTCAGTGTTTCAAAAATCAAGACTGCTGCCGCGTTTGACGGCAAGGACTTCTACACATGGAGTTTTGAGCTGGAGCTCCTCCTACAAACAGCGCAGATCTACCACTACTTCGACGGCTCCTATCCTAAACCGGTGGAAGACACCGAAGACGCCCGGGCTCAATACTACAGTGAGTCCCTTATGGCGTATAGCGTGCTGCTACGCAATATGACGCCTGCGGAACAACTCGGCATTCGCTCCTACAAAGAGAGCGCCGCTCCAGCCCTGGAAGCCTGGAAGCACCTTGTTGAGGTATATGGGCCGAAGGACTCAGTCACCTCCAGCAGGCTCCTGCAGCAACTCATGGAGACCAAGATGGGGCAAGGGGAGAAATCGAATACATATATTAACTGCTGTCGGAGCATTCGTGACCAGATCACGAAGCACGGAAGCGCCATTTCGGAGGCGATATTCGTCAATATCATCCTCCAAAGACTCAGGCCTGAGTGGAAGCCCTGTAAAGCGCTACTCTGACAACGAGGAATTATCTCAGAAGCCGCGCTATGCGCCGCCCTCCTGACTAAATAGCGGGACATGAATTCGAGCAGGACAAGCTCCGAGCCGCTCCGAGAGCGCCTCGCCTTCTAGACAGTCATCCGTGAAGAGCGTCGACAACGAAGGCGTTACTATTGCAAAGTCTGCAAAAGCTTCGGACATTCAACGGACCGATGCGAATTCTGGTCCAACTATCGCCACCCGAATTCCACTCACCACAACAATTGGGTCGGCCGACAAGACGCTCGTCAATTTTAGCTTCAACAACAAAACTCGCCCTCCTGCACAACAACAACAGATTCAAGCATCTCAAGCAGGAGCTCCTAGAAACGTCACTGCAAACATGACAACAAGGCGTTTTCCACGCACCGCTGAACCAGACGAAGAGGAAGAACCTCACGGCGAACTTATTCAACCTGAAGAAGGATGGAACAACCCCTTCACAGAGAATCACTACTACATGTACGACGAGGACGAACAAGATTGGCATCAGCCAATACAACTGCGGGAAAGCTCGCCCCATGACAATCAGCGCTTTGTACCTGAGGGATGGAAGGAGAATGAAGATCCGGCATTCCGCAGAAGTTTCAAGGCAACTCTGGTAACTTCGCGGCTTCCGCTACTCTTGCGCAACGACCACAGAAGCCAAAACACCTGGTACATGGGCAGCTGCTTCGGCCAACACATGGTGGGACCCGTCAGGTACATTTCGAACATCAGCCACGCCCCTGCCTCTTACGTTACTGTCGCTAACAACGAGCAACTGCGAGCAAGCGCGCAAGGCATCGTGGTATTACAAGCTCGAGACAGCAACACGCACATCTCGTTCAACGACGTGCTATACGTACCGGATCTCCGCTTCAACCTATTGTCGGCAGGACAACTCAGAGACTGCGGAGTCATGCTCGTTACAGACCTATATACGCGCGACCTCATCCTAACCTACGATCCTCCAGATACCCCACCCGATTCGCACAAATACCTCGGAAGAGCTCGATCGATGGATGGCATTTACGTGCTGGACTTCGACATCCCCAATCGCCAGGCCTCATCAGACGAGCTCGTTGACCTCGTTCCCCTGAACTTTCCGTTCATGAACAAGGAGTCATGGCAGCATCCGGACGGACGGCCGTGGATCCGCCGCAGTCCTCACCCTCGTGAGATAAATCTTCACCAAATCGGCCCCGACGGACTCTGCACCACTTGCTTCACATCCACAACAAGCCGCACAGAAGAAGTTGAGAGAGATCTCGCGGCAATCCATGAAGCAGAAAGCGCTGAGGCAGAACCTGAAGGCATCACACAGATGGAGCTGGCTGTCACCACTCACCGCATCTTCGGCACCGGAGACGAAAACCTCGGAATACAGCAGGAAGCACGGCCCACGCCTTCCTCATACAAACTTCGCTGGGTTCTGGTAGCAACCACCGGAACCTTCGACGAAGAAAACCGACCTCACCCTTATCCCCGCGAGGTTTACGGTCACATTGACACGGAGTGGAAAGACCCCGATAAACCTGAAGAGCTCAGCGTCAAGGAGGAAGAGGAAAAAGGAGCAGCTGAGTGAAGGGAAAAGCTGTATCAGGAGCGCATTGCGGCACGATGGGATGGGGAGTCCGCACGACGTGGCGGCTGGGGAGATGATGATAATACGGGGGCAACATGGGGATCCGCCACAGGCGCATCCGGCATTGCATCAGGCTGGGGAACTGGCGGATGGGGAGAACCAGAGCAACGGCAACTCACCGAAGGCGACCTTACCCGAGAAGAAATAGAGGAAGCAGAGAGAGAACTGACCGTTGAGCAACCTGCCCCAAAAGTCGCCATCCCACTTTGCCGACGACCCCGCCCACTTCCGTCACAACCCCCCTCACCTTATCTCTGGGACAATTCTTGGTCGGAGATTGAGGGGAGGAACGTGCCAACAACTCCGCCCCGTGACTCGCTTGGACCAATCTCCCGTTTAGATCCGTTCGCCCGCTTCATTGAGGGTACTAGGACCCCACTCAACATCATCCCCGACCGCAACTTCCTCGCGCTCTACCTCACGACAGCACCTACAGAAGGGGAGACAGCAGTAGAACCAGAAGAGGAGAAGCAGGTTAACGAAGCAGAGCCCGGAGAAGAAGAAGGACCAGTGCTCCTCATCCCCCACGAGACAGAAGCTGAGACGGCGGAACATCACGCACGATACCTGCGCACCTCGGGAATTCGTGCCGACGAAGACCTCTGGCACCAACGACTCGGTCATCCCTCGCGCTAGACATTCAACAACTGTCTCCACGCCAAAGTATTCCTGCCAGAGGCACTGCTGCGTCCTGACAGCACGGAACCCCTCAGCACGACACATCCAGCCACCTGCACCGTCTGCCACACTGCTGCTCTCACGCACCAAGCTTATCCTTCACTGGAACTAAGCACCGATCGTTACAAGACGCTGCAGAAAGTCTACAGCGATTTCATCGTGCTCACCTTCGACGGCGTAAACGGCAAGCGATACACACTCACCTTCGTGGATGCGTACTCACGCTACGTCTGGATCGCCAACGTCGACGTTCGATCCAAAGCTCATGAGATCTTCCGCATCTGGCTTGCACACGCGCAACGACAATCGGGGAAGAAGCTGAAAAACAGGCAGACAGACGGCGCCGAGGAGTTTCGGAGCCACGAACTGGAAAGTGTTGTCAAAGAGAAAGGGATCAAGCATGAGATCTCTCTCCCCTACGCTCATCAGCAGCAAGGCGTCGCTGAGAGGGTCAATCGCACTCTCATGACAAAAGTGTGCGCCCTCATGAACCAGTCTAGCTTACCCAAGAAATATTGGTCGTACGCCATGAACCACGCCGTACGCCTGCACAGCCTCCTCTCCACCACGGCCAACAAAGGCAACCTCTCCCCGCACATGAAGTGGACCGGCTCAAGGGGAGATACTTCCATGCTAAGGGTTTGGGGGTGTGTGGTGCAGTATCGACTGACTTCGGCCACCATTGGCAAGTTCACTCACTGTGCACGCTGGGGAGTCCACCTGGGACTCAGTCACGAGTATCAAGACTGGCTAATCCTCGACATCAACACCAACCATATCGTCCCTGCCCGTGACATCCTCTTCTACGAACGTCTCACCTTGCAGCAGTGGTTCGAGAACGAACGCCGCAACGTCGCCCACGCCTACGCCAACAACGGGTGCATCTTTGCATCCCCAAAAGACGAGGCAGCAGCAGCAGCACTTGACCGCGACCCCGCCGACGAGCATCCCGGCGTACCGCCTCGCCCGCGCAACGACGACGACGATGACGACAGCGACGACACTCCCGCGCCAGGACCATCAAGGCGCCAACCTGAGCCAAGCACTTCCTCACTTGGCCATGAGAGTGACGATGACGACGTGGTGGAGGTCCCCATCACCGACACCGCAGACACCACCAATGTGTCCGGCCTACAGCTTCTCGGCCTACACACGTCTGTCACTACTCTCACGCACGCCGTCGAGCCCAAGAATCCACGCCAGGCTCTAACCGGTCCTCACGCCAAGGAGTGGCGTGCTGCTATGGACATAGAGCTGAAGGCGCTGAAATCACGTGATACCTGGGTCTTAGTTGATCGTGCAGCAGTGAAGGGGAGGAGGGTGCTAAGCGCAAAGTGGGTTTTTTTGCGCCTGAAAACCAACGCCGCCGGTACCATTGAAGGCTTCAAAACATGTTGGGTCATACGCGGGTACGACCAGCGCCGCGACATTGATTTCGATCAAACCTTCGCTCCCGTCAGTCGTCATACCTCCGTCAGGATTCTACTCGCCATTGCCGCCACTAAGCACCTACCACGGCGTCAAGAACGTTTTTCCGTACGCACTGGTGGATGCAACCATCTTCGTGGAGCAGCCACACACCTACGGGGAAGGAGACCCCAGGGTCTGTCAGCTGAAGAAATCCCTCTACGGGATAAAACAGGCGCCGCGTCTCTGGCAGCACCACTTGCACAAAACCCTTCTGGAAATCGGCTTCAGGCAGCTGCCGCACGACCCGGGAATGTACCGCCTCCACTTCAACAGCGATTATATCCTCCTGACCATCTACGTCGACGACCTACTTTACACTGGCACCTGCAACAAACTTTTTAACCAGTTCGAGGAGAACCTGGCGCAGCGCGTTGACATCACCATCAACACAACGTCACACAGTTTTTGGGGCTGAACATCACCTGCGCACCAGAAACAATTCATCTGTCAGCCTCCAAGTACGCAGAGCAGCTGGGGGAACGCTTCAACATCTCACCCGTACCACTCTACACACCTTACCGTAACCCCATCGCCAACTACAAACCGGATAACAAACCTCTGTCGCCCACGAGACTCCAACTGTACCAGCAGCAACTGGGGTGCCTGCTGTTCGCCTCTGTCACATGCCGACCCGACCTTTTGTACATCGCCAGCCAACAGGCACAATACTCCCGCAAGCCAGTAGCCGAGAACCAGCTGGACCTGGAACGCGCCCTGCAGTACTTCATCTCCACACCTGACATCGGGCTCTCCTACTCCACGCTGACGACAACCTCCTTCAACCTCAACGGCTACGTGGACGCAGATCATGCCGCTGATCCCGCGAATCGATGGTCACGAACCGGCTTCGTCTTCCGCTTGACTCGAGCCAACGGGACCAATCTCCTGGAACTCACAGAAGCAGGAGCTGGTTGCCCTGTCATCGGTTGAAGCAGAGCACATCGCCGCGACAGCAGCAGTTCGTGAAGGTCTGTACCTGCAGAAGCTGCTGCAGGAAGCGAAAATTCCAACTTCACCTACCTTTTGCCTTCACTGCGACAACCAGAGTGCCATCAAGATCGCGAACAAGCCGGGGTTCGTGAACTGCACGAAGCACATTGCACTTCGATATCTTTTTCGTCAAAGACGAAATTGACCAGGGCAAAGTTGACCTCGCATACTGCCCGACCACTGAGATGGCAGCCGACTTCCTCACTAAGCGACTCCCCCGTCAACAGTACAAACAAAGCTCCAATCTAACCGGAGTATTCAAGCGAGTCAGCCCTCTGCGCGTCCAGGAATGAAGGGGAGTGTTACGATATGAAATTCAATGAAAAGGCATTCATGAATGCCGTAGGAGCCGACTCTACCGAGTACGAAGTTGAGGCGTCAGAATAGTTGAAGCGACGCCACCAGCAACTGTCAGAACAAGATCGATGGAGGAAGTAAACATTTGAAACGAAAAAGAGCGGGAACAGGTTTTGAGCAGGTTCCCGCGCTGCACGGTTCTGAACTCGGCTGCAATAAGGGAATGTACCCCTTAGAGTACATGGCTAGTCCAGGACTCTTCGTATTCCTTGTATTTCCTATATAAATACAATGTATGCATGCTATTATCATCTCAGCCATTTTACATTCACTCTGAACTGAGGTCAACACTCCCCCGGCAACAATACCTGTGAACAACCCTGCGCCGATCCCTGGCTAAGTCCTGTTTAGGATTGTAACATACACGAAGTAGAGTAAAGCAGCAGTAGGCAAGAGCAGTGACAACCGGTGCAGCTGCAACAACCCCTCAGCCAAGATAGAAGCAAGCAATAGAAGAAGGTGCATGTGGCGCAGGTAGCCTGGAGAGGGGCGTGCGGCGGCTGTCAAACATTATGCATGTTGTAGCTTTGTAGGCTACAGTGGGTTTAGCCTTAGAGGGTACAGAACTCTAGGGTTTCATATTTGTACTCTCATTCCTGTTAGTCATTCTCATTCTCGTTCTAAGTTTCACATGGTATAGAGCAGGTTCCCTCGTGGGAACTATTCCTAGGACCCACCGTCACCTTTTTTTTTTTTCCTGCCCGGAGCGCGCTCGGCCCCTGCCCGATTTGCGCCCCCCCCTACCTCCCCGTCGCGCCGCCCTTTAGGCCCCGGCGCCGCCTCTGCTGGCCCCGCGGCCCTACCCTCGCGACCCCGCGGCCCCACCCTCGCGTCGCCCTGCGCGGCGTCGTTACAGCCGCCCGCGACCCCAACGCCGCCCGTCGCGGCCCCGTCGCCCTTCGCGCCGCCCGCGACCTCGTCGCCGCGGCAGCCCGCGACCCTACCACTGCAGCCGCCTGCGACCCTGTCGCCACAGCCGCCCGCGACCCTACCGTCGCTGCCGCCCGCGACCCTGCTGTCGCAGCCGCCCGCGACCTCGTCGCCGCAGCCGCCTGCGCTCCCGTCATCGCAGCCGCTCGCGACCCCTGTCGTCGCAGCCGCCCGCGACCCCGTCGCCCCACCCGTGCGACCCCACCGCCGCCCTTTGCGGCCCCGTCGCCACACCTTCGCGGCCCCGCCGAGCAGCCGAGCCGCCGAGACGCTGCCGCAGCCGAGCCGCCGAGCCGCCGTTGTCGCCGAGCTGCCGGGCCGCCGAGCCGCCACTGCCGCCGTGCTGCCGAGCCGCCGAGACGCCGCTGCCGCCGAGCTGCCGAGCCGCCGAGCCGCCGTTCCTGCTGTCGCGGCCCTGTTCCTGCCGACGCGCCTCGGTCCTTCTCGCCTGCCCGGTAAGAGCAGCGCCTCCACCACTGCTCTGCCCCTGCCTGCTGCTCTCACTGCTAGTCTACTGCTGTCATGGCTTCCCCCAGTGTCCTCACCTTTGACGCTGAGGGCCGGGCCATTGACTTTGACGTCTGGGTAGATGACCTGCAGCTTTTCCTACTGAGCGACAGAGCAGACGGCCTCTCCCTCTTTGACCTCACTTCTGGTGCCTCTCCTGCCCCTGCTGCTGATGCTGACCCCACTGTTCGCTCCCAGTGGGCCACGCGCGATGCTGCTGCCCGCCTTGCTGTGCGCCGCCACTTGCCGACCGCTGAGCGTGCGCACTTTAGCCAGTACAAGAGTGCTAAGACCTTGTACGACGCTGTAGTTGCTCGCTACTCTTCCCCTGCCACTGCTGCGCTTAGCCGCCTCATCCTACCGTACCTCTTCCCTGACCTCGCCGCTTTTCCCACTGTCGCTGACCTCATTACGCACCTTCGCACTAGTGACACTCGCTACCGCGCTGCGCTTCCTGCTGAGTTCTGCGCCAAGAACCCCCCCCCCATGTACATCACCCTCTACTACATAGTCACCCGGCTCCCTGACACCCTTCGCCCGGTCAGGGACCACTTCCTCTCTGTTTGCCCCACCACCCTCACCGTTGACCTCCTCGAGGAGCGCCTTCTAGCGGCAGAGAAGAGCATAGTCGCAGTAGGTGCCTCTCGTGGTGACCCTCGTACCCCTGTCTTTGAGGGGTGCTCCCCCTCTCCCCTCTTGCCCTCTGTTGCCTCTGCTGCTGCGGCCGACCTCGTTGGTCTTGAGTCGGTCGCTGCGGCGTCTGCCCCTAGCGGGAGACGCCGCTCTGGCAAGGGCAAGGGGGGCAAGGGTGCTGGAGGAGCTGGAGGGGGCGGTGGAGGCGGAGGTGGAGGTGGTGGAGGGGGTGGGGGTGGCGGTGGGGGTGGTGGCGGGGGTGGGGGCGTCGGTGGCGGGACTGGAGGTGGAGGTGGAGGCGGCGCTGGCGGTGGGAGCGGAGGTGGCGGAGGTGGCGGTCCTGGAGGTGGTAGCGGCGGAGGCGGTGGAGCTGGTCGGGGTGGCGCTGCGCAGAGGGGTGGCTCCGGTGGTGGTGCGCGCCAGCAGCAGCAGCAGCAGCGTACCCGTGAGACCCCTTCCCCCCAGCAGCTTCGTGAGTGGTACGCTGCTCGTCAGCGGGGCGGGGGTGCTGGCCCCTGTACCTACGTTCTCCGTACCGGCGACCGGGCGGGTGAGCAGTGTGGGGGCGCGCACCCCACCCAGCGCTGCTTCGGCCGTCTGACGGACGCGTGGCGCCACCAGTTCCCCGACGCTACTGAGATCCCTCGCTGGGGCGAGCTGTCTAGGGCGGGTGTTGCGATCTATGATCTTGATTTTGATGCTATTCTTGCTGCCATGTATGCTGTGACTATTAGTGATGAGGGTGACTGTTACCGGTGTTTTCCGCCTGACCCAGGCATAGAGGCTGCTGCGCTAGGTACTTGTGAGGCTGCTGCTCTAGGTGCCAGTGCGTCTGCCGCCCCAGGTGCCGGTGAGTTTGCGCTCTCAGGTGCTGAGTCGTCACCGCACACCCACACCTTCACCCTTGACTCGGGTGCTTCCCGCTCCTTCTTTCGAGACTGCACCACTCTCACACCGCTCAGTCGGCCTGTTGCAGTCTCCCTGGCGGACCCCTCTGGGGGTCCTGTCCTTGCTCACTACTCCACTGTCCTACCGTGTCCGGCGGTCCCGTCTGGCTCCCTGTCGGGTCTCTACCTCCCCTCGTTCTCTACGAACTTGGTGGCGGGTGCTGACCTCCAGGATGCAGGAGTTGACCAGTTCACCCCTGCGCGTCAGCGGGTGACCCACTGCACTTGTGCGGACACGGGCCGACACTTGGCCACGTTTGCTCGTCGGCCAGGGTCGAGCCTGTACACACTGACTACTGAGTCTCCTCCAGTCACTGAGTCTGCTCAGGTAGCAGCGTCGGGTCAGGTGTTTGCTGCGGCGTCCAGGTCTGGTCCTGAGTCTGCCCCCTGCTCGTGTCGTCTCCTGTCCCACCGGACTCTCCTCTGGCACCACCGCCTTGGTCACCCCTCCCTGCCTCGTCTTCGAGGCATGGCTTCCCGTCTTCTTGTCTCCGGCCTCCCCCGGTCCCTCCCTCCTCTTCCTTCGGGGCCTGCCCCCACCTGCGTTCCCTGCGTTGAGGGGCGGCAGCGCGCTGCCCCTCACTCCTCCGAGTTTCCTCCGACAGAGGCTCCACTGCAGACGCTTCACATGGACGTGTGGGGCCCAGCCCGCGTCCGTGGGAAGGGTCAGATGCGCTACTTCCTGCTGGTGGTTGACGACTACTCGCGTTACACCGCGGTCTTCCCCTTGCGCAGCAAGGGTGACGTCACTGAGGTGTTGATCGCCTGGATCCGCGCAGCTCGTCTCCAGCTCCAGGAGAGTTTCGGCTCCGACTTTCCTGTTCGGCGTCTGCACTCCGACAGAGGCGGAGAGTTCTCCTCTGACCTTCTGCGGGCCTTCTGTCGCGCACGAGGCATCCGCCAGACCTTCACGCTTCCGGACTCTCCGCAGCAGAATGGGATCGCTGAGCGCCGCATTGGCATGGTCATGGATGTCGCTCGCACGTCCATGATCCATGCGGCTGCTCCCCATTTTCTGTGGCCGTTTGCGGTTCGGTACGCGGCGCATCAGCTCAACCTTCACCCCCGGGTCTCCATGCCGGAGACCTCCCCTGCTTTGCTGTGGACGGGGAAGGTTGGTGATGCGTCGCGTTTCCGGGTCTGGGGATCTAGGGCGTTTGTCCGCGACTTGTCTGCGGACAAGCTGTCCTCTCGTGCTGTTCCTTGCGTCTTCCTTGGCTTTCCCCCTGACGCGCCAGGCTGGCAGTTCTACCACCCCACCTCGCGCCGTGTCTTCGCGTCCCAGGACGTCACCTTTGACGAGTCGGTTCCCTACTACCGTCTCTTCCCCTACCGCACTGCGTCCCTCCCTCCCCCGCCGCTCTTCCTTACGCCAGGTCCCCCTCCGGTAGACCCCCTCCCCCCTCAGGGTCCTGCTCCCTCAGGTGTGTCCCAGGTAGATGCAGTTGAGCCAGTCGAGGTAGCTGTTGACTCTGGTGCTGCTGGTGGTGCTGAGCCTGGGGGTGCTGGGTCTGGGGGTGCTGCGACTGGGGGTGCTGAGCCTGGGGGTGCTGAGCTTGGGGGTGCTGAGCCTGGGGGTGCTGACACTGGGGGTGCTGCGCCTGGGGGTGCTGAGCCTGGGGGTGCTGCGCCTGGGGGTGCTGAGCCTGGGGGTGCTACGCCTGGGGGTGCTGAGCCTGGGGGTGCTGAGTCTCGGAGTGCGGAGCCTGAGGGTGCTGGACCTGCTCGTCTGGCGTCTGGTTGTACTGCGCCTGACAGTTCTTCGGGTGCTTCGTCCCGGCGGGAGCTGCTCTCTCCACAGGAGCTGCGTGAGTGGTTCGCCCGGCGCTGGCGACGTGCTGCTGGAGCTGGTGGTGCTGCAGGCGCTGGAGGTTCTACTGCTGCTGAGAGTGCTGGTGCCGAGGGTCCCAGAGGTGCTCGTACCGAGTGTACTGGAGCTGCTGGGCCTACGAGTGCTCCTCCTGCTGGAGCTGGTGGTGCTGCTGGTGCTGCTGGCGTTGGTGCTGCTGGTGCTCCTGGAGCTGGAGCTGCTGCGTCTTCGGGTGGTCCGACTGGAGCTGGAGCTACTGGGGGTGTTGCGTTGGGGGTGCTCCTGGCGCTGGTGCTGCTGAGGGTGCTGGAGTTGGAGCTGCTGGAGCTGGGGGTCCTCCTGGTGCTGGTGCTCCCGTTGGGGGTGCTGGTGCTGTTCCTGCTGGCGCTGGTGGCGCTGCGCGGCCACGGCCGTACTTCGTTCCGCTCCTTGAGCAGGTTCTTGGTCTTCCGTCCTCTCTTGGCCCTGCTCCCTCCTTAGCGTGTCCGCCTCCTGTCCAGTCTGAGTCACAGTTACAGCCACCTTCCCCGCTTCCTTCTCCTTCTCCCTACACTGGTCCTACTGGAGGTCTTGCTGAGAGTCGTGCGCCTGCGTCTCGCCCTGCGTCGCCTGTCCGTGCTGCTCGCACTAGTGGTCGTGGTTCGCTCCAGCGTCCTCCCCCTGTTCCCGGCACGCACCGGATGTCTCTGCGTCCTTCCACTGCTCCGCTGCGTGCCCCTTTGCCCTCTCCTCTCTTCCTGAGCTTCCTGACCCTGAGTCGGACTCCCTTCGTGCTGCGCGTCCTACTGTCACACGTCTCCTTGCTACTGTCGTCACTGACCCTTCCTTTGAGTCTACTGCTGCGTCTGCTCTGGTTGCTGAGCTTGTCGACTTTGCTGCTGTCTGTCGTCTAGACTACGCCGCTAGTCTTGTCGCTGAGTCTGAGTCTGTCTGTCCTCCGTCCGTCGGGGGTGAGTGTGCTCTTAGCACGGACGTCCTTGAGGACAGGCAGGAGGAGTTCCAGTGTCTTGCTGCTGCTGTACCCCATCTCGTGGCCATGCTGCTTGCCCCTGAGGGAGACCCGGATGCACTTGACATCCCGACTCCGCGCTCTTACGCGGAGGCGATAGAGGGTCCCTACTCCTCTCAGTGGCAGGCAGCCATGGACGCAGAGATGGCTTCCTGGAAGTCCACAGGCACCTACGTTGACGAGGTTCCCCCTCCTGGGGCGAACATCGTCAGTGGCATGTGGATTTTCAGGGTGAAGCGGCCGCCGGGTTCTCCACCTGTCTTCAAGGAGCGGTACGTGGCTCGTGGCTTCAGTCAGCGGCAGGGAGTTGACTACTTTCAGACCTTCTCTCCCACCCCGAAGATGACCACTCTTCGGGTACTGCTGCACATAGCCGCTCACCGAGACTACGAGCTGCACTCTCTTGACTTCAGCACTGCTTTCTTGCAAGGCAGCCTGCACGAGGAGATCTGGCTGCGCCGCCCACCTGGCTTCACTGGGACTTTTCCTCCTGGCACCCAGTGGAGCCTCCGGCGGCTAGTCTACGGTCTCCGCCAGGCGCCTCGTGAGTGGCACGACACACTGAGGACGACACTTGCGGCTCTTGGGTTTGCTCCTTCTACTGCCGACCCGTCGCTGTTTCTGCGCACCGACACTTCTTTGCCGCCGTTCTACATCCTCGTGTACGTTGACGACTTGGTCTTTGCTACAGCTGACACTGCTGGACTTGCCTACGTGAAGTCTGAGCTGCAGAAGAGACACACGTGCACAGACCTGGGTGAACTGCGCAGCTACCTTGGCTTGCAGATCACCCGGGACAGAGCACAGCGCACCATTACCCTGACTCAGTCACACATGGTGCAGCAGGTCCTTCAGCGCTTCGGCTTCACGTACTCCTCGCCTCAGGCCACTCCTCTGCCTACACGCCACTCGCTCTCAGCTCTGCCTTCGGATGAGTCCGTAGAGTCGAGTGGCCCATACCCAGAGCTTGTCGGCTGCCTCATGTACCTGATGACCTGCACTCGACTTGACCTTGCATACCCTCTTAGCATTCTGGCACGCTATGTTGCTCCTGGGAGACACAGACCAGAGCACATGGCTGCAGCGAAGAGGGTGTTGCGCTACTTGTGCAGTACGTCGGGCATGGGGCTTGTGCTTGGAGGGCAGAGTCCAGTGGTCCTCACTGGTCACGCAGACGCTTCTTGGGCCGACGACCAGGCTACGCAGCGGTCGTCACAGGGTTACACCTTCAGCCTTGGTTCCGGCTCTGTTTCGTGGCGGTCTACCCGCTCGTCTTCTTTTCTCGACTCCAGTTGTGAGGCTGAGATCTACGCAGGGGCCATGGCTGCACAGGAGCTACGCTGGCTCACCTACCTGCTGACTGACCTGGGAGAGCCGCCTCGTTCTCCTCCAGTGCTGTACGTAGACAACAAGGCCATGCTGGCCTTGTGTCGGGAGCACAGACTGGAGCACAGAACGAAGCACATCGCTCTTCGCTACTTCCTTGCTCGTGAGCTGCAGCAGCGTGGTCAGCTGCGCCTTGCTTACGTGGCCTCTGAGGCCAACACTGCTGATATCTTCACTAAGGCACTCGCGCCTTGTGATCATCAGCGCTTCTGTACTCTGTTAGGTCTTGTGCCTACCTTGCCTCACTTGCTTACTTCTTGACCTTGCTTGTACTGTTACATATATATACCTGCCCTTGCTTGTTTAGCGTTATATATATGTAACCTTGCATGTGAACTGGCCTTGTGGCCTTGAACTTGTGCTCAGAATGTGTGGTGACATTGAGATCCACCCTGAGCTTGCTTTGCTTTGCTTGACTGGTCTTGTGACCCCTTGTTCTCCCCCACTTTGCCTATGGGGGTGTGTCAAACATTATGCATGTTGTAGCTTTGTAGGCTACAGTGGGTTTAGCCTTAGAGGGTACAGAACTCTAGGGTTTCATATTTGTACTCTCATTCCTGTTAGTCATTCTCATTCTCGTTCTAAGTTTCACAGCGGCAACATGCGGCGGCACTGCGGGGCTCAACGGTTGCCGCTCAACAGCAGCAGACGACAGACGAATCAGACAAAACAGTAGGTGGCGGCAGGGGCGGCAGCTGGAGGTGCCACGGTAGCAGCGGGCGGCAACAGCAGATGCCCAGCTGACTTCCACCACCCTCTCTTACCCTCCCCCCCACAGCTGCAACCGCGACAGTGAGGGAGAGCGAAGGGCGGACGGCTGTTGGTGCGGTAAAATCTCTCTCGCCTCCCCCTCCCTCTCACTGCATCTCATTCCACAGCCCGCCACCCACTCATCTCCCCCCCGCCACCCCCTCATCTCCCCCCCCCCCCCCACGGCAAAAGCCGCGGAATGGAGGGGGGGGCGGCGTTAGCTGCTGAATGGAGGGGGGGGGGGGGGGGGGGCTGTTGCTGGCGCTGGCGCAGGCAGGTGGCGCTGGTGTCGGTGCGGGGCAAAACAGGCGCGGACGGGCCGGACGCAACTGGCGCGACGGGCAGGGCGCAGCGGACGTGACGGGCAGGGCGCAACGGGCAGGGCGCAACGGGCGCGGACGGGCAGGGCGCAACGTGCGCGACGGGCAGAGCGTAATGCGCGCGGACGGGCGGGACGGACAGGGCGTAACGCGCGCGCGAGGGGCAAGGCGTAACGCTCGCGGACGGGCAGGACGCAGGAGGCGCGACGGGACGGGATGCAGGGAAAAACGGGCCGCGCGCGTGTGGGTCCATGTCTCTTAAAAGTCTAGGAAGGTCCCAGGAAGGAATCCGCTCTGAAACCATGTCAACATAGTCGATTAGGAGTGGGCTTAGGAGCCATGAGTAGAGGAACGAGAGAATGTGTCGCCAATAAAAGAGGAGTTTCACTATGGAGCGAACAGTACAAATAGGCAAGAAACAATAATGGTGCACCACCAACAGTTTATGATAAATACACGAAACTACAGCTACATGCAGTTACATATATATATTCCAACAGGAAGAGCAGTCATTCAGCGTACGTTTCTTGTATGAACAAACAAAATGTTTTGGCTTTACATACGATAATAATACAAAAAAAGCAATTGTTTTGTGAATCCCTGCGCCTATGTATGTGGAGAATAATTGCATGCAAGTGTACCTGTACGATAGCTAATTCCTAAACCGGTATGTGATAAATTGGTGGAGGATAGGCGTTGTTTGCCATAATACTATGTCGTCACATACACATGCATTTGACTGTTCGACCACATCACAATACTAAGGGCGCGTGTCTTTTGGTGTAGAGGTTCAAAAATTTGGTCGAACTTTTGATGGTAACCCGCTTCGCCAATTTCGTTTTGGGCTCTTTGCAAGAATCTTGTATCCTATCTCTGGCATGGGCGATTAAAACGAGGGTCTAGATTTGACAAGCGGAGGTTCAGAAGTTTTTGTTCTGAACCAGGCTTGCCAGCGCGAAGGTGTTGGCTGGCGAAAATCTGGAATTCGTGCGGGGAATTTTCGACCGCAGTAACTGGTCGCCAGGGTTTAGGGGTTCGGGTGGCAAATGTGCACTGTCGCTTTAAGTGGGACACTAAACCTGGGTCGAACTCACGTACGAATTTGTTGGATGCACGTTAGGTCAAGCGTGTGTCCTGATCGACACGCATCCTGAAAATGCGAAGCATGCAACAGTCGCAAATCACATCGCGCGCGAAACGTTGCCAATTGGATGATGCGCGATGTCGTCAACGTCAAGGCGTGAGAGCCGGGTAACCTACGAAAGTTGAACCTCGATGCTCGAACTTTGGTGTGCCTTTTGCTTTTTGCAACTTGGCAATTCGCGATTCGGGCCCAAAAGTTGAGGTATTCGAGTACAGCTCGACTTGGGTTCAAACGTGAAAACTCGACTAAAAAACATGAACTTAAGCCTAAAATTCAAAAGACACGCGCCCTAATTGAATCTTTTAGCGGTGCAAGGGGCCCGTCTGTACCGAACAAAGGGCGTCCACACGAGTGTGATGGCTCGGAAAATCGGAAGATGCATTTCGGTCCACACGTCCCACCACGTCGTTCAAAAAGACATCGCGGTGCGGTGCGTGTGGCAAGTGGCCCAGAGCTCCAGCAATCTCCCAAACCAAGCCGACCAAGCTTCCATGCCTGCCCTCCCAACCAAACCGTCCCATCTGGCACGGTCTTGCCAAACACCAAACCAATTTAGCCCACGCGAACCCACGCGAACCAAATCCAGACCAAGTCTTTTCCCAACAAGCTCCACCCGCGCCGCGAGAGTTCTCTTGGGTTCACTCAGCAAGGGTGCCGTTGCTTCACCACTTCGACACGTGTACCAGTCTCTCAACGCATGGCTTACATTTCTCACACCACTGCTAGCTCCCCGCATATGCTCTCACAGATCGCCTTCCTGAGATGGGGTCCCATTCGGCCCCATAGGAATTTCCCTCAGGAAGGCGCCCTCATTCTCAGTCTGTTCACTCTTCCTGAATCCAAGCTACAGACGTATAATGCGCCGGTCGTGGCGCCTCTCGTCACTGGGCTTGCCGTGGGGCGTGGGGAGGGTGCTGCTGGGAGCGGTGTGGGTGGCGGGATGGGCGGGGCTGTGCGCGTGGGTGGTGTGGTTCGCGCACACGCAGGCCGCCAATCCGCGGGAGGAGGCGATGCGCGGGTGGTGCCACTTGCGCGTGCGCTACCTCTACCAGCGCCTGCTCTCGACCGTCTCGCGCGTTCAGGTGCGACGCGTAGAGATAGCGACGCGCGACGCATAGCGACCCGCGACGCATAGCGACCCATAGCGACGGATAGTGATGCATAGCGACACATAGCGACGGATAGCGACCCATATCAACGGATAGCGACGCATCTTAGCGGCTCACGGCGATTAGCGACGCGTAGCGACAGCCCACAGAGCCACGGCCCACAGAGCGACGCGTGACGGAGAGACGTCGCACAGATCGAAGCCTCACGGAGCGATGTCGCACAGATCGACAGCAAGAGACAGGCGAGCTCGGCCTCGTGGTAGGTAGGCCTTGAAATTAAGAAATTATCCACTTTTGAGGCACCTCAAAATATTTTCAGAAGTTATCCGCGCGCTTGACACGGGGGACACGGGGACACGACTGTCAACGGCATTCCGTCTGGTTTTGAGGCGCCTCAGAACTAAACTATTATCGGCGCGCTTGACACGGGGGACACGAGGACACGGATAATTTCCGCGCGCACTGTCAACGAGATTCCGTCTGGCGTCCTGGAGCTCTTTCCGTCGCGCAGCGGCAACCTTTGAGTTGACTTAACATTTCCACCTCGGAGCTCTCTCCGTCGCGCAGCGGCGCGCTCCCACCGCCCCGCGCGGCGCTGATGGCGCCCCCCGCCCTGGGCTGCGGAACCCAGAGGAGCGGCGCGGGGGGTGTTTTGAGTCGACTCGAAACACAGCTGATGGCGGCCCCCGCCCCGGGGTGTGGAACCCAGAGGGGCGGCGCGGAGGGGAGACGGCCTTGCTGAACTTGTTGTGCGTGTCTTCACTCGTTGTGCGTGTCTTCACCCGTTGTGCGTGTCTTCACTCGTTGTGCGTGTCTTCACTCGTTGTGCGTGTCTTCACTCGTTGTGCGTGTCTTCACTCGTTGTGCGTGTCTTCACTCGTTGTGCGTGTCTTCACTCGTTGTGCGTGTCTTCACTCGTTGTGCGTGTCTTCACTCGTTGTGCGTGTCTTCACTCGTTGTGCGTGTCTTCACTCGTTGTGCGTGTCTTCACTCGTTGTTCGTGTCTTCACTCATAGTTAGAAGAGCAGCAGTGTGTGAAGTGACGCTTAAGCAGCAGCAGTATGTGTGCGTGCGTATGCGCGTGTGCATGTGCGTGTGCGTGTGCATGTGCGCATGTGTATGTGCGCATGTGTATGTGTGCGTGTGCTTGAGCGCGTGTGCATGTGCGCATGTGTATGTGCGCGTGTGTATGTGTGCGTGTGCATGTGCGCGTGTGCATGTGTGCTTGTGCATGTGCGCATGTGTATGTGCGCATGTGTATGTGCGCATGTGTATGTGCGCATGTGTATGTGCGCGTGTGTATGTGTGCGTATGCATGTGCGCGTGTGCATGTGTGCTTGTGCATGTGCGCATGTGTATGTGCGCATGTGTATGTGCGCATGTGTATGTGCGCATGTGTATGTGCGCATGTGTATGTGCGCATGTGTATGTGCGCATGTGTATGTGCGCATGTGTATGTGCGCATGTGTATGTGCGCATGTGTATGTGCGCATGTGTATGTGCGCGTGCGTATGTGCGCGTGCGTATGTGCGTGCAGCAAATGTCAGCGCTGCTGCGCGTGCTGAACGGGTACGGCCCACGCAGCAGCACCAACCTGACCTACTGGGCCGTGGTGGGGTGCGAACCAGATTGTTCAACTTCGTTGCGCATGTGTGTGTATCTCTGTATGTGTGTGTGTATCTCTGTATGTGTGTGTGGATCTCTGTATGTGTGTGTGGATCTCTGTATGTGTGTGTGGATCTCTGTATGTGTGTGTGTATCTCTGTATGTGTGTGTGGATCTCTGTGTGTGTGTGTGAGCAGCAAATGGCAGCAATTCTGCGTGTGTTCAACGGGTACGGCCCGCGCAGCAGCACCAACCTGACCTACTGGGGCGTGGCGGGGTGTGCCAATAACGACAGCTTGATTCGATACAAGGATAAAACCGTCAGCATGGGCTTGGACTACCTCACCCTAGGGTCATTGCTCATGCTCGTGCAGGATAGCGAAAGGTGGGTGTGAGTGTGTGTGTGCGCGAGTGCATGCATGTGTGTATGTGTGGGTGTGGGTGTGGGCGTGGGTGTGGGCGTGGGTGTGCGGGGGTGTGGGCGGGGGTGTGGGTGTGGGTGTGGGTGTGGGTGTGGGTGTGGGTGTGGGTGTGGGTGTGGGTGTGGGTGTGGGTGCACTGTGCTACAATCCTACCGTCAGCCTTGACCTAGAGAGAGAGCCTCACCGTTCTACCGTCAGCATGGCCCGGTGAGCCTCACCCTAGGGACGCTCGTCTAGCAAGTGAGGATGCTGACAGGTGGGCGTGAGTGAGTGTGTGTGTGTTCCCCTACCTCTCGTTCTACCTCCAGTTGCTTTCTCATCCCCCTATTGCTCTTTGTTTGCAGAGCACTGGTCGAGCGCGTAACAGGCATGGTCATCAAGTCACCTCTCGGGCTGCCCTCCCCACGCAAGCCGCACTACGTCATCAACTTTCTCGCTGGATACGCCCACAACGATATTGCCGCTTTCACCGATATCTCCGCCATGGTCTCCCCGTCGCTCCTCCCTTCTCTTTCTTCCGCAGGGCATTCGTGGAGTGCATCCCAGGCAGGCATGTTTTTTGAGAATTCTAAAAAATCATATAGTGGAGTGCATCCCAGGCAGGCATGGTCATTCTTGACGTGCCTCAACAATCCGTTCCCATTCCTCTCCTCGTTCCTCTCCCATTCCTCTCCTCGTTCCTCTCCCATTCCTCTCCTCGTTCCTCTCCCATTCCTCTCCTCGTTCCTCTCCCATTCCTCTCCTCGTTCCTCTCCCATTCCTCTCCTCGTTCCTCTCCCATTCCTCTCCTCGTTCCTCTCCCATTCCTCTCCTCGTTCCTCTCCCATTCCTCTCCTCGTTCCTCTCCCATTCCTCTCCTCGTTCCTCTCCCATTCCTCTCCTCGTTCCTCTCCTCTCTTTTTCCCCCAGAGCACTGGTCGAGCGCATAACAGGCATGGACATCAAGTCACCTCTCGGGCTGCCTTCCCCTCGCAAGCCGCACTACGTCATCAACTTTCTCCCCGGCTACGCTTACCTCGCCAATCTCGAGGCTTTCATCGATTTCTCTGCCATGGTCTCCCCGTCGCTGCTCTCCTCCATTCTCGATGGCAACTCTATCTCGCTGCCGCCCGTCTTTTTCAGCAGCGACCTGCGTGTGGGCACTGGTGAGCTGCGTGTGGGCACTGGCGAGCTGCGTGTGGGCACTGGCGAGCTGATTCTTTTTGAGACGTTTCAAAAGTGTTCCCAAGCTGAGTCGTTTTGAGCCGTTTTGAGACGTTTTGAGACGTATCATGTGCCTGCTTTTTTACGTATGCGGGTGAGTGAACACTGGAGTGTGAGTGAACACTGGAGTGTGAGTGAACACTGGAGTGTGAGTGAACACTGGAGTGTGAGTGAACATGAGTAAGTGGTGTCACGTCACATGATCCATATTCTCGCTCAAATTGTTGCACAACAGTTCAGCGCAAGGTGCATTTATACTGTGTCCGTACGCTGCCTAATTGAATCGGCCTTATGTTCGACGCGAACCGATCTGCAGTTGGGTGTTTTGCTCATTCCTGAATCCGCATCGGTCTTCTGACATATTTCTCAGCAAGAACGTGCAAGGTCTGGGCTTTAAACAAATGATAGAAAGTTTGGTGTTTTTCACATCCATAAGTGCATCATGGTCCATCCATCCATCCATCCATCCATCCATCCATCCATCCATCCATCCATCCATCCATCCATCCATCCATCCATCCATCCATCCATCCATCCATCCATCCATCCATCCATCCATCCATCCATCCATCCATCCATCCATCCATCCATCCATCCATCCATCCATCCATCCATCCATCCATCCATCCATCCATCCATCCATCCATCCATCCATCCATCCATCCATCCATCCATCCATCCATCCATCCATCCATCCACCCATCCACCCATCCACCCATCCACCCATCCACCCATCCATCCATCCATCCATCCATCCATCCATCCATCCATCCATCCATCCATCCATCCATCCATCCATCCATCCATCCATCCATCCATCCATCCATCCATCCATCCATCCATCCATCCATCCATCCATCCATCCATCCATCCATCCATCCATCCATCCATCCATCCATCCATCCATCCATCCATCCATCCATCCACCCATCCATGCATGCAGTGATGGTGGTGCCAATATTCCGCCATCTCGTCCCCGAGAACGCATCACGGGAGCAGCGGAGGGAGAGTGTGAGCCCCACTGCGTGGGCCGACTTCAGCTATGTGGGCAACGATCTACAAGACGTCCTTCACCTGCTGCATAACGGTTCGATTTCTTCCCCATAGCAGCCCTCACTCTGTTCCATGCAAGTGACACAAATAGACCTTGGTTTTGCAGGGAGGGAGAGTGTGAGCCTCACTGCGTGGGCCGACCTCAGCTATATGGGCAGCGAGCTACAAGATGTCCTCAGCCTGCTGCAAAACGGTTCGATCGCTTCGCTTTCCCAACACTGCCCTCGTTTATGTGTCACATGTGAGAATTCTCCTAAGTGACACAAAACAGACGTCCGCTCTCTGAAGCGCGAGCTACAAGCCGTCCTCCACCTGCTTCAGAATGGTTTGCACTCACTTCCCTTCCCCCTACGCTGCGTTCATTTCTCAATGATGGCACAAACGGACCTCAGCCATCTGGGCAACGAGCTACAAGCCGTCCTCCACCTGCTTCATCTAAGGATTGGGTTGGGTTGGCACTAGTCTGCTTGCTAATGCCTATCGTGATCTGCAGGATCACCCAACTCCAACTTGCGCAGCTCTCAGATTATGTAGACCCAGAGTGAATTCCGAATACTCTAAGTTGCCAAATACGCTCAACCCCTTCAGCGTATAGCGTATGTACGCTAGCGTTTGTACGCTATGCGCTATACGCCCGCGAATACGCTATACGCTTTCAGGAAATTTTCCGGGCTGCCCCGAAAAAAAATCGCGAAATAGTTGCGGGTTTTCTAGGTGAGCATTTCGCCGAAGTCAAATTGAAAATCCGTGGTCTAGGCTAGCCGGAATCTGACTTCGAAGTTTTCAGGCACATTTGGCAAATGTCGAATTTCAGATCTACACATTGATTGAAACCCATCTCATCTACCGCATTGAACCCATCCATCCCAACCCTTTTACAAACTCCAACCTGTCAAAATCGACCCCTCAACTAACCTTTCACACTACTTACCAGACAACCTAGCTGCTAATTCGTCATTTCCCACGATTCATTCCCGCTTCCAACAGAGTTCCTCCCGCCCACTCCTACTTCTCTCTCTAGCTGAAATGTCTACCCCACTTCCCGCCCCACTCGCTGTTCGGACTCAGAATAATGCTGCTAGGGCACGTCATAGTGAGAATAGGGAGTACTTTTTTTCCCACCCTGCCCGGAAAGTTTTTTCCCTGCCCGAGAAAGCGTATGTCCACATCGACCCCCTACGCGGATAGCGTACATACGCTAGCGTATATACGATACGCGTATATACGCAATAAGCGTATTTGACAACTTAGCGAATACTTGATAGACGGTTTCTGAATACTTGGTATACGGTTCAGTCAATCACAAAGAAGAAAAAAAGATCCGAAGTTCTTGAACAGCAAGGTGTTGAGCAGCCAACTGTTAAACAATCGGGTGTTCTAACAACCATGTGTTAAACAATGATTCAGCAAGTAACACAATTTAAGCATCCTTGAATGTGGTATGCAGTTCGCGCGATGCGATATCCGCTTTCCACCTCGAGTCGCACGCGGTACCGAATTCGGTGATCGACACCGAAACCCTTTTGTCGCATTTGCACCGAACGCGGTTCGGTATGCGGTTGAGCATTTAGGTTCGCGGAAACTGTCTATTCGACATTCCCCGAACCGCACTCTTCTACCATTCCATTCTTCCCACGTTCCTACCACAATTCTTAAGCTTTCAACCCCACTGTTTCAGCTGTCGGTTTCCCACTTTAGGTCGTTGTTTTCCACCGTTCTAGCATTGCGCTACTGTCCTTAATTCAAGCATTTAGGTCGGTAGTCACTAGGGCAGTGGCGAGCCACCCTAACGCTTCAGAACGGTTCACACTCACTTCCCCATAACACTCTTCGCAATTTTTTTTAGCCCATATGTCGCCTGAAGCCCAAATGTTGCCTGAAGCCCATTTCTGAGGTTCCTGAAAGCCTGTGTTGTGTTGTGTCCCCCATGCCCTTCCCTCCATGCATGTGTGTGTCTCGCCGCATGCAGACACCAACCATAGCCATGTATGACACAACCGACCCAAAGCAGCCCATTCAAGTGCTCTTGAGTCGACTTGAATGTCTCATCTCATGTGCCCCCACTGCCTTCCCTGCGTGTGTATGTGATCACATCCCATCCCATGCATACACCACCATCAGCGCCTACTCCATAGCCATGTATGACACAACCGACCCGAAGCAGCCCATTCAAGTGCTCTTGAGTCGATTCAAAAGCCTTTCATGTCCCCCCAATGCCTTCCACGGGCGCGTGTGTGTGTGGGCCCATGCAGGCATGATATAATCTCAAGTTGTTGATGTCATTAGGAAAAATGTGGGTACATATAGGAGAGAAACGTGAGGGTGAATTGGAAAGGTACCCAAAACATTATTGGTGGACCAATAAAAGTGGTCACCAACTTTGGGCTGACCTTCAATTATTGGAGGGGTCAATAATGGTTAGGATGAACCAACCAAGTTGGTTTTCCCCCTTCAATTGCGGTCGAGTGGGTTTGGGGTGTACCCAACCAAACCTGGTCCAAAGTGTACACCCACATAGGGTGTAACACTAGCACCCATATAAACTGACATATGCTATATTCTAACACAACCCCTAAGCATTAGAAGTTTATATTGGTGCACAACCCCTGACGTATGAAGCCGATGCCAGGCCGAGACGTCGAAGGAAAGGGGTAAAAGGGAAGGTTGCAAGCCAGCCGAAGGTGCTGCGGCGGTGAGGTCGCACGCCAGCCGGGAGAGGGGGGCTGGAAGGCCCAATGAGGGATAGCGGAAGCGCAGGTGAGGGCTGGAAATCCCAAAGCAGGAGAAAGCGAGGGGGGGGGAGGGCTGGAAGGCCCGAAGCAGGAGAAAGCGAGGGGGGAGGAGGGCTGGAAGGCCCTGAGAACGAGGAAGCGAGGGGGGAGGAGGGCTGGAAGGCCCTGAGGAGGAGGAAGCGAGGGGGAAGGAGGGGTGGAAGACCCTGAGGAGGAGGAAGCGAGGAGGGAGGAGGGCTGGAAGACCCTGAGGAGGAGGAAGAGAGGGGGGAGGAGGACTGGAAGGCCCTGAGAAGGAGGAAGCGAGGGGGGAGGAGGGCTGGAATGCCCTGAGGAGGAGGAAGCGAGGGGGGAGGAGGGCTGGAAGGCCCCGAGGAGGAGGAAGCGAGAGGGGAGGAGGGCTGGAAGGCCCTGAGAAGGAGGAAGCGAGGGGGGAGGAGGTCTGGAAGGACCTGAGGAGGAGGAAGCGAGGGGGGAGGAGGGCTGGAAGGCCCTGAGGAGGAGGAAGAGAGAGGGGAGGAGGGTTGGAAGGCCCTGAGGAGGAGGAAGCGAGGGGGGAGAAGGGCTGGAAGGCCCTGAGGAGGAGGAAGTGAGGGGGGAGGAGGGTTGGAAGGCCTTGAGGAGGAGGAAGCGAGGGGGGAGGAGGGCTGGAATGCCCTGAGGAGGAGGAAGCGAGAGGGGAGAAGGGTTAGAAGGCCCTGAGGAGGAGGAAGAGAGGGGGGGGAGGACGGCTGGAAGGCCCTGAGGAGGAGGAAGCGAGGGGGGGAAGGAGGGCTGGAAGGCCCTGAGGAGGAGGAAGCGAGGGGGGAGGAGGGCTGGAAGGCCCTGAGGAGGAGGAAGCGAGGGGGGGGAGGAGGGCTGGAAGGCCCTGAGGAGGAGGAAGCGAGGGGGGAGGAGGTCTAGAAGGACATGAGGAGGAGGAAGCGAGGGGGGAGGAGGGCTAGAAGGCCCTGAGGAGGAGGAAGCAAGAGGGGAGGAAGAGGCGACGGGCGGTATGTTGTCGTCGCTTCAGGCCTACATGACAGCGAAGGTGTCGTGCGGACGCGGCGGCCGACGTCGTCGCGGAAGCAACAGCGCAATGGTGTGAGGCCGCGACGGAGGTGGCGGCGACATGATGCCGCGGGGGCAAAAAACTAGGCCGCGTCGTGAAGGCTAAGACGGAGGCAGCGAGCGAGAAGGCGCGGCAGCTGCGGAGTAGGTCGCTGCGGTGGCAGCGAAGTGCCCTGCGGTGGCGAAGTGCCCCGCGGTGGTGAAATGCGGCCGCGAAGTGCCCCGTGGTGGCGAAATGCGGTGGCAAGGTGCCCCGCGGTGGCGAAATGCGGCGGCGAAATGCCCTGCGGTGGCGAAATGCGGCGGCGGAGTGCCCCGCGGTGGCGAAATGAGGCGGTGAAATGCGCTGCGGTGGTGAAATGCGGCCGCGAAGTGCGTCGCGGAGGCGAAATGCAGCCGCGAAGTACCCCGCGGTGGCGAAATGCGGCGGCGAAGTGCCCCGCGGCGGCGAAATGCGGCGGCGAATTGCCTCGCGACGTGGTGAAGAAGTGCAGCGACGGCGGCGAGTCGCCCCGCGGCGACAAGGGAAGTAGCGGGCGACGAAGGTCGCAATGGCAAAATAAAAAAATCAGCGGCTGCAGTAGCTGCTGGCGGCGGCGACAGCGAGAGTCGCGACGGAAGCAGAGGGAGTGACGAGTGGCGAGGGAAATCGCCAAGACACTCAGTCACAACCTTAGAGGGGAAGGGCAATCTTGGAGATTGCGTGGGCTGAAAAGATTTTCTGTCGGAGGAGTCAACCCACGGGAGATTGCGAGGGCAGGACAGATTGCGTGGGAGGGGTCCTGTGGATCGAAAAAAAAAACTTTTGTGAGGGAAGGGGCGTTAGCAAAAATGCTCTGTTAATATGATAGAATCTCACGTTGTTGATGTCATTAGGAAAATCGTGGGTACATATAGGAGAGAAACGTGAGGGTGACTTGGAAAGGTACCCAAAGCATTATTGGTGGACCAATAAGAGTGGTCACCAACTTTGGGCTGAGCTTCAATGACTGGAGGGACCAACAATGGTTGGGATGAACCAACCAAGTTGGTTTTCCCCCTTCAATTGCGGTCGAGTGGGTTTGGGGTGTACCCAACCAAACCTGGTCCAAAGTGTACACCCACATTGGGTGTAACACTAGCACCCATATAAACTGACATATGCTATATTTTAACAAGGCAGGCAGCACCACCAACACCTACTCCATAGCCATGTGCAACACAACCGACCCAGAGAAGCCCATTCAAGTGCTCCACCCGGAGACCGTTGTTTTGGCTGCTCATAAACTGTGCCCCCTTTTCTTGCATGTGCGTGTGCGTGTGCTTGCATGCAGACAGCAGCACCACCAGCGCCTAATCCATCGCCCTGTACGACACAACCGACCCGGAGCAGCCCATTCAGGTGCTTTTGAGTCGACTCGAAACCCTCATGTGGCCCCCACTTTCTTTCCAAGCATGTGTGTCTCTCGCTGCATGCAGACAGCAGCGCCAGCTCCTATTCCATCGCCCTGTACGACACAACCGACCCGGCGCAGCCCATTCAGGTGCTCGGGCCGGATCCAGTGAAGCTGGAGAGCGGGTCCATCTTCCCCTACGTGCTGCCCGGCCCTTATTGAGGTTACTTAACTCTGTGCACCCACTCCCTTGCATGCACGTGTGTGTGTGTGTGTGGGGGTGTGTGTGTGTGTGTGTGTGTGTGTGTGTGTGTGTGCGTGTGTGTGTGTGTGTGAGTGAGTGTAATCACATGCAGACAGCAGCGCCAGCTCCTATTCAATCGCTCTGTACGACACAACCGACCCACAGCAGCCCATTCAGGTGCTCGGGCCAGATCCAGTGAAGCTGGAGAGTGGGTCCCTCTTCCCCTACGTGCTGCCCGGCCCTGTGGTGCCTTTCCCCAAGCACATCGAGCCGTTTCCTGAAGACTTGCTGGGCCGCAAATACGAGGCACACTGCAGGTGAGACGGGGAGGTGAGGCAAGGAGGCAGTGCAGGTGAGACATGGAGCCCCTGTGGCTGGAGAGCGGGTCCCTCTACCCATATGTGCTGCCGGCCCTGTCGTGCCTAACCCCAGTTTCCTGAAGACTTGTTGGGGTGCAAGTATGAGGCGCACTGCAGGTGAGGCGCACTGCAGGTGAGGCGCACCTATGATGGATTATACGCTTATAGCGTATATACGCGTGTCGTATATACGCTAGTGTTTGCACGCTATACGCAAGAGGGGTCCGATCAAAGATACGCTCTTTCGGGCAGCTAAAAAACTTCCCCGGGCAAGGCAAAAAAAACCCCAGGGGCTGTTCTAGGGGGGGATTCGTAGGAGTGGTGTTTCAGAGTTATATTTTTTTCCCCATTATAGATTCACCACGACCCTCACACAAAACATCCAAGTTTCGTAATACTCTCTACCACCGCTAAGACGCGCCCTAACATTCTCCAAGTCCGAACGGCGGGTGGGGTGCTTAGTTGCGGAAGACGCAAGACACACATTTAGACACTAGACGCTTGGGTTAAATTTTTTCGAGCAGCCCGAAAAAAAAAAAAAAAAACAATTCCGCACGCGCGACATGGAATTTCGCGATTTCGAAAATTGCGACATTTGCATCCCCCCCCACCCATTTCGACCATACAAACCAGCCCCCTATGCAAATTTGATTCCCCCCCAACCAAAATTGCACACAAACCTCGCTGCAGCGCTTAGTATCTAGAAAAGCCAACCTCTATGGCTAACCACCAAGAGGTTGGGGAGCACAAATCCCCCATTTGTGCTCCCCATCTTTCATTTCTTTCAAATTCTCTTTCAAAAACCCTTAGGGTTTTGCTAGCTCCTATTCGAAACCATGTCGTCTCCTACTCCTTCGTATGGGGAAAAAAAATTGGTACGGGAAAAATTTGACCCATTTGTGACATAGGTGCATGTCCCCCTCCCTCCCCATGCCCCACAGAAGTTTTTTTAGGCTGCCCGAACTTTTTTTTGGGCCTGCCCGGGTTTTTCGTCTAATACTGGGTCTAATCTGACTCATCTAGCGTCTAGCGTCTTAGACGCTGCGTCTAGACGTAGGGATTCGAGGCGGACCGAATAGGATTTTTTTTTTTGCCTAAATTGTTCGGGGCGAACGTGTTCGATGTTCGCCCGAACACGTTCGCCGTTCGCCCAGCTCAGCTGGTCGAGGCGCGTCAAACACGAACACGTTCGTGTTCGACAAGGGCCTTCGACAAACACCAATGTGTTCGTCGACGAATAGGCCTGCAACCAAATTTTAGGTCGCGGGCCTTGGTGTTTGGGCTCAGATTTGGCGTTTCGCCGTTGCTTAAGTGCAGATCGAGCATTTCGCCGTTGCTTAAGTGTAGATCGAGCATTTCGCAGTTGCTTAAGTGCAGATCTAGCATTTCGTCGTTGCTTAAATGCAGATCTAGCATTTCGCCGTCACACGCTGGCACTAGCATGGATGAAGCAGGGCGGGACTGGCTTGGAGGGTGGTGGGAGGGAATGTGCAACGATTTAAATTTTAGTCTATTTGGACCTTACAGCCACCTAACAAATGTCAACAATTCACAATCCACAAACGTGTGACTTTAGTGAATGTAGTCCCGGGGCGATTACGAACGTGTTTGCCACGAACATGTTTGTGTTCGCCTGCGTCAACAAGGTGTTCGCCTTCACTGGCGAACGGCGAACACCTTTTTTTGCTAAAGCTGTTCGGTTCGCCGAACGGCGGTGTTCGTGCAGGGGCGAATGCGAACACGTTCGTGTTCGCCTCTTGCTCATGCGTATTTAGACGGACGCGTCTTCCGTAACTTAGGTGGGGTGGGAGGGTGGAGTAGACATCGCTAGGGAGAGAAGTAACCCTGTTGGAAGCGGAATGGATGGTATGGATTGACGAATTCGCAGTGGGGCTGGCTGGTAAGTAGCGTGAGGTTTGTTGGGGGTTCGGGTTGACAGGTTGGAGTTTGTAGATGGGATGGGTTTCAATGCAGTAGATGGGATGGGTTTCAATGCGGTAAACAGGATGGGTTGTAGATCTGAATTCAACATTTGATTTCCCAAATGAACCTGTGAAATTCGAAGTCAGATCTCCGAATGCCTAGACCACAGATTCGCACTTCGACTTCGGCGAAATGCTCACCAAGAAAATGCGCATATTTTCCGCGTTTTTTTTTTCCGGGCAGCCCAAAAAATTTCATGACTGCATATAGCGTATTCCCTTGCGTATAGCGCATAGCGTGCATACGCTAGCGTACAATCGCTAAACGCTAAGGGCCTTGAGCGTATAATCCATCATAGAGGCGCACTGCAGGTGAGGCGCTTTGCAGGTGAGGGAAGGAGGCAATGCATTTGCTGCATGTACATCCTCCTAAGCTTCAGTTGAGAGATTCACATCAAGCCTGTCTGACTCACATGAAATGGCGCATGCACATGTATGTCTCCCTCCTCATGAATCCCCGAATCCCCATGTGCAGGTTTTAGGGCGCCTACCCCAGGTGGGACCTCGTGTACGCCCCCATGCTGCTAGGCTTGCTGGTGCTGTTGGTGTCTCGCACACATGAAGTATCTATGCCTCCTTTACATGAATACCCAAATCCTAACACGCAGGTTTGAGGGCCCCTACCCCAAGTGGGACCTGATGTACGCCCCCATGCTGCTGGGCTTGCTGGTGCTGTTGGTGGTGTCTCGTACACATAAAGTATCTTTGCCTCTTTTACATGAATACCCAAATCCTAACATGCAGGTTTGAGGGCCCCTACCCCAAGTGGGACCTGGTGATTGCCCCCATGTTGCTGGGCCTGCTTGTGCTGCTGGTGGCCGTGCTGCTGTCCCTCGTGATCGCCATGCTGGCGTGGAAGTGGCGGCAGATGGAGGAGGGATTGAGAGAGATGGAGCTGTGCACAGCAGCGTTGGAGAGAGCTGAGAAGTCCAAGAGCGAGACAGTGGCCAACACCTCGCATGAGCTGCGCACGCCACTCACTGGCATGATAGGTGAGGGGGAATGCAGGCGGACATGTATGTGCGAGGGAGGGCGTGCATGTGTGAGGGAGGGCGTGCATGTGTGAGGGAGGGCGTGTATGTGTGAGGGAGGGCGTGCATGTGTGCGGGAGGGCGTGCATGTGTGAGGGAGGGCGTGTATGTGTGAGGGAGGGCGTGTATGTGTGAGGGACGGCGTGTATGTGTGAGGGAGGGTGTGCATGCCATCTGTAAGTTTTGAGGCGCCTTGAAAGGCGCTGGAGAGAGCTGAGAAGTCCAAGAGAGAGATGGTGGCCAACACATCTCATGAGCTGCGCACGCCAACCATTGGCGTGATAATGGTAATGGTGATGCGGTAATGGAAATGGTAATGATAATGGTGATGCGATAACAGTAATAATGATGCGGTAATGGTAATGGTGATGCGATAACGGTACTAAATGATGCGGTAATGACAATGGTGATG
Source organism: Closterium sp. Yama58-4 (assembly GCA_947470075.1). NCBI lineage: Eukaryota > Viridiplantae > Streptophyta > Zygnematophyceae > Desmidiales > Closteriaceae > Closterium > Closterium sp. Yama58-4. The sequence goes on along the minus strand of CANIUD010000091.1, from coordinate 570,237 downwards.
CGGTAATGACAATGGTGATGCAGCAATGACAATGGTGATGGGGCGTGTGCGGGCGAGACGGTGGAGCTTACTAACTGCATGTTGGACCCCTTATCGCCTACAGGCATGATAGACGAATTGCTGGAGTCAAGTTTGGAGGAGTGGCAGTGCGAAGACCTGAGGGTGGCGAGGGCGTGTGCGGGCGAGACGGTGGAGCTGATCAACCGAGTGCTTGACCTCGCCAAGCTGCAGGCCGGCCGGCTGCAGCTCGAGACTCTCCCCTGCATGTTGCGTGGCATTGTTCACGACACGATTGCACCTGTTGGATCGGGCGCGCAATCAGATGACCCGCAAGGTATGTGCGGGTTGATGCATGCCAATCCGCTCTCACACTGGTGGAGTGGAGCAATTGCCATTTCGTTCACACTCATTGATGTCCTGTTGTTGAGTTGACTCAAAATTATGGCGACTCAAGAAGCTCTATCAAGTTGGTGGAGCAATCGCCATGCGTTCACACTCATTGATGTCCTATTGTGGCTGTGCTGTGGATGTTGTGCTTTGCAGTGACATGCCACGTGGACGAGTGTGTGCCGGATGTGCTCATGGGGAATCCTTTTGAGGGGCTTTAAATTCCTCTTGTGATTGTGCCGTGGCTATGCTTTGGTTGCTGTGCGTGCTCTGCAGTGACATGCCGCGTGGACGAGGGTGTGCCGGATGTGCTCATGGGGGATCCAACCCGCTTGGCGCAAGTTATTGAAGAGCTCACGGGTACGTCTTTTGAGTCGTCTAATAAAAACCATTGAAGAGTTCATAGGTGCGTCTTTTGAAACGGCTAAAGAACAAGTCATTAAAGACCTCAAGAAACCAATGCATAGTACTAAACATAAATCTATGCAATGCATTTGTACAAAATAACAAACACACGTTTGAGTAACGCATCAGTAGTCATAGTAACATATCTGTACTTCTTACTTGGCAAAGCTTAAGCAACGCACTAGTACCTGCTACTAAACATTTCACAGGTAAGCCAGCTGGTTTCACTCTATAGCTTCCCAGCTGTCCACACTTCTACGTGTGTTACAATGTGTCGCGTAAAAAACATATCACAGTATCATAACTGCTGCCACCCAAGGAAAAGGAGGCGATGCAGATTCCGCCTTGTCCTTTTGTGAGCATTCTTTTAGAAGTCTCGAAGTTGTAACTCTCAAAAGTAGTTAATTTGTTTAAGCAACACGCTTAAACATAGTATCAAACATAAGATGAAGTACTAAATTTTGCGATGTCTAGTTACCAAATAACCATCTCGAAAAGAAATATCTCAGATTAGATTTTGAGAAAATGGTGTTTCGAAGAAAATACCAACTACTTGGCGGCACTCGACACCTAGCTAGGCTCGGCTTTTTAATTTAGTCGAGCCGATCGCATCTCTATTCTCTTAATGACAACCTTTTTCAATACCTACGCGCCATACACTCCCCTTCTAACACCTACGCGCCATACACTCCCCTTCTAACACCTACGCGCGCCATACACTCCCGGTCTAACACCTATGCGCCATACACTCCCCTTCTAACACCCCCCCTCCCCTGCAGCCCGTGCCATGGGCAACGCTATTGGTGGCTATGTGGCCTTCCATGTCTGCTGCATCCCTCCCCCGCCTTTTTTTGAGTTGACTCAATAATTGTTGTATTTTGCTCAGGGTTAAAAAAAAACGACCTTTTTTTACCGGTTCCAGGAGGTGTTTTCAGTTTAATTAACAAATCGGCCACTTCATGGGATCAAATTGAACCTGAATTTCAGCAGGATGAAGGGACGGGCCCCTTCTTGCATGTGTGCGCTTGTTGGCATGATTGGAAACGTGTTTGACCTAGTTTTTCCCTTTTTTTCTTGGTGACCAGAGTTCTCTAACAAAAAACGGCCCGTATTTTATGAAAACTGTATTTTCTAACCTTGATTTTGCTTTCCCTTGAACCGAACCCCCTCCGCGTATGCAGCCCACGCCGTGCGCAAGGTTGCTGCTGGCCGAGTGGCCTTCCAAGGCAGCTGCGTCCCTCCCCCGCCTCTTTTTAGTTGACTCAAAAACCGTGTCCGTCTGGCTGTCCCCTTGAACTGAACCCCCTCTCCTCTGCAGCCCACGCCGTGAGCAACGCTGCTGGTGGGCGAGTGGCCTTCCACGTCTGCTGTGTCCCTCCCCCGCCTGCCCACCACGTCTCAGCAAGCCGCTTCTACCTCCCCTGTGCAGTTGCTACTGCCGCCGTTTCCCCTGCCTCACCACCTCCTCACGCCTCCTCCCGTGCCTCTCATCACCTCCCCTCGAGCTCCCCCGCGTGGCACCAGCTGCCTGCTTGCGTGCGCCGCTTCCCGCCCTCCACCCATCTGGCACGCCTCCCTCAGCGCCTCGTGGCAAGAGGCAGCAGGGGGGCGGGGCAGGTAGGGGGCTCATCTGAGCCGCCTCACGAGTCGCCGCTCACCCGCCTCTCGCATTTTCTCCAGCGCATGGGCGCTTTAGGCACGGGGGGTTCAAAGGAAGCAGGTTGGGTGGAGGGGGAGGAGGCACAGGGTGGGAGTGGGCATGGGCGGTTGGAGGACGAGGTGAGGGAGTGGGTGGACGGGGCGTGCGCGGCAAGAGAGGAGGGCGAGTGGATGGTGGTGATGGCTTGCGAGGACTCGGGCGGTGGTATACCACCCGAGGAGTTGCGGTGGGTGCTGGACCCATATGGCGACTCCCACCACGCCGCTGCAGCGCACTCCTCTCATGCCACTGTTGCGGGTTCAGCCGGCGGTGATGGCAACGACAAGGATGACAATGACACCAAGGTAAGTGGATAGCTTTGCTTTGCTTTCAGAACTTAAGCTTAGAACTGATGCATTAGTGTTGAGCTAGAAGCTTTTTAAGTACATCCAAGATGGGCAAGCAATGGATGGGGAAGGGAATTGGGGGCAATCTCTAGGGTTTGGGGGAAATCTCAAGACAATTTCTAATTGGTGGGTTGGAGATTGCTTGGAGATTACATTTGGGTTTGGTTGGGATGTAGGTGTACACCCAACCAAACACAAAGTGCAAACTACACTAAGCTAGGATATAAAAAGTACAAAATACAAAGTGTGAGATTGAGGGCTAATTCTAACACCCCCCCCCCCCAATAGACGTCAATCGAACTCAGGGCAGAGAAGGTGGAGCACAGAGCCCCATGGTGCCCAGGAGACGGTGATGAGGAACTTTCTCAAGGGGCTTGGTGAACAGTTCAGCTAAGTTGCAGCCATATGCAACATAATCCACGTTCAACTGCTCCCGCTGGACAAAATCACGGATGAAGAAGTGCAGGAGTTCGATGTGCTTGGTGCGATTGTGAGACACGGGGTCTTGGGAGTGGCGGATGGTGCTCTAGTTGTCACACCAGAGGGTAGGGGTGAGCAAGGGGCGAACACGAACGTGTTCGTGTTCGCCCCTGCACGAGCACAGCCGTTCGCCGAACCGAACTAGCAAAAAAGGGTGTTCAGTGTTCGCCTATGACAGTGTGTTCGGGCGAACCTCGAACACGTTCGTGTTTGACGCGGGGCAAATTGCAGCAGCGGCCCGAATACGAACGTGTTTGGGCGAACCTCGAACACGTTTGTCACGAACACTTTAAGCAAAAAAACAAACCCGTTCGAGACGAACCGAACAGGTGTTCGTTTATTTGCTCAGCCCTACCAGAGGGTGGGGGTGGACTGAGGGTAGCCAAGCTTCTGCAGGAGGAAGGTGAGCCAACGGGCCTCTTGAGCAGCCATGGTGCCAGCGTAGAGCTCTGCCTCACAGGAGGAGAGGGAGACTGCAGACGACCTGGTGGAGCGCCAGCTGACAATCCCGCTCCCAAGGGTGAAGCAGTAGCCTTGGGAGGAGCGTCGGTCGGTCTGGTCATCAGCGCAGGAGGAATCAGTGTAACCATCCAGGTCAGGCCGGGTGCACATCATGGCGTACATGAGGGACCCAACGAGCTCTGAGTATGGCTCAGAGCAGACCTCTGGCGTGGGTACAGGTGGGGTTGTGAGGAGGTGTTGCATCGGCAACGAGGTGGCAACAGGCGTGCACAGCTCCATCTTAAAGCGCTTGAGCACATTGTTGACGTAGAACACTTGGGAGAGTGAAATGCTGCGAGCTTTGAGATCACGAGTGATCTCCATCTCCAAATAGTGCTTAAGGTCTCCGAGGTCTTTCAACAGGAGGGCCTTGCTCAGGGTCGCGTGGACAGAGGTCATCTGGTCATCTGATGGTCGGGTTCTCCGAGAAGTTGAGTGAGGGTGATTCAGTGATATCGGGGAAGATGTGCGAGAGTTGGGGAATGACTGCGTGAAGATACGCATAGCTCCTCATGCCTGTCTTCCAGAAGGGTAGAGGGCACATCCCCCCCGACAGGTGGAGTCGGAATGATCACTGAGCATCGAATAGCAAGTGCTAGTGGAGGAGCAGGCCCATGCGATCGAGTGCCATGAGCCACCGAAGAAGAGGGTGGAGCAGGTGGTGCTTTAGGGGTCGGTTTAGGAGGCTTGGGTGGAGGGATCGGCCGTCGCTGGTACGTGATCAGGTCGCTCGGCTGTGGAGGGGCGGAATCCTGAGTGGAAGAGGGAACGGGGGGACGAAGTGGGGCTGGAGGGTTCGACCGCTGATGGTATGTGATTGGTGCGCTTGGAGGTGGGAGCGCAGTTGGCAGAGTGGGAGAAGGGGGGATGGAGGAGCAGCTGCCGAGGACACCAGTGAGGTCGGGTTAGAGACTTCAAATGGTGATAGAGCGATCGTAGGAGAGGTTGGAGGTGAGGGAGCTGGTGCGGTTGGAAGTTCAGGAGGAGCATCAAAGTCAGCCCACACGAGTGAGGGTGGTCCGGAGGGAGGATCCCCCCTTGAAGTGGAGTAGAATGGGCGGGTCTCATCAAAGACAACGTCGCAGCTCCAGACCAGCTGTTGAGTGGAGGGGTTGAGGAAGAGATAGTCAGGGGAGTCAGCGTTGTGCCCAAGGTAGATGCAAGTTTGAGCTTTGGGGCGGAGTATGCCGCCTTGCTGCTGTCGAGCCTGAGGGTTGAGAAGGACATAGATGGTGCACCTTCAGACGCGAAGGGGGCGAACAGTAGGTGTTTTTCCGAGCCAGAGTGTGGTAGGAGTGGTGTCTGGAAGAAGCGGGTGGGGGTAAAGGTTGTAGAGGAAGGCAGCATGGTAGAGGGCGTACCCCCAGAGTGAGAGTGGTGCATTGGAGTGGCTGAAGAGGCAGCGACCGATCTGCACCAATTGCGGCTCTCTGCTACGCCGTTCTGCTGCGAGCTGTCAGGGAGGGTGAAGTTTTGCAGGATGCCTTCTGAGGAGCAATAGGCTCTGAGCTTGTCGCTGCAAAATTCACCACCACCATCCGAATGAAGGCGCTTGACTTTGCGGTCAAAGCTAGTTTGTGCCTGATTAACCCACGCCATGATGACCTCTGGGACCTCAGCTTTAGTGTGGAGGAGGTGCATAGAGACGTAGCGGGAGTGGTCATCAACTATAGCAAGGAAATAGCGATGGCCGCCTCGTGCGGGAACAGGGGCAGGGCCCCAAACGTCCATGTGCACTAGGTCCAGGGGGGCTACTGCGACTGAGGGTGAGGCAGGGTGGGGCTATTGGCGTAGCTTGCTATTGGTGCAGTCAAGGCACGTGGGAGCTGGGGAGTCAGGTGGTGGGGAAAGTGAGGCTGGTAGACCGAGAAGAAGTTTCTTGGAGGCCATGTCAGCAAGCGTGCGGAAGTTTGGGTGCCCGAGCCGATGGTGGTAGAGGATTGTCGGATTAGCGAAATTGCGACATGAGCATGGTGTGAGAGTAGCATGTGCTTGGGTAGTTGACACCTGTGGGATAGGTACACGTAACGTGTAGAGGCCGCTACTTTTGAGGGTGAAGTGAACTAAGACCTTATTGGTGAGTGGGTCGATGATGTCACAGTAGTCCTCGTTCTCCGAGTAGATGGTGCGGGCCCCATTCTTGAATTTCTTTCTGAGCCACTAGATTGTGACGCAGTGAAGGCACGCACATGCCAGTGACTATGCCGGATGGGAATGCGGGGCACGGGACTGTGGACGAACCCTTAGCAAAAGTGGTGAAGTTTGAATCGGCTCCCAAGAGAGGAATGGGTATTGCGTAGGGTTTGAAGGAGAGTGTCTCCTTGAGCACTATGTGAGTGGCCCCGCTGTCGAGTGTGAACTCTATGTATTGTGGTGCCTGTGATGAACCAATGTACTGGGAGGTTGCTTCATTAATCATGGAAGCGTCAGGGAACAGCAAGTTGATACGCACATCAGCAGGGGCACTATCGCTAGCACTAGCCGGGGCGGAATCCTGTACCTCAACTAGGTTGGCCTTACGAGGGCGCATCCAGTTCGGCGGCTTCTTGTCGACTCCGTGGATGACATACCATTCGTCATCTTTCTTCTTGAAGCACGTAGCGATCGGGTGGTTAGTGCCACCACATACTTGTACCTTGCGGTTGCCATACTTGACGACGTATGTGCACGGAGGGAAGCGGTTGCGCTGGAAGGGTGCCGAGGCGACACTTGCTTGAGGCACGGGAGCACGGAGGGCATAGGCGGCTTGAGCCGTGGAGTCGTTTTCGGCAGAGAGGAGGGCGGAGGAGACCATACCAAAAGTGAGGTCTTCCGCCGAGAGTGTGAGAAGCATCTTCCTCGTGACTTCGTATGCCGAGGTGAGGCCAACAAGATGGGCGGCTGCAGGAGCTTGTTCAGGGAAGACTATACCCAGCTCCTTGAGTTCGCCATGAATGGTCTGCACCTTGGCAATATAGTCGGCCATTCCCAAGCAATCCTCGAGGCGGACCTGGAGCATGCTGGGGATGAGAATGGCCACGCCGACCGCCGTCTTGTTCATGAATCGATCCTGGAGATACTTTTAGATGGCGTTGGAAGTGGGGTAGTTGTGGATTGTATTGACAAGTTCGGGAGGGGTGGAGGCGATGAAGACGCTGATGTTAGCTGAATCGACCTTCTCCCATTTCCGGTACTTCTCAACAGCTTCCTCGTACGCCCTCGTGTCAGCTTCGCTTGCAGTTTCAATTGGCTCAGTGAGGAGGAGGGGCTGTTTTCCCTTGCAGCGGTCGAAAAGGACGTTTTTGAGGTCCAATCCCTGCACGTCACGACTCAGGGGGTGCTTGTCAACTCCGTAGCTCCATGCCTTGAAGTTGGAGCTAGTGCCGTCGGGTTCAAGGCGAAGCGGGGTGATGGGGTTGGCGATGGTGGACGAGGTGAAGCCCATGATAGGAACTTGAAGTTTAGGGTTTCCGAAGGAGAATTTGGAGAATTCGAGGTTTAGGGTTTACGAAAGAGAATTTTGAGGTTTAGGGTTTTTTAAGGAGGATTTGACAGAAACGCCGATTTAGTGTCAACTAACCCTAATCCCACACACCCCCCCACACACCACCCTCAGCTTCGCGGCTACGTTGTTGCTTGGCTTTCCAGCTACGCTGCTGCCTTAGTTGCAAAAGACGCAGATCAGACGCTGCGTCCTGCGTCTGGACGCAGCGTCTAGACGCTAGGACGCAGGACGCGCGTCCAGACGCAGGACGCACGCGGAATTTTTTTCGGGCTGCCCGGAAAAAAAAATTCCCGACTCCGAAATTTACATTCGCGATTTCGACGCGATTGTCGAAATCGCGAAATTTCGACCCCCCAAGGCCAAAGCGACATTCTAAAACAGCCCCCCCAACAATTCATAACCCCCTCAAACAAAATTGAAAGTCTCAAACCTCTTCACCACTCCACATCTACAAAACCCAACCTTTGTGGCCCACCACCAAGCCAATTTAGCAATCCAACCAAGTCTATTTGTGCTTTCCCTCCTACAACCCATCCACCCAATTCTCTTTGGTAAACCCTTGGGGCTTTAGGTTAGTAGCCTAACTCCGTTCCGTTATGGCTTCCTCAAGCAACCCTTCCTCTTCCACCGCATCTAAGAATGTTAGTCCCGACGACGACTCTCCCCCCAAGCGTTTCACTAAGGGGTAGAGAAGAAACTGCAAAACCCCACGCACCATATCTATAGGCATTTTTTTGGGGAAAAAATTGTTGTTGGGGAAATTTTTTGGCTTGAAAGTGTGTGGAAGGTGCCCCCCTCCCCCCTCCCCATGCCCTATACCAAGTTTTTTTGCCTGCCCGAAAGTTTTTTTTGCCCTGCCCGGGCTTGCGTCTTTTGGTGCGTCCTAGGCGTCCAGGGTCCGCGTCCTGCGTCTAGGACGCATGCGTCTGGACGCATGCATCCTAGACGCAGGACGCGTCTTTGCAACTAAGGCTGCTGCTCGGCTTCACGGCTACGCTGCTGCTCGGTTTCGCTGCTACACGGTTGCTCGTTTGCGCAGCTGCACCTGTTTAGCTGCGGGATAGGGGGGATGGGGGTAGAAGTGCAGTTGCGGGGCGACGGGCGGCTGCCCGAAGATGACGCTGCAGGGCGACGGGCGGCGGCACTACGAGGAGGAGAGATGAAGCGAAGATGTTTGACAAAAAAAGTGAGATTGGTTAAGGCGCCGAGGATGCGCTTATGAGAGAAGTATAGAGAATGAAGGGAAAGTGGCGCGGGAGAATTTCCGGCCACAGATGTCGCGAATCACCGGCGACGCCGAGGTTTGCGGGATGAAGATCCACAGAGATAAGAGGATCACAATCCGCGTGTGCGGTTGAATAGCTCTGATACCATGTCACAATTTAAGCTTGGAACTGATGCATTAGTAATGAGCTAGAATCTCTTTAAGTACATCCAAGATGGGCAAGCAATGGATGGGGAAGAGAATTGGAGGCAATCTCTAGGGATTGAGGGTAATCCCAAGACAATCTCCAATTGGTGGGTTGGAGATTGCTTGGAGATTACATTTGGGTTTGGTTGGGATGTAGGTGTACACCCAACCAAACACAAAGTGCAAACTTAAATAATAAAGTACAAAATACAAAGTGTGAGATTGAGGGCTAACACTAACACACAGTGCCTCGAGCATCCCTGTAACAATTGCCTCACCGGTGCTCAATCTCTCCTATCCTTCTCTTCGTTTCCCCTTCACTGTGCTCGTCCACACCCCACCGTTCACACCCTACCGTCCACCAGGATACTTTCTTCCCCCACCTCTTCAGTCGCCGGGGCAGCAGGGCAGCAGCAACGGCCACTCTCACGCACGACCAGAGGTCGGCTGCTCGCCCCCGCTGGACGCCCTACCCCGTCCGCTTCCTGCTCTCCACCGCGCTTGTGAGTATCATCCTCCCCCGGCTTGGCCACATACGTCAATATCTGGTGAGGCAACTCTTGGGACATCTTCCAGTGAACAGCAGCGCTTATGGTTAGGCACTGACGCACTGACACTCAATTGGCGCACACCGGGACTCGAACCCGAGATCTTTGGCTCTGATGAGGGGAGACATGGCACCACCACAGCCACCACAGCCAGGAGGGGCTGGTGTCGTATCCACAATCAGGCCCATCTACAGGCACCACCATTCTCACCTTGTCTCTCCGCTGCTGCCCTACTTGCCAATATCCCCCCCTTTCTCCCCACTGAGCAGGTGGCTGAGATGCGGGGAGACATGGCAGTGCTGTCAGATGCCGCCACAGGCACCACCATTCTGCTGGCGCTGCCCTTGAGGGGAGAGGAGGACAGCGGCAGCTTTGGGGATTGGGGGGAAGATGAGGAGAGTGGTGGTGAAAGGGATGAGTGCGGGTCAGGGAGTGACGGGGAGTGTGTGGAATTTGCTAGTGTTGCAAGGCCAGACATGCAGGAACCTGGGCAGGAGCAGAGACCTGGGCGGGAGCAGGAACCTTGGCAGGAGCAGGAAAGCCTGCAGCAGCATCCATCTGGGCAGCTGCAGCAGCAGCAACAGCAGGCACCTCTGCAGCAGCAGCAGCAGCAGCCTCAGCAACAGCAGGCACCTCTGCAGCAGCAGCAGCAGCAGCAGCAGCAGCAGCAGCAGCAGCAGCAGCAACAGCAACAGCAGGCACCTCTGCAGCAGCAGGCAGGCCTGCTGCAGCATCCATCTGGGCAGCAGCAGCAGCAGCAGCAGCAGCAGCAGCAGCAGCAGCAGCAGCAGCAGCAGCAGCAGCAGCAGCAGCAGCAGCAGGCACCTCTGCAGCAGCAGCGGGCACCTCTGGAGCAGCGGTCAGCACAAACTCACTCTCACTCTCAGCCGCGAGCTGGCATATTCGAATCCTTGGTGCGTGCAGGAGAGGCGGACAGGGTATTGCCAGCAGTGGCGGCAGCGGCAACCGAGGAGGGGGGGTTGCCAGCAGTGGTGGCCATGGCAGCTGGGATGGCGGCGGAGGGGAAGTCAGTGGCAGTGGCGGGAAGGGCGGGGTGTTTTGAGACGTCTCAAAACACGGCTGCGGCTTCGGCGGAGGAGGAGGAGGAGGAGGAGAAGGCAGTGGCAGTGGTGGGAAAGGCAGGGCTGCGGATAGTACGGTCGCTCTCGCTCGCGGCGATTGCGGCGGGGCGGGGGGCAGCATGGTTGCATTTGCTCCCGAAGCCCCGCTCCTACACGGAGGGCCTGGGAGACATGGAAGGGGGGCAGGTTCGTGCAGTGGGGGTGTCGGGGAAGGCTGAGGGGGTACTGCCGGCGGCTGACGGGTTGTTGCCAGCAGTGGCGGCAGCGGCAGCAGAGAAGGGGGGGTTGCCAGCAGTGGTGGCCATGGCGGCTGCGGCGGCGGAGGAGGAGGAGGAGAAGTCAGTAGCAGTGGTGGGAAAGGCAGGGCTGCGGATAGCACGCTCACATTCGCTCCCGAAACCTGGGCAGCAGCAGGCAAGCCTGCAGGAGCATGCATCTGGGCAGCAGCAGGAACCTCTGCAGCAGCGGGCAGCAGCACGAGCGCACTCTCGCAGGGCGGGGCAGCGGATAGCACGGTCGCATTCGCTCGCGAAACCGCCACTGCATTCGCACACGGACGGCACGGGAGGCGCGGAGGGGGGGCAGGTTCGTGCAGTGGCGGCGGTACCAGGCCCAGGCTGGGGGATTACACGGGCGCAATCTCTTCAGACGTCTCGAAAGTCAGTATTAGGCGCAGGCCGCAGAATAACACGGGCGCAGTCTCAACCCGGGCTGCATGCGCACGGGGAGGGTGCAGCAGGGGATGCAGAGGGTGCGGCATTGGCGGGGCGGGGGGTGGCGGTGGTGGATGACAACGCGGTGAACCGCATGGTGGCAAGGAGAACACTGCAGGGCTACGGGGCGCACGTGCTGCTGTTCCCCTCCGGGGAGGACGCGCTGCAGGCGCTCTCGAATGCTACGCCCTCTGCCCCGCCCATCCAGCTGCTGCTGCTTGATCTCCACATGCCACCCGGCATCGACGGGTGAGCTGGAATTCCGTTTCCGTAAACATGGCACCGTTGCTGTTACCATAGGCCTTTGTCTTTAGCAGGTGCTCTCAGCTGCTGCTTGGGCTCCATTCCGTCTCCAATCCCTCATCCTGCCTTGTTCCCATCCATTTCTTGCCACGCAACGCGTCCCAAATTCCAACAGATTCGAGACGGCTGGTCGGATCTGAGCCAGGGAGGAGAGCGCGCAACACGAACACCACATGCAAGAGGCACACACAACCTCCGGTGGTCCCTCATCCGTATTGTTCCCATCCCCCCCTTGCCCTCACTGTTTCCCGACAGGTTTGAGACGGCTCGTCGGATTCGAGCGATGGAGAGCTCGCAGCACGCACGGCAGCAACAGATGTCAGAGGGAGACAATACCGCCAGCGACGGAGCAGCAGCAGCAGAAACAGCAGCAGCAGCAAGTTCAGTTGATGCAAGCACGCACGACCGCGTTTGCATCATAGCATTGACGGCTGACCTGGATGTGGGGGTGAAGCGAGCGTGCATGGAAGCAGGGATGGATGGAGCAGTGAGGAAGCCGATAGTGGCACAGGAACTGCTCTCTGCGCTTATAACAGCAGGGTTTGGAGAAGGCGCCGTTTGAGTCGTCTCAAAAGTCACCACATCGGAACATCGACTGCTTGGTCGACGCAGGGTTCAGAGCAGGTTCCATCTGAGTCGACTCAAGGCACAACACGAGCGCCTTTGTATAGCAGCACCGACTGCTGGCTTGGGTGTGGGATTGAGGCGAGGCGAGCATCATGGAGGTAAAAAAAGGGGCGGGGCAGCAGGGCTCTCGTTAGCAGACTAAATTAGTCTGTTGGTCTTAGTTTCAGGCACAAAATGAATAGTTCATATGTTGCGGCAGACTTTTGCTTTTAGGCCATATGAGAGCCCAGACAAATACTATATGTTCATATGTTTTTTCAGGAGAGTTATGGCAAGGGATCTGATCCAGTAGAAATCGCGTATAGTTTCGTCTGAAAGAGACAAACCGACCCACTTGGCCAGTGGAGCAGCGATGTGTTGCCTGTGTGCTCACGCGTAATGATTCTTGCGTGTGGGCTCGGGGGGTAACTTTGGATTCTTCTTGCCAGCGCACTCCGCATCTGACTCAGTTGCTGCCACGCATCTGTCGGGTAGCTGTTGTCGGCGCCGCTGCCAGGCAGTTTCCCCCTCCCTCGCTGGCAGATTGCAAGGACAGTCGGTGCACAGCAAACAAGGCATGCATGGACCTGCCATTGCACTTTCGTGACACCCTCGTCAGAGAGGCGCGGTTCGTGACAAGACGGTCCCTACCACCCATCCTTTCTTCTCCAAGCCTTTCTTCGACATCCTTGCACTCCCCCTTTCAATTCGTCCCGTCCCGTCCTCATGTGTCTCACCACACCACACAATGCTAGCCGAACATGGCGCCCCCACCTCAACCGACAACCCTGAGCGTAATTCACCCGCGGTACCTGAGGCACCCCTGGTATCCGCGTTAGATTTCTTAACGCGGAAAGCTCCGGCCGCGATTCCAGTGACCACAACTGCCGCAGTAGCCTCGCCTCCACCTGTAATTCCTCCCCCCAACATCATTCCGTCCTGCAACAACGATCCCCTTATCCCCTCGCCAGCCACGTCAGATGCGGCAGAGACCTCGACCCAGCCTAGCACGGCTGAAGCTGAGTCGTCGCCCCTGCCCGTTTCGGCATCTGTGGCTACCACAGCACCTGCGATCTCTTTTTCTCGCATAAGAGTTGGGAACGGCAAATTCAAACAGCGTCTTCTCAGTTTTGCCCGTCCCACTCCAGGTGTCGCCCCAGCTACCGTCCCCCGCTTTACTCGTCCAGGCCCATCAAACCCCGTCGCCGCCGACAAGGACGGCAACAAGTCCCGCGCCTTGACCATCGAGCAGTGGCAGGAGAAGGCGAAGGAGAAATGGATCCAGCACTTCCCGTGGCTCATCATCTCGCAGACCTCATGGGGTCAACCCTGCATGCGGTGCTCGATCTGCATGGTGCACGGAGACCCCAGCTGTGAGAATAGTGGCTATAATTAGGAGCCATAGCTAGGAAAACCCTAGCTAGGCAAGAGAGAGTTTAGGCAAAAGAGGAGTTTCACTAGCAGCAATGAGGATACATATAGCAAACCCTAGATGGGTTGTACTCGCTATAGAGCACCCCACTACAGGCTAGAGAATAACATTCTGACACACCCCCATAGCCAAAGTGGGGTGTAATCAGTACAATGAGCAAGCAGGTATAGAGCAGGTTCACAAAGGTAAGTAAAACTAGAGTCATTCACAAAGGGCAAGTGAGGAGGAGGAGGCGAGACTGTAGGAGGAGAGGAGATAAGAGGCGACGACTGAAGCTGCAGACACACGGGCAACAGGAGTCAAACTGGCACAGTGGCTACCGGAACAGCGCCCCGGAATACAGGAGTAACTGGCTCCGCGGCTAAGTGCGGCAGACGAGCAACGGACCCACGGGCGACTGGCGCAGCTGGCTACGACTGGGCTACCGGAACAGCGCCCCGGACTACAGGTGCTGCTGACGACAAGACGGCAGCCTCCGCTCAACCTCCCCCGACCGTCCCACCCCCCTCTCACACACCCCCTGTTCGAACCCTAGCTCCACTCCCACGTCACCCCCCTAGCACCACTCCTTCGGCTCCCACACACCCACCCCCCTCAGCGGCAGCTGCAGCAGCGGGAGACGGAGGAGGAGGAGGAGCAGGGGACGGAGCACACGGCCAGCACCCCCATAGGCGCCACCCCCACACTCGCCACCCCCAAACCCTAAAAGAGGCGGAATGGGAGGGGGGAAGGGGCGATTCGGGGGCGATTCAGGGGGAGGGCGCGCGGCTCCCCAGGGCAACGCGACGGGGCAGCGAGTGGGGGGGTCGCGCGCGGCTCCCCAGGGCGCCGCGACGGGGCAGCGGGGGGTCGCGCGCGGCTCCCCAGGGCGCCGCGACGTGGCTGCGGGGTCGCGTGCGGCTACCCAGGGCGCCGCGACGAGGCAGCGGGGCCGCGCATGGCCCCCCAGGGCTCCGCGACGAGCGGGGGGGGGCCGCGCGCGGCTCCCCAGGGCGCCGCGACGGGGCAGCAGGCGTCGCGCGCGCTTCCCAGGGCGCCGCGACGGGGCAGCGGGGGCGACGGGGGGGTCTGCTGCAGGCGACGGGAGGGAACCGACGGGGGGAAACCGCCGCGCGCCCCGGAGCGCACGGCGGGCAGGAAGCCGCCGCGCGCCCCGAGCGCGCGGCGGGAAGAAAAATAAGGCGTCGCGCGCCCCATGGCGCGCGACGGATAGGAAAGCAGCGGAAGCATCGAGTGGGGCCCACAGGCCATGAGCGTAACCGCTCTGACACCATGTGAGAATAGTGGCTATAACTAGGAGCCATAGCTAGGAAAACCCTAGCTAGGCAAGAGAGAGTTTAGGCAAAAGAGGAGTTTCACTAGCAGCAATGAGGATACATATAGCAAACCCTAGATGGGTTGTACTCGCTATAGAGCACCCCACTACAGGCTAGAGAATAACATTCTGACACCAGCTACCAGTACGGCCGCGACGGGGAGGGTGGGCTCGACATTCAACGACAGACAATGCGGAAACACCAGCATTCGATCAAGCATGAGGCGGCAGTGGACCGACAACAGCTACGAGACGGCAAGAAGGCGGCTCAGAAGACTATTGTCGACTTCGAGAAGGGTGACGCGGAAGCCACCCGTTTGGCAAAACTGTTGGCAACAGTTATTTTCATTTGCAGGAGTGACTCACCCATTGTGTTGTTTGTGTCGCTGGTCCAGTTCATGGCAGAAATGGGCACGCCGGACATGCCCCTGAAGGAATCAAGCACATACTACAGCGAGTACGTGTTGGTATGCTTTGGGGGACCCGCCTGTTAAAACCCGCTTCTAATAATGTTGTGTATGATCGTTGCAGGTACGGGTTCGCGCAGTTGGTAGAGACACTCGTCGTCTACCTTCGTGCTCAACAGAAGAAGCACATCCGGGAGAGTCCTTACCTGGGCCTTCAGCTGGACGAGAGCACGGACCGTCGCCGCGGAAAACACCTTATCGTCTACCTGTCCTTCCTCCGCAACAACACGCCAGTGACTGAATTCTTCGTGCACCTAACAGTTGAGCAGTGCGATGCAGGTTCCCCGCAGGCAGTCCTTCTAACCCACTTGGAGTCCACCGGCCTCGATCTTGAACGCAACAGCGGCATCAGCACCGACGGTGCAAGCGTCATGGTCGGTTCTCAGACGGGCCTGGTGGCGCGCCTTCGAACACGGATTCCACACCTCGCCGGGTTCCACTGCGTCGCGCACAGGTTTGTAACCCGACTTCTGTTATTTGTACCAATCGTTGCCTGTTTATCTAACTTATCGTTTTTCCCGTGTTGTGTCAGGGAAGCTTTGGCGGCAAAGGATGCCGCTGAGGCCTACCCCGACCTTGACCTCGTCGACAATGTCGTCCGCTCCTTGGCGGAGCAGCTTGGACGGTCGGCCAACTTCCACCTACGCTTCAAAGAGCTGCAGGAGGTGCTCTGCCAAACAAACCTGGAGCTGCAGGGCATCCACAGCGTCAGGTGGCTTTCACGTGGTCTGGCGGTTCAGCGTCTGGCGGACAACCTTCCCGCGGCTGTCATTCTGCTGTACGAGAACGACCCGAAGGCTTACCTCCTCGTAACCAGCTTGAAATTCCACTTCCTGGTGGTCTGGCGGTTCAGCATCTGGCGGACAACCTTCCCGCGGCTGTCATTCTGCTGTACGAGAACGACCCGAAGGCTTACCTCCTCGTAACCAGCTTGAAATTCCACTTCCTGCTGTTTTTCCTGGCTGATGTGTTGAAAGAGCTCGACGCACTCAACCTCAAATTCCAGCGACGGCAGGTACGTTGTTATGCTTCTCGCTGTGACGGGTTGTTTATTGTGTTGCTGAACCGACTGTCTATGACACTCACCCGTGCGTGCCTTTCCACTGCCTCTCATGTGTGTGGCAGGTCGACGTGACACACGTGCTGCAGATGGTGGACAACACCAGGCTCACGCTCCGCAACCGTTACCTGAGTGACACGGACGACTTCGGAGATGGGAGCAACGAGCTGAGCTCCTTCTTGGCGAAGCATGCGTCCTCGGAAAAGAGGGTGGTGAAGGTGACGGGCACCGACTCGACTGGGGCGCCAACCACGCATGAGTACACCCTTTACGAGCAGAAGATCAAAGGTCAGAAATCTGGCGGGGGCTTGGACGACTGCATCACACTGGCGAAGGGGCATGTGAAGGAGCTGCTGAAGCGTCTGGAGAGCCGGATGAAAGACTTGGGCTCTCTGGAGGGCGCCAAGCTGTTCACGCAGCGGCAGCGGCGGTTTTTACAGTGGCTGGAGGCTCTCCGCAATCTGTTTAAGCGGAAACCGCAAGACCCTGACACTCTGCCAGGTACGTCTTTGATTTCGCTTGTGCCTGATTGTGGCGGATATGACGTTTCTGTCGCCAATGCCCCGTTGATTTCTTAGAGCTTGATGACTTATGAATACCAACGCGTATAACAGTATACTTGCTTCTGATTCGCACCCCGCCACCAGGAGTCAACTGGACGAGGGCACAGAAGGAGCTCAGCAGTTTCACCCCGATCATGTCGACCCATCAGCAGGAGCTGAGCTTCTAGGACGGCCTGAAGCAGATGCTCAGCTCCCCCGACTGGTGCACGGCCTACCCCAACCTGGTCCGCCTTTGGATGGCGGTCGTAGTGCTGCCCCTGAGCACCGTGGAGTGCGAGCGGGGCTTCTTCCGCCAGAACATCATCAAGAGCTGGCTACGCGGCAATCTGAACGACGCGAAGCTGGGCGACCTGATGACCGTCTCCATGCTGAAGTACGAACCAAACTGGCCCGCGCTTGTAGAGCTTTGGAGAGGCGCGAAGAAGAGGCGTCCAGCCAAGGATGTGGTGATGGCGCATGCGCAGAGGCCCGTGAAGCGCACGAAGAAGACCCTTGCGATGCTGGCCGCGAAGCAGGCGGCAGCAACAGCAGCAGCAGATGCTGCTGCTCGTGAAGCAGCAGCTACAGAAGAAGCAGCCAGGCTAGAGGAGGAGTTGGGCCCCTGGCAGAGACGGGCTGGCCACTGCAAAGTGCACATGACTTCAGATTCAGAGCTAGACGGGGACGACGACGACGAGGAAGGTTACTCTACTGGTAGTGATAGCGAATCCTAGATCATTATTATGAATGAATGTATGGTGATTGTGTGTAGTTAGTAGTAGACATTAGGCATTTTGTGGTGTAGACTTCTGTTTTTTAGAAAATTAGTCTGAGCAGTCATTCGGACTAAAACAATCCGTCTGAGGTAAAGACCACCCTGGAATCCGCCATACCGTATTTACTCGGGTAATGGACCCGCCAAAATTATAGACCCCCGGGTCGTTAAATGGTGGGGGTCTAATGCTACATGCAATTTCGTAATAGACCCCCCTTTCAGAGACGTCATCCGGACTAGACCCCTCCTAACTGTAGACTGCTTGAATTCGGATCAGACTGTACGGAGGTACTTGGTCAAGGAAGCGCGAAAGTTTGCTGATTGGAACAGATTCACCGCGCGTCAGTCTCGCGTCAGTCCCGCGTCAGGCACGTGGTCAGAATTTCGCTGACGCATTATCAAAGTGATTGCATTTCGTTTTGTACACTGCAGGTATTTGACATGACTTCGAAATATAAACATGTAGGATTGTACCCAGGGTCTATTAAATTTACACCCACTTAATAGCCCCACCCCCCTTTTTTTCCCGGGGTAGGATTAGACCCTAGGGTCGTTTACCCGGGTAAATACGGTATGAGGGTAAGACGATTTTTTATATATATATATATATAAAAACATGTCAGACCGGCCTAAAAGTTAGCAAGAGCCCTGACCGTATTCCCCCGGATATAAGACCCTAGGGTCTTATGCTAAATCCCTAAAAAAAATGGGGGGGGTCTTAACAAAGGAAAAAAAATTATAACAGCCGGGTCTTTTCATGTGGCATTACTTTTTTTTAGTGTTTTCAACACAAAAGCTACAAGTAAAGTTGTGGGTTTGCTTTTGGCGATCGCTTGACCAGTCAAAACGAATTCGCCCGTCACAGTAAAAGTCGCCCCTCTGACGCAGCAATTTCCCGACTGACACAGCAATTTCGCCACCTGACGCAACAAACTGGCCCCCTGAAGCAATAGCTGAAGTGTAGCCATATGCTGTTTGCTGGCGTTGTACCCAACTGTTGTTTCCTATTTGTGCCCTCTCTCCATATGTGTGCCTTATACAGTTCTCCTGTTTCATAACGTAAGAGCTGTAGCATTGTATAGGGATCGTCCCATCGTGCATACATACCCTAGCGCAGTGACTAATCTGTGATGGCATCTTCATGATGCAGCAAAGTGGTACTGAAACAAAACTAAACAAGCCACTGACATGTTCACTCTGCAGCACATTCGAGAACCCATAGCACTGACAACAACCTATCAGCTTCCAGAAAGACTGGACCACCCATTCATCCCCTGCTTATCCGATGTCTGGACCATTGAAGCACAGCTACATTGTCAGAATGAAGAATGGATGATGCATTGATGTTGGTTGGGGTACATATAGCTAACCCTAAGTTTTGTACCCCCTAAGACAAACCTCACTATAGGCTACAACATTTGACACACCCCCATAGCCTAAGTGAGGGGTGTCTAGCAGAACCAAACGAGTACGGTCACAAGACCAGTCCAAGAAACGAAGCTCAGGGTGGATCACAACGTCACCACACAGTCTGAGCACAAACAACAGTGGCCACAAGGCCAGTCCAAGAAGTAACAGAGATATATAGAAAGCAAAGTAAACAGTACACTCAAGTCTAAGCAACACGAGAACCAGTGTCAACAAGGCCTAACTGCACACAGCACCTCTGGTGGTCACAAGGCGGAAGCGCCTTGGTGAAGATGTCTGCAGTGTTGGCCTCGGACTCCACAAACTCAAAGCGAGCCTGTCCACGCCTCTGCAACTCTCGCAGAAGAAAGTACCTGACGTGAATGTGCTTCACTCTGCTCTCCAGTCGTGGCTCTCGACAAAGGAGAATAGACGCCTTGTTGTCAGTGAACAAGGTCGGTGCAGAGCTCGGCCGCTCACCAAGGTCGGTGAGCAAGAAGGTCAACCAACGCAGCTCCTGTGCCGCCATGGCACCAGCGTAGATCTCAGCCTCAGCTGTAGAGGTCGAGACCGAAGAGGAGCGCGTGGACCGCCAGGAAACAGCTCCAGAACCCAGGCTGAAACAGTACCCCTGAGTAGACCTGTGAGTCTCAGCGTCGTCAGCGTAAGAGGAGTCACAGTGACCAGTAAGTACGACAGACTGCTGCCCTCCAAGAACTAGCCCCACGCCTGATGTCGTCGCTAGGTACTTCGCCACCCTCACAGCTGCTGTCCAGTGAACAGGACGGTGTCTCCCTGGCGCAACAAAGCGCGCAAGAACGCTGAGAGGGAAGGCGAGGTCCGGGCGAGTACAAGTCATCAGGTACATGAGGCAACCCACAAGCTCTGCGTAGGGACCACTAGGCTCGAACGGCTCGTCAGGAAAGGGTCCAGTGAGTCTGTGGTCAACAGCAAGAGGTGTGCGCTGTACTGTGGAGTGCTGAAGCCCGAACCGCTGAAGGACCTGCTGCACCATGTGTGACTGTGAAAGTGTAATGGTGCGAGCAGCTCTGTCTCTGGTGATCTGCAGGCCAAGGTAGTGGCGCAGCTCACCAAGATCAGTGCAGGTGTGTCTCTTCTGCAGTTCGGACTTCACGTGTGCCAAAGCAACCCTGTCAGGGGTGGCGAAAACAAGGTCGTCAACGTAGACCAGAACAAAGAAAGGTGTGGGGCCACGACGAACGAACAGCGACGGGTCAGCAGAAGACGGCTGGAACCCAAGGTCAGACAGGGTAGAACGCAGGGTGTCGTGCCACTCACGAGGAGCCTGACGAAGACCGTAAACCGGTCGCCTCAGCCTCCACTGGGTCCCAGGAGGGAAAGAGCCAGTGAAGGCAGAGGGACGACGCAACCAGACCTCCTCATGAAGACTGCCCTGAAGGAAAGCAGTAGAGAAGTCGAGAGAGTGTAACTCGTAGTCTCTCTGTGCTGCTACGTGTAGTAACACCCGAAGAGTGGTCATCTTCGGGGTGGGCGCGAAGGTCTGAAAGAAGTCAACTCCCTCGCGCTGACTGAAACCTCTAGCCACGTAGCGCGCCTTGAAGACCGGAGGAGATCCCGGTGGCCGCTTCACCCTGTAGATCCACATGCCGTCGACTACGTTCGCCCCCGGAGGGGGAACCTCATCGACGTAGGTGCCTGTGGATCTGTAGGAGGCCATCTTTGCGTCCATGGCAGCTCTCCACTGAGAGGCCCAAGGCCCTGACACTGCCTCAGCGTAAGTGCGAGGAGTCGGAATGTCAAGGGCGTCGGGGTCACCCTCAGGGGCAAGGAGCATGGCACAGAGATGAGGGGAAGCGGCCGCCAGGAACTCTAGCTCAAACTGCCTGTCCTCTAGGGCGTCACAGCCAAGGGCAGACACACCCCCGACGGCCAGAGGACTGGAAGGAGGAGCAGCCACAAGAGCGGTGGCGAAGTCAAGGCGGCGGGTAGAGGCAAACTCAGTGACTGCGGCAGTAAGAGCGGACACAGAGGACACAGAGGCACGAGGGTGGGTAACAAGAGAGGCGAGAACACGAGAGAGAACAGGACGGTACGTGCGGTAGTAGTCAGTGACAGGAGAAGGAAGCGACACAGTGAGGGCCGACTCAGGAGGAGACGGAAGCACAGACGGAGACGGACGAGGTGGACGAGAACAAAGGAAGGCTGTACGAAGGTCAGTGAAGGGAACAGGAGACGAGGGACGAGCACGAGGGGAGCGACGAGAGGCCCAAGTCTGAGAAGGAGGAGGAGACAACGAAGACTGAGAACGAGGGAAAACAGCGGGAGAGGGGTCAGGAGGAGGAAGCGGAGGACCAGAGACGGGAGGAGAGGGGGAGGAGGAAGGAGAGGGAGACGGGAGACCAAGGGTCCGAAGACCCGAGACAGGAGGAGGAGACGGCAGCAGCTGCTGCTGCGGCTGCTGCGGCTGCTGCTGCTCCAGCGGCTGCTGCCCCTGCTGCTGCTCCTGCTGCTGCTCCTGCTGCTGTCGCTCCTGCTCCTCGAGCCGCTCCAACTCTCTCTCCTCTCTCTCCAACTCCAGCTGCTCCTCACGAGCACGGCGAACACGAGCCTGGAACCTGGTCGGGTAGGGGTGGGGGGAAGGAGTAGTGTCCGGGGCAGCGGCAGCCCCAGAGTCGACCTCCGAAGCACCAAGCACACCACCCCCAGAGGCAGCACCAACACCAGCTCCAGACCCAGGCTCTCCAGAAACCGAAGGGACACCCTCACCCCCAGACGCAGCACCCCCAGACTCCGCACCAGCACCCCCAGACTCCGCACGACCAGTACCAGCCCCCGGAAGACAAGAGTCCTCTGCAACCCGCGGCTCAGCTCCAACTCCAGCACCCCCAGAACCAGAGACCTGTACAGGGACAGTCGCAGGACCAACCTCCCGAGAGGGAGCACCTGCAGGAGGCGGCGAGGAAGACTGTGGGGAGGGAGGCTGTACAGGGGGGGCTACCGAAGGGGGAGGGCTAGCCTGAGACACACCAGACGGGGCTGGACCAGGGGGGGGAGGCTGTACCGGGGGAGCAGGCGGGGGAGCGGCGGTCAGGAAGAGAGGGGGGGGAGGGACCGGGAGACCTCGACTGGGGTACCTGACGTAGTACGGGGTGGACTCCTCGAAACGGACGTCACGGGAGTCAAAGAACCGGTAAGTGGGAGGGTGGTAAAAGGTGAAGTCAGAGGAGTCCTCAGGGAAACCAAGGAAGACACAAGGAACGGCGCGAGGCGAGAGCTTGTCCGCGGAGGTGTCGCGGACAAGAGCCAAGCACCCCCAGACACGAAACCTCGACGCGACACCAGGGGACCCTGTCCAAAGACTGGTCGGTGAAGCCTCCGGCCGAGAGACGCGTGGCCAGAGGTTCAGCTGGTGCGCGGCGTACCTGACCGCGTATGGCCACAGGAAATGGGGGGCACGGGCGTGAGTCAAGGAGGTGCGGGCAATCTCCATGACCAGGCCTATGCGACGCTCAGCAACCCCATTCTGCTGTGGGGACTCCGGAAGCGTCCAGGACTGACGAATGCCCTGTTCGCGACAGAATCCAGCGAGAATGCCGGAGCGAAACTCGCCCCCGCGGTCGGAGTGGAGACAGCTGACACGACGACCACGAGTGTCCTGGGTGGTAAGCAACCACCTGATCAGCGTAGAAGTCACCTCAGACTTCCTCGCCAGGGGGAACACTGTGGTGTAGCGGGAGTAGTCGTCAACGACCACCAAAAAGAAACGCTCACGCTCAGGGCCAGGGCGAGGAGAGGGGCCCCAGACGTCCAAGTGCAGCGTCTCAAAAGGCTCGGTGGCCGGACGAAGGGAGGAGGAGTGAGGGGTGGCGCGCAGCCTACCCTCGACGCAAGGACCGCACGGTGGTGCAAGGGACGGCGGCAGCGACGGCAAGACACGCGGGAGACCTAAGACAAGACGCTGACGAGACATAGCGCGAAGACGAGGAGGAGAAGGGTGCCCCAGCCGGTGGTGCCACAAAACGGTGGGGTGGGCAAGCGACCGACAGGAGCACGACGCAGCGACCGGACTAGACGGAGGAACCTGACAAGACACAGCTACCTGGGGGGACGGAGCAACCTGGTGAGACGCGAGGACTCGAACGGGGGGCAAAACAGGGGCCGGGGGCAGGAGGGGCGGCTGTGGCTGCGGCTGCGGCTGCTGCTGCTGCTGCTGCTGCTGCGGCTGCTGCTGCTGCTGCAGTCGCTGCTGAGCGCGCGGGCCAGTGTGAAGAGTGTAGAGACCGGAGCCCGGCTCAGCAGCAAAAGTGGCGAGGGGCTGGTAAGAGTCCCCGTCAACACACACCGCAGTCTCTCCAGAAGGCTCAAACCACACACCCACGTGCTGACTCACGAGGGGTCGCACGCCCACCAAGTTCCGGGAGAACGAGGGGACGTGAAACCCAGTGAGAGACCCAGAAGGAGCAGCCGGACACGGCAAGGTGGTAGTGTGACGCGCGGTGACTGGTCCCGAAGTGGGATCAGCCAGCGCCACAGAAACAGGCGCAGGAAGAGGCGTAAGTGTCGTGCTGTCACGAAAGAAGCAGTGAGAGGCTCCAGAGTCCAGCGTGAACGACAGCGAACCGTCCTCTGAGGTAGCCGCTGGACTAGAGTCTACACAAGAACCTACACTAGCAACAGGCAACTGAGCAAGGCTAGCACCTAAGCTAACAACACCAGAGTAAACAGAGTCAGAAACACTAGAGTCAACAACAGCATACATAGCATGGGGATTACCAATCAGATCAACTAACTGCTCAGCAGACATGCCCCACAGAGCGGAGCCGTAACGCTGAACAAGAGGCAGCCAGTCAGGGGCAGGAGCACCAACCCCGTAGACCAAACGAACCGTGTCAGTGAGCTGAGCAAAGCACTGACCAGGGGGGTGAAACCGGCCACAAGGGTGGCCACGACGAGTGCCTGTCAGAACCTGGTAGGTGCAGGGAGTGTAAGCAGCACCGCGCTGGGTCTGACGCAGCCCCGACCCTGGAGCCAGCTGCTGCCGCTGCTGCTGCTGAGGCTGCTGGGAGGAGAGGGGCTGCTGGTGCTGCAGAAGCTGCTGCTGACGCTGAGCCTGGTACCACGCCGCTGCTCCACCAACCGGGGCAGGAAGTACAGGAGGCGACTGACGAACTCGGGCGTCGCCACCACCAGCAGGCGCAGTGGAGTCACCAGTCACTGCACGAGGCGCCTCTCCAGGCCCTGAACCTCCACCGCCGCCAGGCGCAACGCCACCTCCACTACCTCCGCCTCCACCTCCACTACCACCACCAGAACCGCCTTTCTTGCCACTCCTACCGCGGGACCGCGACGCAGTCGTAACAGCAGCTGCAGTCGCGTCAGTAGCGGCAGTGGCAAGTGAGGCAGTAAAGGTGGGTAACTGCGGGACTGTGCACCCGTGGAAGAGTGGGGGGGGCACAGCACCAGAGGCAGCGGCTACCGAGCGAAGGTTGCTCTCGACGTCCTTGAGTGCAGACTCAAGGACCTCGACGGTGAGCTCACTAGGGTGCTTCAGCAGAAGCGCGTCGCGAACGGAGGCAAGGCGGTCAGGGAGGCTAGTGGCGATGAAATAGATAGTAATCGCCATAGGGGGAGGAAGCAGTGCAAGCTGTGCCTCAGTGCAAGCAGCGCGGTAACTAGCGTCGAGCGAGCGGAGGTGAGCGATCAAGTCAGCAGAGCGCTCAAAAGACGCTAGGTCAGGAAACAGGAACGGGAGGAACAGGCGGCCAAGAGAGACAGCAGCGGGAGTAGAGTAGCGGGCCTTAATCGCAGTGAGGTACTCAGCAGCGGTGCGAACCTGAGTGAAGTGAACCTCCTCAGACTCAGGGAGGAGGCTGCTGAGCGCGATGCAGGCCGCAGCGTCACGTGACGTCCAAGCCGTCTGGTCAGCTCGCTGAGTGGCAAAGCGGGCTCTAGCGGCGTCGTCAGGGGCAGGTCCTAAAGGCGTAGGGTCGGGGGGCGCAGGTAGGGCACCAGTAGCGTGCGCCCAGAGGGTCTCGCCTGCCTGGACCTGACTCTCTAACAGACGGCGAGCACGAAGAAGCCAGACGGAAAAATCAAGAGGTCTACCGTCAGCGTCGAAACGAAGGACACGCTGAGTCGCCATAGTGAAAACGAACGCGAACGGAGAGGGAGGGGACAGCAGTAGGTGAGAGGCAAATTAGGGTTCGGCGGTACTCTGGGACAGGGGAGGAGCGGACGCCACAGCGGGCGTGACAGCGGGAGGTAACAGGGGACTAAGCAGCGGGGAACGGGAACGGGCGCAGCGGCGGGCGATGGCAGCGCGCTCGGCAGCAGGGGCCAGCAGCGCGCGCAGCGGGCGACGGCAGGGGGCGCAGCGGCGACGCGCGCAGCGGCGGGCGACGACGGCGGGGCCGCGGCGAGGCGCGCAGGGGGCGGGCGACGGCGGCAGGCGCGGCGGCGACGAGCGCGGTCGCGAGCGACAGTGGCGGGCGCTGCGGGACGGGCGACGCGACGGGGGGAGAGGGCGGGAGCGACGGGACAGGGGGAGGGCGACGCGACGGGGGGAAAGGGGCGGGTGCGACGGGACAGGGGGAGGGCGACGCGACGGGGGGAAGGGGCGGGCGCGACGGGACAGGGGGAGGGTGACGCGACGGGGGGAAAGGGGGGGCGCGACGGGACAGGGGGAAGGCGACGCGACGGGGGGGCGGTAACAGCTGGAACGATACGAACGAGAGCGTGGGTCGTTGCTAGGCTCGGTAACAGCTGGAACGATACGAACGAGAGCGTGGCTCGGCGCTAGGCTCGGTAACAACGAGAAGGAGACGAACGAGAGCTAGGATCAGGCTCGGGTGGTACGAACGGAGAACGGCGGAACGGGATCCCACAGGATCCTAACCTAACTGATACCATGTCAGAATGAAGAATGGATGATGCATTGATGTTGGTTGGGGTACATATAGCTAACCCTAAGTTTTGTACCCCCTAAGACAAACCTCACTATAGGCTACAACATTTGACATACACACCCAAAACTTAAGAATTTCCGACACAAGCCACCCAGCAACCAAACCCCTCAAGGCATGCCATGCTATGGATGTTCAACCTTTATCTGCTCAACTAATAACCTCGGATTTGTAACCCATATATGCCATGGTGATTTATATCCCGTTCTCGTTGCCTATCCAGTCTATGCGTGCACCCACCATACCTCAGAAACTGCAGCATCTCGAGCTCAGAAAAATCTTCTGGCAGAGTCTCCAATTTCACACATCCAAACAGGTCCAGGTTCTTGAGCCGGGTCAGCTGCGCAAAGTTTCCTGGAAGCGATCGGATGCCAGTGGTGTCAACACTCAACGTGTTCAGGCAGGCAAGCTGGGTGAGAGAAGCAGGGAGACTTTCCAGTGCAGAACAGTCTGAGAGATTCAACTCCCTTAGCCTCGATAATGCACCGATGCTGGTGGGAAGGGAAGTGAGCTTGGGTGCACGAACGTCCAAGGAGGTCAAATGCCGAAGCTGAGAGATGGTTTCTGGCAGCACTTTCAGTTCTGCAGCATGCTCTATCTGCAAACGCCGGAGCTGCTTCAGGTCCGAGCCAATGCTTCCTGGAAGCTTCTCGATGTTACCAGCCCTGGAGATAACCAGAACTCGCAGCTGAGGAACAGAAGCCAAGGGAAATGCCAGCTCCGTTGCATCCTCCGCCAATACCAACTCCAAATGTTGCAACCCAGGCAATGCACTGTGTTCAGACAGATTGGCTTTCCCACCCTCCACATTGACCAGATTCAACATCAGCTTCTTAAGATTCGGCAGCATAGGGAGGTTCGGCAGAAAAACGGTTTGGTTGTAGCTCCCCAGGCTCAGGGACTCGAGAGAGGAAGGCAGGGAAGTAGCAGGTCCGTTCAGCCACATGGAAGGGTGACATCCGGTCAGCTCCAGCCGTCTCAGCTTCACAAGGGTGCTCAGCTTTTTGGGAAATGAAACGAGCTCACTGCACATCCCAACCGTCAGGGTGTGTAAATTAGTCAGCCCTGTCACGGATTCAGGGATCTCCTTGAGATTGAAGCAGCAATGAATGCTCAGGTGCCGCAGCTGATTCAGCTTCCCAATCCCCTCTGGAAGCTTCTCATCTGCAACCAGATCCATGTCAAGCCGGGTCAACGAAGTCAACAGGGAGAGTGAACCGGGCAGCTGCAGCGGATTGAACACAAAATTTGGGAAGATACTCTGGATGGCTGCCATTCCCCCCAGACCCTTGGGAAGCCTCAGTAGCGGCAGCTTCACCATACACAGCGTCTTGAGAGCTCCTAGACGACCGAAATTCGCTGGAAGCTGGCGGAATGCGCGGCAACCAACCATGAGCAGGGTCTTTAAAGATGTGAGATAGCCAAAGGATTCCGGAAGCTCCGTGAGTGGGAGCAAGTACATGGTTAACGTTTCCAAGGATCCAAGATGCCCGAAAGAGTCGGGGAGGTTGGTCAGAGGCAGATCGCGCAGCTCCAATTTTTTCAGAGCAGACAAGCGGCCGAAGTTGTCGGGCAGGCTGGAAAATCCGACGCACGAGGAGATTTTAAGGCTTTCTAGCCGGGCCAGTGACGTGAACTTTCCGGGCAGCTGGGTGCGTCCTGAGCGGTTGCTAAGGGTCAGCTCGCGGAGACACGGCAAAATCTCTCCCAGGTCGTCCGGAAGCTGGTCAAGGGAGTAGGAACCCGCAATCACCAGCCGTTCCAGCCTGGTGCACGGCAATCCCGAGGGAAGAAACCACATGAAAGGAGAAACCTCTCCCTCGAGCTGCAGCGATTTCAGAAACGGCAGGTGTGAGGCAGAAAACACTTCCGGTGGTGCCTCAAACTCGGGGTCGTAGCTGACGGCCAGGCTTGTAAGCCTCGGCAGGTGGACGAGGTTCGCAAGATGGTGAAAGAGAAGCTTCAGAGAGGTTATGCGGATCGAGGCGAGAGATGAAAGGTTCGGAAACCCGGGATCGATCAGCTTTGACGCGTCCGGGAGAACGAGCGTACGGAGCCGCGAGAGCTGGAAGAACGAAGCCGGAAAAACGACTTTTGGGTGAAGAGCAGAGCCAAGCCGATCCAAGGAAAGAACCTCCAGCTGCGTGCATCCCTGAAAAAGCCGATCCAAGCCGGTTTTGCTAATCGGGTGTAAGCGCCTGCTCTCCTCAACGTCCGCATCTTTAGTGATCCTGCTTCCAACGTGAAGAACCGTCAGCTTAGGGCAAGACGAGACGAGGTGCGAGAGGAAGGCGTCGTCTATTGTTTCCACGCTGCCGTCGCACAGATGCAGGTGGGTCAGGTTCGGGAAACAGGAGACGGCATTGGCGAGGTCTTGGCGAGAAACGGCGAGATTTTCCCTGACGAGAAGCGTCAATACGTAACGCTGGGAGAGACGGCGCCAGCGACGACAAACGGAAGCGATGAGGAGGCTAAGAGCTGCGTCCGTGAAGGCAGGAGGAGCGTGTACGAGAGAGTTCTCTTCGCTATCGCTTGAGTCCTTGGGCGGAACTTTCGTCCAGAAGTACTTCTGCCTCGGACACACAGAGTCGCATACAGCATTGTCGCATGGAGCATCGTCGAGCGTGGAATTGCCGCATGTAGGATCGTTGCATGTCGTGTCGCTGCATGTAGCATGCGTGTCGTAAATAGCTGACAACGGTGTTCTGGAGGAATGCCATAGGATCATAATAAGTAAGTCGTCAGACAGTCTGTTGATGTGCGCACAACAATCCATGGTTGAGAAACTCAGATCGACACGCTTCTCTGCTGGAAATAGAAGCTACTATTCACCGATATGACTTCCAAAACTAGACTGAATGGGCATCTAATTGCATCTCAACTGGTCGCTGGTTGATTGACTGGTTGATTCATGCTGCGGAAGATGTCAAGCCCACCAAACCAAGGAGGATGCCCAGCCCACCCATCCAACAGTCAGCTCGGCTGTCAGAAAACGCTGACACCTCTAGCTCGTGCTGAAATTCTGGCGCGTTTCGGTCAAGAAGCCATGGTGAGCTTCGCTAAGGCGGGAAACGAATTCCCTGAACTCCTTCCCTCCCTGCTTTCACATCGCGCCAGCCTCATTATGTCAGCAATTCAGTTCAGCATACAAGTTCGAGGTCTTGAAAACGGAGCTGTGTAAATATGGTGCTGTAGACATGCTGCAAGATGATTTTATAAAATATGTATTGATAGAACATAAGAGAGGAGTTAATTGTCAAATAACATCCTCTGGGACGTAATGTATCAAACATAATGGACTGCAGTGACAACACAGATGTAAGATTATACTGAGTTCAAACGCTGAAACAAAGAACAAAGTGCAGAACAACAAAAAAAAACTGTATGAAATTATAAATCTAAAGTGCTTCACCGTGAATCCCCACGCTACTTCTACACCATATCTTCCAACGACACTCGCCCAGTGACAATATCAAGGCTATCTCGCACGCAAGCCATCTCATCAGATGCACCTCCACTGGATAGCACCTGCCCCACCACTTCCCCCCCCTCCTCCCCATCCTTGGTCCTTGACCCACCATCTCCCCACTCTGCTTCTTGACTCAGTCGACTCAGTTTCCTCATGCTCTTGCTTCTCATCAACATCCCTCCCTCCCTTCCACTCCCCTTCCTCTTCCTCCCTTCCTCTTCCCACCTCCCCGTCACTCATCTCACCCCTTGCTCCACCCTTCACAACCCCCCCTCCTCCACTCCCCTCGCCATCCCTACTCCCTCTCCTCTCACCTCTCACAGCCCAGCACGCAAAATCCGGATGACCAGCATTGTCGTACACCAGAGCCTTGGTTCGAATCCCCACACCCGCTCCTCCCCCTCCTGCTCCCTCTCCCGTTCCCTCTCCCGTTCCCCCAATTCCTTCTCCTGCAGATCCGCCCCCCTCTCCCCCCAGCTTGAGCAGGCTCGGAGTAGGGGAGGGGAGAAGGAAGGAGTTGAGGTGGTGAAGAGAGCGAATGAGAGAGAGAGAGGTTTCGGGAGGGACTACATAGTCTGCAGTGCTGCACTGGAGGAGAATGATGGGGAGGAGAGGAGTGGTGGATGGGTGAGAAGGAGAAGAGGAGACAGGAGAAGCAGAGGAGGAGGAGGAGGTGGTGGAGGAGGGACGGGAGGATGAAGACGAGGAGGGGAAAGAAGAGAAGGAAGGAGAGGGAGAGGAGGAGGAGGAGGGGGGGGGCGAGGAGAGCATGCTGAGCTGTCGTGAAGCAAGAGCAGCCACAACAGCTTCAGCAACACCCCCTCCCAGCTCCTGCCTTAGAATGTCGAGAGGAGAGGGCGGCGAGGGGGCGAGGAACCGGGAGGAGAAGCCGTCAGAGGAGAGGGGGTCGGCCTCTTGAGAGGAGGATGGTTCTTGATCGGAAGAAGGAGATGAGGCGTTTCCTAAATGTGCTCCTGTGGGAGCTGCTGCCGCTGCTGCTGCTGCTGCTGCGGCTGCAGCTTCTGCGGCTGCAGCTGTGTAAGAGGAGGAGGAGACGGAGAAGGGTGGAGGGACGGTGGACTCTTGGGCTGGTTGGAGAGGCGAAGAAGCAGGCAGGGATGACGCTGAGGTGGCAGAGCTGCAGTTGGTGCGGCATCTGCCATTTGGCTCAAAGCTGATGACTCGAGGAGGTGGGACCGTAGCGCCTGCTTGGCTGCTTCTTTTGAAGTCGCTCTGTTCACTGCATCTGCAACTGAGGTGGGATTTCCTCCTCCTGAGATTGCGCCTCCCCTTCCTGCCTTGGTCACAGGCATTTTACCGCCACCACTCGCACCTGCATGGTCACCCCGTATGCCTGTTGCTCCTACCGCTGCTCCTGCTCCTGCTCCTGCTGCTGTTCCTGCTCCTGCTGCTGCTGAGTCAGCTCCTGCTGAAAAGGACGATACTGATGATGACTTGGCAGCAACTGGTTGGCGGTGGGAGACTTCTCTCTCGGATATGGACGAGCGCATCACCGGAGGGGGACGCAACGGCTGATGACGTGGCACTGGAATCAGCTGACGTGGCAATCGAGCGGGGTGACGCGGATTTGAGGGCTGCAGAGAGGGAGGGCCTGAGGGAAGCAGCAGCAGCAGCGCTGACCGCTGCTAGCTGCTCGAGTGCCCTGCTCCTAGCAGCAGCAGAGGTGGAAGGAGGAGAAGGGGCGGAAGGTGCAGAAGCAGTAGCAGTAGTAGGAGCAGCAGTGGCAGTCAGGAAAGGGCTCTTTGGGCAGTCAAACGACGCACCAAACGATGCAGCAGCAGCAGAGGCATCACCAGCAGCAGCATCGCCAACAGTTCCCGCAACAGCACCAGCAGCAACAGCCTCTGCAGCAGCAGTGGCAGCATCAGCAGCAGCGGACGCGAGAGCGTCAAACAGCAGGGCAGGAGAGGATGAGACAAACCGTGCTGGCCCGCCAATAGCAGGGGACATTGCAGAGAGAGCAAAGACTCCCCGGCGCTGCTCGTGCCTCTGGTGGTGGGCTATATCATACACGCCGCTCATGCCCAGGGAACAGTAGGGCTGCCTTAGATCTGGCTCATCAAGGGACCATAAATCCTCTCCCTTGACGGCGGGCTGTGGCAATTCTCCCTCCCTGCTGGCGCTGCTGCTGACACTGCTGCTGTCAGCCTCTGCTACAGCCGTGGGTGGTGACGCTACATCCCTGCCATGTGCCTTGAACATGCGGCGAAGAGCTGACCGGAGGCGGCGCCACACTACCATGGAGCAGACGTGGGCGCCTGAGGAGTGGCCCGTGAAGAAGATGCGCGAAGGGTAGCCCCCATACTCGTGGATGTGGTCCATGGCCCATGAGAGCGCTGCTAATGTTTCTTGCACCTGGTCTATAGCCAGGGCGTGGGTTGGGGAGAGAGGGCGAGCAGAAGGGAAACACAGGTGAGAGATGCGCGAGGGATCGACCCCATACTCGTGAATGTGGTCCATGGCCCATGAGAGTGCCTTGGACGTTTCGTGTACTTGGTGAATGGCAAGAGCCTGGGTTGGAGAGAGGGGGAGGGAGAGGAACGGAAACACATGTGAGGGATCTGGGAAGGGTCGCCCCCATACTCGTGAATGTGGTCCATGGCCCATGAGAGCGAGGGTGACGTTTGAGTCGACTCAAAAGTCACCTTGGCCCATGAGAGCGCGGGTGACGTTTCTTGAGCCTGGTCGATGCTACGGGCCTGGAAGTGGGGGAGAGGAGGAGGGGTGTTGGAGAAGACGAGAGAGTGGGAGGAGAGACTGAGAAGAGAAGACGGGGAAGACGACAAGTGAGCAGCTCATGTGTTGCTGTGTGCGTGTCATTATTCTCAGCAGCAGTTGGAACACATGATCTGAATAATGAGGATGAGGGGGATACGGAGGTGGGAGGTAGGGCGTGAAGGGGAGCGAACGGAGGGTGTACATGTGACTTACCTCGGGGTAGAGAGTGTACTGAATGGTAACCACCACCGCCCCTGACTGAGCGAATCGGATTGCGAGCGGAGAATACATCCACTTCTCCCCACTCGCTCTCACTCACCCGTGCACAAAAAACACCACCGGCCGCCCCTTGCTTCCTTTGGTACTGCTGCTGCTGCTGCTGGTGCTGCTGCTGGTGCTGCTGCTACTGCTGGTATCACTGCTGCTGTTGCTAGTAGAGCTGCTGCCAGATTCAATAGCACCAGTGCCGTTGCTGCAGCAGCTGCTGCTGCTGCTGCTGCTGCTTTCTGCTGCATTGCTATCAAGTGTCAGATCTGGTGGCATGTAGATGTCAAGACTGCGGTGGGCAAGGGCAGGTGGGAAGGCACAGGGGGTCGCCACCTAAGTGGCGTCTCACACAACAGAATATCAGGCATTGGGAAAACCCTAAGATGGATGCATGGAGCATCAGATTCACACAGTAATCCCTGCCCATGCCTGCCATCCCACCATCATAGTAGAATCCGTCCATGCGATCCCGTGCTCTCATATGCCATCAAATGCCATCATGTCCCATCACATGTTACCACATTGCCTCAAACTCATATCTCATCTCATCCCCATCCCCATCGCTCTGAGCCAGCGAACTTCTCGTGTCATTCCGTTCCAAGCCAAGCCATCCCGTCCCATGCCACGTCATCTCGTCCCATGACACGCCATCCCGTCCCATGCCACGTCATCTCGTCCCATGACACGCCATCCCGTCCCATGCCACGTCATCTCGTCCCATGACACGCCATCCCGTCCCATGCCTTGTCATTCCGTCCCATGCCGTGCATACGTGTTGCGCGATCGAGGGCCGTAGCGGATATCGTAGACCACTCGCACGCCGCCATGTGGCAGACCCTGCCACAGCATCGCCTCCATCGACGACGCCCAGTTCCACACTGAAAAACCACGTCATGCCACGTCAGCCCCCACGTCATGCCATGTCAGGCCAAGTCACGCCATGCCAAGCAAATCAAGGAGAACATTGGGCAGCGAGGGGAAAGCAGCACCAGGGGAGGAAGAAAGGGAGAGGAATAGGAGAGGTAAACATAATGTTCTTTCGTTACCGTAACACGGGGGGAGGGAGAATGTTAGTCAATAGCATCACAGCAGCATCTCACTTGCTTTGCACTGTCACGTCCCCGTCTCCCTTCCTCCCTGCAAACTTCTCCCTTTCCCTCCCACCTCTCCCCTCTGTCTCTAGTTCCTTAGTTCCTGCTCCTTTGCCCCCATTCTCCCTCGCTTCAGTCCTCCATTCCTTTCCCATTCCTCCTCCATTCATCCCCCTGCTGGTTCTACTACCTGTCGACGTCAGCTGCCTCCGCATTTTCCGGATCCCAATCGCCGACTGCCGAGCCGCCGACGGACTTTCCGCGTCCCCCGCTTCACCGCGCGCGATCTCCCCCTCCGCCGCGTCCAGTTCCCTGCCTCCGCCTCCGCTTCCGCCAGTGCTCCGCGGACCTTCCAAGCCGCGCTGACTGGCGTAAAACGCGCTCCGATACATCGCCATAGCATGGAACCCGTACGGCGCGTAACCGCATATCCCGACCAGCGCTTTGGCGAACGTTATCGCGAGCGTCTTCGCGACGGAGATGCGCTCCCAGACCGTCGCCTGTAGCAGCACCTCCAACTGCGCGCCACGTGCCGACTCGACGACCAGACTCCCAACCATTCTGTGAGAATCGCCCGATCTTTGAGTCGACTCACAAACCGCCGGCGGATCTTAATCAATTGGAGTCCGCAAATGCGACGCCGCACGAGGAGAAAGAAAACAGCTGGACGAACATGTGTTAGCTGCGACGCGAGAAGTCGCGTACAGGGAGGTGTGCCTCGTGAGGCCACGGAGGCATGGCACGGCATGAGGCGGTATGTTGCAGAACACCTCGCACAGCGACGGCCCGTGCCGGGCACGAGGCGCTGCACCGGGTTCCATGCTTCCATGCGCTCGGGAACCCGGTGCACCGCGCATCGCCTCGGCACGCCCCGCCTCCCAAGATTTGTAATGCCATAGTCACCACAAAATTGAGGGATTCCCAAGGTCACCCTCGCGAGGTAAGGGTACAATACATTTGAGCAATGGCGACGTCATCGAATCCATTGCTAGGCGAGGATAAGTGTACTAGGTTTGAGTGCTCACGCCAGACTTACAGAACAAAAACTTTAGAATGAACACATTTGGTATGAATCAATCAACCCAGACCAGAGTGCTTTTATTTGGGGTCTCAGTGCTTTCCTCCCCAATGCTACTGCCACACCATATTCAAGGACACTCGCCCAGTGACAATGTCAAGGCTATCTAGCACGCAAGCCATCTCATTAGAAAAACCTCCAATAACACCTGCACCCCCACCACCTCCTCCTCCCCATCCCTGCACCCCGATCCACCCTCTCCCCCCTCTCCTTCTTGACTCTGTTGACTCAAGTCTTCTCTTGCTTCTCATTAACATCCGCTCCTTCCACTCCCCTTCCTCTTCCTTCCCTGCTTCACCCACTTCTCCATCATTGTGTGTAACAGCTGAGCTGACTGTTCAAAAGCCACACGTCATTCACAAGCATCCGCATTGCACAGCGAAGTATGGAGGCCAGAAAAGGAAAAAATAAAATGCAGAGCAAAATGAAGGGGGTAGCTTTAAAGCACTTCGTCAGGGAACCAGGACAATACGGAGAATATAACTGCACCTCGCTCTCTCTGGCAAAATCTGCTAGGTCAATCAAACGACCACTTGCTCTCGCGACGAATTTCTTCCTCTTCTTCTGGAGTGTATGAGTTATCTATGTTGAAAGTCCTGCGGATCTCCTCTGGCGTCTTTCCTCGAATCATGCCAGCAACAGTCTCGCATGCAAGCGTTATCAGACCTTCGATGTCCAGATATTTCGCAGCCTGGTAATACATTATGAATCACAAACTAGGGTGCAAGCACCAGACAGCAAACTAGGGATCGAGCGAAGTTGCGTGACGGACTAGGATCAACAGAAGCCAGCTTACTTGCAGTGCTTTCGCTCCCGTCCGACGGGCGCAAGCAGCGTGACAGACGAAGACTGCGGCACCATGGCAGTCCATCTCGCCTGGGCGTTGGTTGGTTTGGAGCATCAATTCGGTTTCATCGACTCCCCCCTGCTAGAGGGAATCCAATCCCCGCTAGCCTTGCCCCGCAAGTGAGCACCACTTCGCCACCCCCTCTCCCTCTCCCTCTCCCAACTCTCGTCTCGACCCCTTCCCGGCACGAAAGGCGCGGCAGTCACGGCAGGGGAGAGCCCTGACATGCCAGCGCGAAGCACTCTCGGACCACCCGCAAGCCGCTCGGACGGACCCCTCGCATACCCGTCGGACCAACCGTGAGCCCCTCGGACCACCCCACCAGCTTGTGAAGTTGATCGCGAAACTTTGTACACCAAATGTCAATCTTATTTGTTTCTTTTTCTAGATTGTCATATGCCCTTCCACGTCCCCCCACCCCCCACTCCTCCCACCACCCTTGAAATCCAATCACGAGGTGTGTTTTTTTGTTTGTTAGACGGATACTCCAGCATGCAATTTGTGTTCAATGTTTGAATCCACCATGCATACACCCACAAAACATAGTGTCACACCATCCCATATCATGCGACTACGGAGCCACAATCTGGTGTTGCAAGGGCAACAATGAGCCAGCTGGCAGAGGTCCTGGTCGAGTGACGTAGTCTGTTGGATCCATCAGCTTGACGCCATCTGAGCCGTTCAACACCCACTTGGGCTTCTCCTGGAGATGAGGGTTCCAGGAGGAATGAGATTGTATTCCAACGCAGGGACACCATGCGAAGTTGGGACAATTTCCGTGTTGCATGGCTATTTCTCCTAGTTCAACGTGACCTACAAACGATGCTCTGAAAGTTGCAATTATAAAATAAACACACGAATTTCTTAGCAATGTCAGTACACCGCTCGTCTCAAGTGTCAGTCAGTTGAGTAAGTGCGGCTGAGTGAGTTCATCTGACTCGCATACTCCGCTCGTCACCCGACACATCGAGACTAGCTACTTCTGACGCAAGATTGGGCATGAGATGTTTTCCAGCCTTTCAAACTACGGGGTAACATCTGACGTAGACTTCCATTCGAAAGCAAATAAAAAAATTAAAAAAAAAACAACCAGGTGTCCCTACTTCGGATGGTGTCCCTACGTAGGAATACAATCTGAGAGCAACGGTCAGGTGGAGGTTGCATAAGAGGGGTCGGTGGATCGTGCATCTTACGATGGCTACCGTTAGGCATTTTCCCAATAACACTGTAAAAACTGTACACATGCAGGGACCCCCATTCAGCTTCAACCTCTCCCCTGTGACCCCCGTCATGCACCTCTGTTCCCTGCCCCTATTGCCTACACAAATGCACACATACGCTCACCCACACACGACTACACTCACCTTCCACGTCTTGCCAATCAGGTTGTAGAGAATGTAAGCCAGCACGCCATCTAGCTTCAACCTTTTGCCCGTGACTATATGAAATGCAATCGGTCACACACACACACACACACACACACCCACACTCACCTTCCACGTCTTGCCAATCAGGTTGTAGAGACAGTAAGCTTGCACCGCATCTAGCTTCAGCCTCTTCCCCGTGACTGTATTGAGACACATCTTAAGCGCCTGGAAAACATTCTGTTACTATAGTGAAAGCCATTGTCTGACACTCACCTTCCACGTCTTTCCAATCAAGTTGTGAAGACTGTACACAGGCACCCCATCTAGCTTCAACCTCTCCCCCGTGACTGTATTGAATGCCACTGTCCCCGATGCTCCCTCGAACCGCACGCAACTGGCCGGCTGATTTCGGAAGCATTCGAGCACGGCTTGCGCGGTTACCGCCCGGTTTTGGACGGCTATGATGTTCCGAAACGCCTCGAAGAAGGCCCAGATGGAGTCGATCAGATGCGCCACATATAAGCGCGTCTCGTTATACTGTATGGTGTCCAGGGGGAATATGGGGAGTAGCAGTCAATATTGCTCTATAATGAAACGACGCCTTCAAGCGAGTGTGTGAGTGTGAGTGAGTGGAAGGGGGAGTGGACGCTAGTGACCAGGGGGGTGAGACGGTGGGTTGAGAAGACCCAGAAGCCATCTCGTGACAGTGAGACTCTGCGTACCCTTACCTTTGGCGTGGTCGCCGCATTGACCAGCCCCACATAATCATCTGCTGCCTGCTGCTTCCAGTGGTTCGTGAATGGACGCAGGTTGGGACTCTCAAATGGCACTGCGGAGGAACAGGGAGGGGAAGAGGGGAGGGAGAGGAAAGAGGGCAATGTGTGCTTGTCATTCCCCCACGATACAAGGACAATTCAAGAGCGGGTTGCGCCGAATCAATGTGTTCAATTGTCTCAGATAAAAAAAATGCAACGTGCAAAGCCATTCCTCCAAAAGGCTCTCAATTGTCCAGAGTCGTCGGAAATCTAGCAGCTGGTTATTTGTCAATAGTGAGGAAACGATGTCTATCAGAGTCGTATAAATTACTTATAAAAACCATATGACAGTCTGCCCGCATGCACTTACTGTTAGGACCAATCGCCATCTCCCCTTGCAGAGACCGGGCCATGTTTCCGAGCCTCTCCCCGGCTGTACAGGGAGGCGAAGGAGGCATGAGGAGAGGGAGGGGAGAAAGAGAGGTGAGAGCGTTGCTTGCTTCTACTGTTGGAAGCGATCGTTATCTCCCCTTGCAGAGACCGGGTCATTTTTCCGAGCCTCTCCCCGGCTGTACAGGGAGGCGAAGGAGGCACAGCGAAAGGAAGAGGACAATGAGAGGTGAGAGTGTTGCTTGCAGAGCCGACTTTTGAGTCGACTCAAAAGTCACCAGGGAGGCGAAGGAGGCACCGCAAAAGGAAGAGGACAATGAGAGGTGAGAGTGTTGCTTGCAGAGGCTGGGCTATCGTTACGAGGTGAGTGCCTATGCTGTGTAAGAGTGAGTGAGAGAGCGATCGAATAAGTGAGTGAGAGTCAGTGAGTGAGAGGGCTAGCTCACATTGGTCACAGATTGAGCTAGAGTGTGAGAAATTGAGTGCTCACATTGGTCAACAAAGTCAAGAGCCGCCACGCCATCAGTCCCTAGGTATCACCAGAGGGTGGCATTGATGCTCGGTGTGTGTGGGCGAGCAATTGAATGAGCGAGCGAGCAATTGAGTGAGATTTTGAGTTCTCACATTGGTCAACACAAAGTCAAGAGCCGCCACGCCATCAGTCCCCAGGGTACCACCAGAGGTAGCTGGTGAAGTTCTCATGTGTGACTTGGCAAGTGGCAAGTGAGCAACAGATTGAGCGAGAGTGTGAGAAATTGAGTGCTCACATTGGTCAACGAAGTCAAGAGCTGCCACGCCGTCAGTGCCCAAATACCACCAAGGGTAGCGGGTGAAGTTCTGGAAAGAAGGAAAGCGAGAGAAAAGGGGAGGAGCGTTTGATAAAAGAAACGGTCTGAGAAAGGGTGAATGAGAATGAACGCCGTCAGACCCCAGGTACCATCAGGGGTAGCGGGTGAAATGGAAAGAAGTAGGGAAATGAGGGGAAGGAGGGGAAGGAGGGGAAGATGCCATCCATAGACCTGAGGGTGAGCCGACCTTATGCCATGAGCTCTCAGCAGAAAATTAATGCCCAAACAGGTGAGTTGGAAAGATGACCTTTGCGTCGACAAAGAAAGGGCGGATCAATCAAGCGTGTCTGGAAGAACAACAGAGGGAGGGACGGCTGACTGACTGACAGACTACTGCCTTGTTGTCTACTCGTTGGATGTTTGTCTGCCTTGGTTTCCTTTGACGAAGGGAAATCTTACAAATTTTCCCACCTTTGCAGTAAAAAAATTCCATCCCAACCCCTCCTTACACTCCCCTTACTCACCTCCCTCACTGCTGCCCGCCAAAACCCCTCCGCGACAGCTGGCAGGGCGGCAAGCACGCAAATGGACCTCTCCCCGACCGCCACGTCAGCAAAGAGCGGCGCAAACTCGTCCACGGGGTAACCGACGGGGATCGTGCTGATGGGGATGAGCGAGCCGTCCAGCTCAGCACGGATCTTGGCGGCAAGATCTGAGCCGTAGATCTCGTTAGAGTAGAACAGATGGACCTCGTCGAACTGGAAGAATCTGATCAGAGCCGCGATTTCCCTCGCCTGGTGCTTGTCAGCAAAGCTGCTTGTAGGGAGGACAAGGAGAGAAACAGAGGAGCAAGGGGAGCAAGGCTTGGATGGGTGTCTGTTTGACAACTGACTGTGTTGAACTCTTGAGACGTCTGATATGAGAGGTTACAACTGATCTAAACCCTCTCCTTGGAGTAGAACAGATGGACCTCGTTGAATTGGAAGAATCTGATCAGAGCCGCGATTTCCCTCGCCTGGTGCTTGTCAGCGAAGCTGCTTGTAAGGAGGACAGGGAGGAATGGAGCAAGGGGATGCAGGCTTGGATGGATATGGGGACGAGGTGAGTTTTCTCAGACTCCTGAATCCCATTGCCAACATCACAATCCAACCCACTCTCACCCACTCCCACCCATCCCCACCCACTCATACGGTTCTAAAGAACGTGTTGTAATCTGGTGTGTTGAACACGTCAGCAGTAGCAGCAAAGGACACCAAGGGAACGCCTTTGGGCTGTGTGGGGAAAAAAGAGGCCTCTCATCCTACAGCGAGAGCACAGCACCCATTTCCACCCATCCCCACCCACTCACACTGTTCGGAAGAACGTGTTGTAATCCCGCGTGTTGAACACATCAGCAGTGGCAGCAAAGGACACGTAGGGAATCCCCTTGGGCTGTAGCACGGAGTTGGCTCCCCTCACTGCCTCAGAGCATGCCGGTCCCACCACCCCCACCACGTTCATCAGGTCTAGCCGCTGGGAGGAAAGGTCCAGGGAGAAGGGCAGGTGGGAACAGGAAATGGGCAGGAGGGGACGGGAGGGCATGAGGGGGGATGGGAGAAGGGAGCAGAGCAGTGAAGCAGTGGGTGGTAGTGCAGCAAAGGACACGTAGGGAATGCCTTTGGGCTGTAGCACGGAGTTGGCTCCCCTTACTGCCTCGGAGCATGCCGGTCCCACCACGCCCACCACGTTCATCAGGTCTAGCCGCTGAAAGAGGAGCGACAAGGGATTTGGGGAAAGGTGCATGGGGAGAGGGGAAGAGAGCACGGAGTTGGCTCCCCTCACTGCTTCGGAGCACGCCGGTCCCACCACCCCCACCACGTGCATCAAGTCTAGCCGCTGTGAGTGGGGTTCGTGGGGACACTGGCGGAGGTCATATGGGGTGCATGGGGAGTGGAAAGGAGAGCACGGATGGGGTTGGCTCCCCTCACTGCTTCGGAGCACGCCGGTCCCACCACCCCCACCACGTGCATCAGGACTAGACGCTGTGGGTGGGGCATGAGGGAACGAGAGGGCATAAGGGAACGGGAGACATGAGGGAACGGGAGCGGGGAGCAGTGGGCAATGGAGGGAGGGGCTAAAGCAAAAGACACGAAGGTGATTTTTGAGGCGCCTCAAAAACGGGAGCGGGGAGCAGTGGGCAATGGAGGGAGGGGCTAAAGCAGCGGAAGACACGA
The DNA here is from genome assembly GCA_947470075.1 of Closterium sp. Yama58-4. Taxonomy (NCBI): domain Eukaryota; kingdom Viridiplantae; phylum Streptophyta; class Zygnematophyceae; order Desmidiales; family Closteriaceae; genus Closterium; species Closterium sp. Yama58-4. The sequence continues at coordinate 529,325 of CANIUD010000091.1, read as the reverse complement.
AGGGAATGCCCTTGGGATGCTGCACCCGGCCCTCCTTCCCTGAAAGACCCCTCCCCTTCCCTCTCCCCCTTCCTCTTTCTTTATCTCATCCCCCTCACTCTCACCTCTGCTGCCACTGCTGCATCCTCGCTATTTTTGGGTCGACTCAAAAGTTTTCTCACTCTTCCTCTTTCTTCATCCCCTTCACCCTCACTCTCACCTCTGCTGCCACTGCTGCATCCTCGCTATTGCACGGCACCACCTCCACCACCGGCATCACTTTGAAGGTTGCATTATAACGGGGCCCGAGCACGTCCAGCGCCACCCTTGTAGCGGACATCCTAACAGCGCGTACAAAACAGAGGGAGAAGAAGTTGATACGGGAGGGTAAGGGCACGTACAGAACAGAGCTCCTTGTTTTGCAAATGAAAGACGATGAGAGATGTTTCAAGGGTAGAGAGGGAGACGGCAGGAGGGGGAGGGAGAGATGATTTAAGAGACGATTCAAGAGACGATTTGAGAAGGGCTACCAGTTCCTTGCTTTGCAAATGGAGGAAAACACACGAAGGGGAGACGGCGGGAGGATGGGGGGGAGATGAAGGGGACAGCAAGAGTGAAGAGTGTTTTGCAATGTCCCTGATAGCCCTGTTTTGAGACGTCTCAAAACACTCCTTTTTTCACGTGAAGGGGACAGCAAGAGTGTTTTGCAATGTCCCTGATTCTTTAGTGAAGATTTGTTTTAAACTGGCTCTCTCAACAACGTTTTCAAGCTAAGCACACCAGGCTCCTTCCGCCATTTCTCATGGAGTTTGTTTCGTTGTCCTAAACAACACGAGTTGATGGAAGTAAGGCCTCCGCAGCCCACCTGTCCTCTCTTGACAGCTCAAAACACTCCTTTTTTCACGTGAAGGGGACAGCAAGAGGGGTGTTGGGTGAAAAGCAAGAAGGGTGAGTGAGCGGAGGTGAGACAGTGGGAGCAGGGTGGGAGAATGAGAGGCGGGTGAGTGAGAGACGTGTGAGTAAGAGGAGTGTGACAGTAACGAGCGTCACTCACCATTCGTCCGCCAGCCGTTTGGTGATGCCGATGTTGACTTCGGGACTTGGGAGAATAAAGCCGAGCCGCAGATACTGCACCGGCAGCGCGTCGCACGGCCGGCAGCAGATGATGCTAAGTAGCAGCAGACCTACTATAGCGGGGATATTTCCCGCGTGGCGTATGGCGCGCCTAATAGTTCCCATCGAAGCCGTGGGTTGTTGCGTAGGTTCGAGTTTAGGGTGTGATTGTTCGGGTGAGTGATAGCAGGTTATGGAATGTTCCTGTAACGTGGGGTCTCTGATTGTAATTGTTCAACGTGACAGCTTGCCGACTCAACCGGTAGAGCTCACGTGTCGGGGGGTCCTGCGGAGCTAAAGGCCGTTACTGCTCAAACGGAGTCAAGTCGAAATTTCCACCTCGATAAGAACCGTTATTGCTTTAACTTCGGAGACAGATAGCTGTGCGGCTATGGTGATGTGAATAATATCAAGAAAGGGACCATTACTATGGAAGTAAGGTGATCCCACTGTTGGTGCGTGTGGTGACAGAGACACGCGATGTCGTCTACAATGGTCAACGCCACGTGACGTCCTGTCGGCGCGTCACAGGCAAGAAGGTAATACTGTATTCATGGCATCACTTCGCTTTACACGAGTGGTGAGGAGACTGCGTGGCACTGAAAAGGCCTGAAGTGGCAGTTTGTCCGCTTACCGCGACTGCAAACGGACCGCCTCGCTGGCTTTCAGAAAATAAAACAAAAATTTCCGGAAAATAAGGTGGGATGGTCATTATGGACGGAGCGATGGAAGGTGTTCGGCAAGGGACGGTGTTCCTACTTTTCGCAAGAAAGCAGGAACCTAGCGAAAAAACTCCTCTGACAGCTTCGGTGGCATGCGCGCCGTCGATCTCCTCTGCTGCGACTGCCTCTGGGAAACTCGAACCTCTGAACCAGGTCTCCGCGAGCCGCGTGTCGGCGGGCTCCCCCAGTTTTTTGGCGGGAAGAGCTCACAGCACCAATTCGTGATACTCAGTTGTAGTAGCCCGATAACAGTATAATAGATTTGCTTCAAAATCGAGCAGTCGCCCTAGCTGATAATATGGACTGTTACCTAAAAAATATTGCTGTAAGCAAATTACAGCCACATACCTGTGCCCCAACCCAAACGTAACACGTCTGAACACATGATCAGATGCTCACTCTAACCTCCTACTGACCCGCCCCCCAATTGTCCAAAGGTCAAGCTACAATACACTAGATCGTTTTTCCTATCCCATCTTGTTTTGGACTTGCGGGTGCACATCCACCAGAAACTCCCATCTTGTTTTTGGTGCGCTGGATATATTGTCCTATCCCATCTTGTTTTGTATTTGCCGGTGAACGTACACCAAAAACTCCACGTAAGACATCCCCGATGGCGACCGATCCTCGACCAGCGTTTGAAAGAAGAGATTCTCTGACGTGAAAAATGGGAAGAGACATCCGGAGTACACACATAAAGCGTTACACAACAACGAAGTGTTCCTGCACTGGATGGATGGTAAGGCCAGGGAGGCTATGATGAGTAAGAGGAGACCACTGACTAAATACAATGGAGGAAAGCAGCATAAGAAACACAAATTCATGATGTAACAACCCTGTGCTGTAACAACGGCATACGTGTCATACCTGATGGGTCACCTCTCTTGAGAAGCCGAAGCCTGCAGGTTTGGTTAGAGGACGAGAGGGGGAGAGGGGGAGATTAGTGCGTGTGTGTGGGGAGGGGAGAGGGGGAAATCGGGAGGGGAGAGGGGGGAATGGGGAGAGGGGGGAATGGGGAGAGGGGAGGGGGTCGGGTGGAGCTGGGAATGGGTATAGGTGCGGGTGCGGTGTGTGTGGGTGGGTGGGTAAAATGTCAAAGAGGTTGAGGGGCAAAACAGTGTGATTCAGGGCAGAAGAGTGGCAACTCAAAGGCACAACACCTCCCATTTCCCCTCCCATCTAACCTTAACCTGTCTGTTCGCATTGATCCTCCATACCCCTTATAAGCAGCCTCCCATACCCCTTTATAAGCTGCTCACTTGAGGTACGAGCATCGCTGGCGCCGAATCTCGTTCACAATGGCATTGAGCTTGCGCGATGCGGGGTTGTCAAACTCTTGCAGGAGGAACTGCGAAATGGGGTGGATGGTGGGGAAAGGGAAAGAGGGGATAAAAGAGTGGTGACGTGAAAGGTGAGGAGGAGAGAGAGAAAGCAACATAGCATTGAGCTTGCGCGATGCAGGGTTGTCAAACTCTTGCAGCGGGAACTGCGGGATGGGGAGGATGGATGAGCGAGGGGAAAGAGCAGGGGGGAGGGGTGGAAGAGGGGAAATGTACGGAGGACGAAAGAGGCGGACGGGGTGAGAGACAAGATGTATTTCGTCAGCTTGCACCAAGCGGGGATGTCAAGCAGATTACAATGTCCGCCTCCCTGCCCACCCACACCACCACCTCCTCCCCGTTCTCCACCAGTCAACTCAAGTCAAGAGGGTCATAAATTGCAACTCACCGGGCCGGGAGCGATTTCATCGACGGATCGCAGGCCAAAGAGGTCAAACAGCAGATGGCTGTCCGCCTCCCTGCCCACCCACACCACCGCCTCCTCCCCGTTCTCCACCAGGAAAACACCATCAGGCTCGAGCTTTTCACTGGAGAGAGGGAGCGCGGAGGGCAGATGCTCGTGCTGCTGCTCTCCCTCCTCAGTCCCGTTCTGCTGCTTCTGTTGCTCCTGAAGAATTGGGAAAAGAGGAAATGGGAGGGAAGACAGGAAGAGAAAAGAGGTTGATTGAGGCAACCCACCCACACCACGGCCTCCTCCCCATTCTCCACCAGGAAAACACCATCCGGCTCGAGCTTCTCGCTTGAAAGGGGGAGAGCAGAGGGTAGGTGCTCATGCTGCTGCTGCTCCTGCCTATCCTCCGTCCCGTTCTGCTGCTTCTGCCGCTCCTGAAGGGTTCGGAGAGGAGAGAAAAACAGAGGAAAAAAGGAGAGGGAGAAAGAGAAGATTTTTGAGGCGCCTCAAAAATGGGTTTGGAGAGGAGAGAAAAACAGAGGAAAAAAGGAGAGGGAGAAAGAGAAGTTCAGCCCACCCACACCCACACCATCGCCTCCTCCCGTTCTCAACCAGAAACACCCCATCTGGCTCGAGCTTTTCACTGGGGAGGGGGAGAGCGGACAGCAGATGCTCCTGCTGCTCCTGCTGCCTCTGGTTTGTGGAGAGCGGAAAACGAGAGGAATGCAGAGCGAGGTGGAGAGAGAGGGGTGCAGAGCGGTCGAGCAAGATGCAATTGTATCACTCACGTGGTTCGCTGCATCCTTGAGAAGGTGGTGCAGGGCAAAGAGGCGCGGGTAGACAAGAGGCACGCAGAGAGAGGCGGAGAGGGGTGCTGGCAGAGGTGTGAACTGTGCAGAGCGGTGTTGAGAGGTGCATTCAGTGACGTTCACTGAGTGAATCTTACCTGGTTTGCAAATCCTTCAAGAGGTGGTGCAGGGCAAAGAGGCATCGGTAGAGGAGAGGCACACAGAGCGAGGCGGAGAGGGAGGGGTGCAGGGAGAGGTGTCAACTGTGCAGAGCGGTGTGAAACGGTGCACTCAGAGAATGAACCTTACCTGATTCGCTGCGTCACTCAAGAGGTGGTGCAGGGCGAAGAGACGGGGGTAGATGAGAGGCACACAGAGAGAGGCGGAGAGGGAGGGGTGCAGAGAGATGCCAACTGGTGCAGAGCGGTGTAGAGAGGTGCACCCAGTGAATGAGCATTACCTGATTCGCTGCATTTTTCAGGAGGTGATGCAGGGCGAGGAGGCGTGGGTAGATGAGAGGAACACAGAGCGAGGTAGAGAGGTTTGCAAAGTGGGGGTGCATAGCGGTGCAGTGAGGCACATTCAGAAACACTCACCTGGTTGGCAGCGTCCTTGAGAAGGTGGTGCAGGGCAAAGAGCCGAGGATAGACAAGAGGCACGCAGAGCGAGGCGGAGAGGGGCCGCACTCTCGCCAACCAGGCCGACCGCTCGTCCACCTTCGCGTCGCCTCTCAGACCCTGCGACTTGAGCAGCGCTGGAGGCGATGGGGGAGGTTGGCGGGGGTTGGGGGTGATGCAGATGGTAAAACATAGAGGCAGGGAAACGTTAGAGAGGTGCTGTTGGGGCCACACTCTTGCCAGCCAGGCCGACCGCTCGTCCACCTTCGCGTCGCCTCTCAGACCCTGCGACTTGAGCAGCGCTGGAGGCGATGGGGGAGGTTGGCGGGGGTTGGGGGTGATGCAGATGGTAAAACATAGAGGCAGGGAAACGTTAGAGAGGTGCTGATGGGGCCGCACTCTCGCCAACCAGGCGGAGCGCTCGTCCACCTTCACGTCGCCTCTCAGACCCTGTGACTTGAGGAGGGCTGGAGGCGATGGGGGAGGTTGGCGGGGGTTGGGGGTGATCCAGATGGTAAAACATAGAGGCAGGGAAACGTTAGAGAGGTGCTGATGGGGCCACACTCTTGCCAGCCAGGCGGAGCGCTCGTCCACCTTCACGTCTCCCCGCAGACCCTGCGACTTGAGGAGCGCTGGGTGGAGAGGAGGGAGGGGAGTGGTGGGGAGATTGAAGGGGAGGACCAGATGCACAGAAAGATGGACAGAAAGAAAGAATGTGACCAGATGTACATCAAGAATGTGACCAGATGTACATCAAGAATGTGACCAGATGTACATCAAGAATGTGACCAGATGTACATCAAGAATGTGACCAGATGTACATCAAGAATGTGACCAGATGTACATCAAGAATGTGACCAGATGTACATCAAGAATGTGACCAGATGTACATCAAGAATGTGACCAGATGTACATCAAGAATGTGACCAGATGTACATCAAGAATGTGACCAGATGTACATCAAGAATGTGACCAGATGTACATCAAGAATGTGACCAGATGTACATCAAGAATGTGACCAGATGTACATCAAGAATGTGACCAGATGTACATCAAGAATGTGACCAGATGTACATCAAGAATGTGACCAGATGTACATCAAGAATGTGACCAGATGTACATCAAGAATGTGACCAGATGTACATCAAGAATGTGACCAGATGTACATCAAGAATGTGACCAGATGTACATCAAGAATGTGACCAGATGTACATCAAGAATGTGACCAGATGTACATCAAGAATGTGACCAGATGTACATCAAGAATGTGACCAGATGTACATCAAGAATGTGACCAGATGTACATCAAGAATGTGACCAGATGTACATCAAGAATGTGACCAGATGTACATCAAGAATGTGACCAGATGTACATCAAGAATGTGACCAGATGTACATCAAGAATGTGACCAGATGTACATCAAGAATGTGACCAGATGTACATCAAGAATGTGACCAGATGTACATCAAGAATGTGACCAGATGTACATCAAGAATGTGACCAGATGTACATCAAGAATGTGACCAGACAGAAGGGAGACGCACAGGCGCAGGAAAGGCACCGCTCGTCCACCTTGAAGTTTCCCTTCAGACCCAGCGACTTGAGGAGATGGGAAGGGGAAGTGGTGGAAAGATGGACTAGACCAGACATGATGCATCGAGTGCCTCTGGTGAGATGAGCTGCCATTGACTAGACGAGGCAGTGGCACAGAACTTGCGATAGGTGTGGAGAATGCGATGAGTGCAGGATGAGGATCGACGGTGTTACCCAAGGTGTAAAGCGGTAGCAGCTTGAGTGCATCTGGCAAGATCAGTTGCCCAGAGGAAGAAGCAGTGGGACAGAACTTGCGGTAGATGTAGAGGATGCTCACTGCTGTCTGCACTTAAACTGCTTTTCCCACCAAGACTGTGCCACTCACCGAGAGTGTATAAGGGCAGCAGCTTGAGCGCCTCTGGGAGAATGAGTTGCCCTGAAGAAGAAGCAGTGGCACAGAACTTGCGGTAGGTGTAGAGGATGTTGACTGCCGTCTGCACTGCTGCGTCCCTTACTGGCTGCACCGGGTGAGTCACCACGTCCGCAGCAGCTGTAGAATGAGGGGAGGAGAGTTGGGGGAGGGAAGGAACAAGAAACAGAATGTTCAATGCTCACTGCAGTCTGCACTGCTGCGTCCCTTACTGGCTGCACCGCGTGAGTCACCACATCCGCAGCAGCTGTGGGAGAGGCAGGGATGGGGGGAGGGAGAGGGAGGGGGGAGATGGTGGGCAGAACGAGCATTATGTGTGGAGAATGCTCACTGCTGTTTGCACTCCTCCTGCCTTCCATAGCAGTTGCACTGCATGAATCACCACGTAAGCAGCAGCTGTGGGAGGGAGAGAAAGGGGAAGAGGGGAGGGTGCAAGAACCAGCAGTGTTGAGCATGTATGCGAATTCCGCGTCCAGATCAGCCCCACGGAACACAGAGGCCAGAGAGGCAGTGGTGGCCAGCGAGAGAGCATGTGTGCACACAGCAATCTGCCTTTAATACACTGCGTTTACCAGTGTGGGCACACAGTGACACACAGCAAGCGACACACAGTGTGGGCTCTGGGCTATAGCAACACATACCCTCTAACCATCCCACCTCACCTGTCTTGAGCATGTACGCGTCCAGATCGGCCCCGCGGAACACAGAGGCCAGAGAGGCATTACCCTGGGGAGTGACAGGGTGTGCACTCAATAACCCCTTTGCACCGTTTCTCACCATCCCCACTCACCTGTCTTAAGCATGTATGCAAATTGCGCGTCCAGATCAGCCCCGCGGAACACAGAGGCCAAAGAGGCCGTGGTGGGCAGCGAAAGAGTGTGCACTCGGACACGCCTCTCCCCCGTGGTGGTAGTGTAGAGAATGGCGCACTGCAGAGGGAAGACGGGGGAGGGGTGACACAGAGAGGCGTAGCGGCTGCTTTTAGCTCGACTCGAAACCATTAGGGAGAAGGAAGGGGTGACACAGAGAGGCGTAGCGGCTGCTTTTAGCTCGACTCGAAACCATTAGGGAGAAGGAAGGGGTGACACAGAGAGGCGTAGCGGCTGCTTTTAGCTCGACTCGAAACCATTAGGGAGAAGGAAGGGGTGACACAGAGAGGCGTAGCGGCTGCTTTTAGCTCGACTCGAAACCATTAGGGAGAAGGAAGGGGTGACACAGAGAGGCGTAGCGGCTGCTTTTAGCTCGACTCGAAACCATTAGGGAGAAGGAAGGGGTGACACAGAGAGGCGTAGCGGCTGCTTTTAGCTCGACTCGAAACCATTAGGGAGAAGGAAGGGGTGACACAGAGAGGCGTAGCGGCTGCTTTTAGCTCGACTCGAAACCATTAGGGAGAAGGAAGGGGTGACACAGAGAGGCGTAGCGGCTGCTTTTAGCTCGACTCGAAACCATTAGGGAGAAGGAAGGGGTGACACAGAGAGGCGTAGCGGCTGCTTTTAGCTCGACTCGAAACCATTAGGGAGAAGGAAGGGGTGACACAGAGAGGCGTAGCGGCTGCTTTTAGCTCGACTCGAAACCATTAGGGAGAAGGAAGGGGTGACACAGAGAGGCGTAGCGGCTGCTTTTAGCTCGACTCGAAACCATTAGGGAGAAGGAAGGGGTGACACAGAGAGGCGTAGCGGCTGCTTTTAGCTCGACTCGAAACCATTAGGGAGAAGGAAGGGGTGACACAGAGAGGCGTAGCGGCTGCTTTTAGCTCGACTCGAAACCATTAGGGAGAAGGAAGGGGTGACACAGAGAGGCGTAGCGGCTGCTTTTAGCTCGACTCGAAACCATTAGGGAGAAGGAAGGGGTGACACAGAGAGGCGTAGCGGCTGCTTTTAGCTCGACTCGAAACCATTAGGGAGAAGGAAGGGGTGACACAGAGAGGCGTAGCGGCTGCTTTTAGCTCGACTCGAAACCATTAGGGAGAAGGAAGGGGTGACACAGAGAGGCGTAGCGGCTGCTTTTAGCTCGACTCGAAACCATTAGGGAGAAGGAAGGGGTGACACAGAGAGGCGTAGCGGCTGCTTTTAGCTCGACTCGAAACCATTAGGGAGAAGGAAGGGGTGACACAGAGAGGCGTAGCGGCTGCTTTTAGCTCGACTCGAAACCATTAGGGAGAAGGAAGGGGTGACACAGAGAGGCGTAGCGGCTGCTTTTAGCTCGACTCGAAACCATTAGGGAGAAGGAAGGGGTGACACAGAGAGGCGTAGCGGCTGCTTTTAGCTCGACTCGAAACCATTAGGGAGAAGGAAGGGGTGACACAGAGAGGCGTAGCGGCTGCTTTTAGCTCGACTCGAAACCATTAGGGAGAAGGAAGGGGTGACACAGAGAGGCGTAGCGGCTGCTTTTAGCTCGACTCGAAACCATTAGGGAGAAGGAAGGGGTGACACAGAGAGGCGTAGCGGCTGCTTTTAGCTCGACTCGAAACCATTAGGGAGAAGGAAGGGGTGACACAGAGAGGCGTAGCGGCTGCTTTTAGCTCGACTCGAAACCATTAGGGAGAAGGAAGGGGTGACACAGAGAGGCGTAGCGGCTGCTTTTAGCTCGACTCGAAACCATTAGGGAGAAGGAAGGGGTGACACAGAGAGGCGTAGCGGCTGCTTTTAGCTCGACTCGAAACCATTAGGGAGAAGGAAGGGGTGACACAGAGAGGCGTAGCGGCTGCTTTTAGCTCGACTCGAAACCATTAGGGAGAAGGAAGGGGTGACACAGAGAGGCGTAGCGGCTGCTTTTAGCTCGACTCGAAACCATTAGGGAGAAGGAAGGGGTGACACAGAGAGGCGTAGCGGCTGCTTTTAGCGCGACTCGAAACCATTAGGGAGAAGGAAGGGGTGACACAGAGAGGCGTAGCGGCTGCTTTTAGCTCGACTCGAAACCATTAGGGAGAAGGAAGGGGTGACACAGAGAGGCGTAGCGGCTGCTTTTAGCTCGACTCGAAACCATTAGGGAGAAGGAAGGGGTGACACAGAGAGGCGTAGCGGCTGCTTTTAGCTCGACTCGAAACCATTAGGGAGAAGGAAGGGGTGACACAGAGAGGCGTAGCGGCTGCTTTTAGCTCGACTCGAAACCATTAGGGAGAAGGAAGGGGTGACACAGAGAGGCGTAGCGGCTGCTTTTAGCTCGACTCGAAACCATTAGGGAGAAGGAAGGGGTGACACAGAGAGGCGTAGCGGCTGCTTTTAGCTCGACTCGAAACCATTAGGGAGAAGGAAGGGGTGACACAGAGAGGCGTAGCGGCTGCTTTTAGCTCGACTCGAAACCATTAGGGAGAAGGAAGGGGTGACACAGAGAGGCGTAGCGGCTGCTTTTAGCTCGACTCGAAACCATTAGGGAGAAGGAAGGGGTGACACAGAGAGGCGTAGCGGCTGCTTTTAGCTCGACTCGAAACCATTAGGGAGAAGGAAGGGGTGACACAGAGAGGCGTAGCGGCTGCTTTTAGCTCGACTCGAAACCATTAGGGAGAAGGAAGGGGTGACACAGAGAGGCGTAGCGGCTGCTTTTAGCTCGACTCGAAACCATTAGGGAGAAGGAAGGGGTGACACAGAGAGGCGTAGCGGCTGCTTTTAGCTCGACTCGAAACCATTAGGGAGAAGGAAGGGGTGACACAGAGAGGCGTAGCGGCTGCTTTTAGCTCGACTCGAAACCATTAGGGAGAAGGAAGGGGTGACACAGAGAGGCGTAGCGGCTGCTTTTAGCTCGACTCGAAACCATTAGGGAGAAGGAAGGGGTGACACAGAGAGGCGTAGCGGCTGCTTTTAGCTCGACTCGAAACCATTAGGGAGAAGGAAGGGGTGACACAGAGAGGCGTAGCGGCTGCTTTTAGCTCGACTCGAAACCATTAGGGAGAAGGAAGGGGTGACACAGAGAGGCGTAGCGGCTGCTTTTAGCTCGACTCGAAACCATTAGGGAGAAGGAAGGGGTGACACAGAGAGGCGTAGCGGCTGCTTTTAGCTCGACTCGAAACCATTAGGGAGAAGGAAGGGGTGACACAGAGAGGCGTAGCGGCTGCTTTTAGCTCGACTCGAAACCATTAGGGAGAAGGAAGGGGTGACACAGAGAGGCGTAGCGGCTGCTTTTAGCTCGACTCGAAACCATTAGGGAGAAGGAAGGGGTGACACAGAGAGGCGTAGCGGCTGCTTTTAGCTCGACTCGAAACCATTAGGGAGAAGGAAGGGGTGACACAGAGAGGCGTAGCGGCTGCTTTTAGCTCGACTCGAAACCATTAGGGAGAAGGAAGGGGTGACACAGAGAGGCGTAGCGGCTGCTTTTAGCTCGACTCGAAACCATTAGGGAGAAGGAAGGGGTGACACAGAGAGGCGTAGCGGCTGCTTTTAGCTCGACTCGAAACCATTAGGGAGAAGGAAGGGGTGACACAGAGAGGCGTAGCGGCTGCTTTTAGCGCGACTCGAAACCATTAGGGAGAAGGAAGGGGTGACACAGAGAGGCGTAGCGGCTGCTTTTAGCTCGACTCGAAACCATTAGGGAGAAGGAAGGGGTGACACAGAGAGGCGTAGCGGCTGCTTTTAGCTCGACTCGAAACCATTAGGGAGAAGGAAGGGGTGACACAGAGAGGCGTAGCGGCTGCTTTTAGCTCGACTCGAAACCATTAGGGAGAAGGAAGGGGTGACACAGAGAGGCGTAGCGGCTGCTTTTAGCTCGACTCGAAACCATTAGGGAGAAGGAAGGGGTGACACAGTGTGTGCACTCGCACGCGCCTCTCCCCCGTGGCCGTGGTAGTGTAGAGAATGACGCACTGCAGGGAGGAGGGAAGAAGGGAGGATGTGGGGATGCACAGGGGAGGGGATGAGGGGGAGGGGAAGGAAGAGAGTGGTGGGGAGTGAAAGCGTGTGCACTCACACAACCTCCCTCTCCTGGTGATGGTGTAGAGAATGGCGCACTGCAGGAAGAGGGGTGAGAAGAGAATAAGTTAGCGGGGAAGAGAACAACTTACGGAGGGGAGGCAAGAGTAGCGGTGGGCAAGAAAGACCGACATGAGAGCAACAGAGACCCACCTGAGCGAAACAGAGACCCACCTGAGCGAAACAGAGACCCACCTGAGAGCAACAGAGGCCCACCTGAAAGCAACAGAGGCCCACCTGAGAGCAACAGGGGCCCACCTGAAAGCAGGCTTCGCTGTTCTCTGCAAGCTTCTCCTCGTGCTTGACAGTTGCCATGATCGCCTTGTCGCTGTCCATCTGTGTGTATGTGATTGAAGAGGGGTTTATGAAGACGGGTGAGTAGTGGAGGATTAGTGAAGAAGGCAGGAAGGGCTTGACGGCTGCCATGATGGCCTTGATGCTGTCCATCTGCATGTGATTGCAGGGGGGGTGATTGTAGGGGGGTGATTGCATGAGTGTGACAACAATACATGGTGGAGGCAGAAAGCAAGGTTCGCTGTTCTCTGCGAGCTTCTTCTCGTGTTTGATGGTTGCCAAGATGGCCTTGTCACTGTCCCTTTTTAGGGGGGGGGTGCAGGGGGGTTATTGCAGGGGGGTGAATGCACGAGCTATTGTATGGTTCAAAGAACTCAAAAGCTTTGGAACACGGTCAGGAATCATTCCAGTTTCAGAGAAAGCAACGAAAGGGACTGATAGGACTATGCAACCAAAGAGAGTGTATCGGTTTGGAAACCAACCAATGGCGCCCAAACAGAAGGTAGATCTCTGCGGGAATGCGGCAGTTGTCGTAAGGTTTGTGTTGATACTCAAATAAAATGACTTTCAGAGCAAATGGCGCTCAAATCGAATCATGCGTAAAGCAAGCACGCACCGCTGGGAGGTAGATCTCTGCAGGGATGCGGCGGTGGAAGTTGCCAAAATAGTCGGACACGGAGAGGCCCTGCAGAGAGGGTGCGGGAGAGACAGGGAACGAATTGTATTGATAACCTGCCTGCCTCAACAACAGTCTGCAGGGATGCGGCGGTGGAAGTTGCCAAAATAGTCGGACACGGACAGGCCCTGCAGAGAGGGTGGAGTGAGAGAAAGGGAGGGAGGATAAAAGGCTACAGGCCCTGCAGGCTATATTATGTTGCGCTTGACAGCTAGTCTGCAGGAATGCGGCAGTGGAATTTGCCAAAACAGTCAGATACCTGAGCCCACCCCTCTCGTGTTTTCACCTGAGCCCCCACCTGCCTGCTCTGTTGTTCTCACCTGGCTGCACCGCACTTTCATCACCCCTTCGAACGTGTGCGGCCGCCTCACAGCCCGCTCCTCTGTTGTTTTCACCTCAGTAAGCCCACCCCTCTGTTGTTCTCACCTGGCTGCACCGCACTTTCATGACCCCTTCAAACGTGTGCGGCCGCCTCACAGCCCAGCGCAGGTCGTTATGCAGTTTACCCCCGTCGTGAGCCGCGCTGAAGGGGTAGTAGCTGTAGAGCTGGGGAGCGGTGAAGAGAAGAGGTATATGGGGGAAGAGAAGAGAAAGGGAACATGGAGTGCGTGAGAAGGGGCTTCCAATGGAAAGAGGGTAATCTCATTGCACAGCCCAGCGCAGGTCGTTGAGCAGTTTACCCCCGTCGTGCGCCGCAATGAAGGGGTCATAGCTGTAGAGCTGGTGATGAAGGGGAGAGGCGGGGAGAGGTGGAGGGCAGAGCAGATGTAAATTGTACTTGAGTGGGTGCGGAAGGGTGCAGTGCAGTGCTGCTTGTTTCTGCCTCATGCAAGTCAAGTCCAGCTCCATGCCCACTGCCCTCACCTGCCCGCCAGTGATTCTGAGAACGACGGCAATTGAGGCCGCATCGGCAAACCCCTGCGTGGTGAGAAACACGTCAACCGACACTTGGAAATCCGCCATTTCCCACTAATCTCTGCCCCACACCCACTGCTGCACTGCAGGCCAGTCACACACTAACCCCCGCCCACCTGTCCGCCGGTGATCCTGGGAATCACAGCAATTGAGGCAGCATCAGCAAACCCCTGCGTGGTTAAAAACATGTCAACCGACACTTGGAAATCCGCCATTTCTTCCGCCATCGGCCTCAGCTGCTTGTCGTTGGGCTGCAGCAGCTTCAGCACGTCTTTATCTGCAACGGTCGCATTTGCCCTCCCTTCGGCCTCTCGAGAGGATAACGACCCGATGCCCACAGAGGGAAGAACTGAAGTGGGGGGGTGGAGGGGAGTGGGGAGGCAGGGAGTGGGGAGGCAGGGAGTGGGGAGGCAGGGAGTGGGGAGGCAGGGAGTGGGGAGGCAGGGAGGGAGAGTCAAAGAAAGGAAGGCAGAGAGAAGGCGGGATGTCAGCTGCTTGTCATTGGGCTGCAGCAGCTTCTGCGCGCCCTTATCCGCCACTGTTGCATTGGCCCTCCCCTCTGCCTCTCGAGATGAGAGCGATTCAATTCCCATAGAAGGAAGAACTGGAGGAGGAGAGGAGAAGAGAAGGAGGGCTGGAGAGGGAAGGGAAGACACAGTTAAGGCTTTTCGTCTTGTCGTTTGGCTGCAACGAAACGAATTCTTTGAAAACGAAGGGCAAAGGTCCTGCATTCAGAACCTATTCCGGAGGCGAGACAGAGACGGTACATGAATACACACGATTCACGTATCTGACTAGATGACCAGAGCTGCCAGCAGTATCTGACTAGCATCTGCCTAGGCAACTGGAATAGACACAAGTACCTGACTGGAAGGCAAGAATCCGGCCTCCTGTTTTCTTCATCGCAAGGAAAGCACCCTGAAGAGGGGGCGAAAGAAGAGGAGTGGGATGAGAGTTGGAAGGGAGGAGAGGAGAGGAGTGGGTGGAGAGATGGAAGCGGAAAGAGGGAAAAAAACGCAAGTAGGAGCTCCGTACGATGGCGGACCATACGGTGCAGGTCCGGTAGGAGGAGGGCGGGCTTGCGGCGGCTGGGGGGGCTGCTGCTGCGGGGGGTAGCCAGGATACTGCTGCGGCGCACCGGGGTATCCGGACGGGGGACCGCCGGGGCGTGGGGCGCCAGGCAGAAAGGCACCTGGCGGAGCGGAACCCGGCGGAGGCCCGCCAGGACGCGGTCCCCCCGCGGGGGGTCCCGCGAACGGGGCTGCTGCTCCAGGCGGACGGGCTACTCCCCCTGGCGGACCACCCGCGGGGGGTCCTTGGAAGCCTGCAGGCGGACCCGCAAATCCAGCTGGCGGACCTCGCGCGCCGGGCGGCGCAACCCCGGGAGGAGGCGGACCTGCGGGCCGAGAACCCGGCGGAGGCCCGGCGAACGGTCCGCCGGGGAACGGAGGTCCGGCGGGCCTTGCACCAGGCGGCTGCGCGGATCCCGGCGCACCAGGCGGAACCTGCCCGGGACCAGGGGGTCCGCGCGGAAATCCAGGTTGCTGCGGCGGGTGTTGGCCCGGGGGGAAACCCGGTCGGGCTGGCGGAGCGGTTCCCGGGGGCGGGCCGTACGGGGGAGCGGCGCCGGGTGGGGGGGGACGCCAGCCCGGAGGAGGATTCTGAGGCCTCATGGCTGGCGGATGCTACAGTGCGATAGAATTGGTTAATGTTACAATATCAGGCTACAATCTGGTCCTACTGATCGATTCTACAAATACCGACCAACGTTTTGCGAGCCAGAGACGGAAAACAAAGATTTGATTTTTCCAAACTCGAGATCGGGGAAACTGTTGTTTCAACTGGCTTGATTGGAATAGATCCCTAAAATACTCCCTACTGATTAGTTGTGCGAAGGATCTGCTAGTCTGATCAATGAGCCAGAATTGCCGCGAGGAGAGAGTGTCAGAAGTTCTGGAAGACACTGAAGTGGAAGGTGGGAGCATTTCGAAAATCATGTACTACTGCTCTGGTACGTTGCGGTTCAAAGTGGTAAAGGTCAGTAACCGTGTGGAAGCCTACTGCACCGTATCGAACGACTTGCGAGCACACAACAAAGACACCACCCCCCCCCCCCCCCCCCCCACCCCCCCCCCCCAACCCCCCCGAAACGGATCTCCAAACCAACCACCAGCATGCCTAGAACATACCGCGGTTGGCTGGGTCTCCACGAGGTGCGAACCGCCGTGCGATGACAACGAAACAAGCTTCATCGTCGATCCCTTCAAGCACACACGATTCAACTTTTGACGGGTAGA
Source organism: Closterium sp. Yama58-4 (assembly GCA_947470075.1). Classification (NCBI taxonomy): domain Eukaryota; kingdom Viridiplantae; phylum Streptophyta; class Zygnematophyceae; order Desmidiales; family Closteriaceae; genus Closterium; species Closterium sp. Yama58-4. The sequence goes on along the minus strand of CANIUD010000091.1, from coordinate 513,328 downwards.
GATCTCTCCACGAGTTATCGCACCCTAGCCTGCAGTAACCCAGCTGCACCTTTCCCGCCATTGGGCTTGGTGGCTTTGCGGTCAGGTTGTCAGCAACGTTACGAGAAAGTGTACTTCGTCTTGAGTTATGAAAGTGAGTAATTGTGGGTACAAGCGCTGTCATTCTAATGAAAACTACACCAGATATAGCGAGGGAACTTTGCGATCTATTATGCTATGTTAATTCTGAATTGACCTTCCTAAACAGTACATCGTTCGGAGCCTTCAGTAACGAAATCCCTAGACCACACCTTCTGCGATCTCATCCAATCGCTCTCGTCGTCGCTTCGCTAGGCAACCGACCTAGCGGAAGCGAGACAATCCATTCGTTGGTCCAGCACGATCGTCGCAGATATCGACACACGCAGTGGCGTTCCGCAACCGCAATGTAGTACTTTGAGAATGCCAAGCGACTTCGTACAACCATCGATTTCATCGCCGACCTGTCGTGCAAGTCTCAATGAATCAGCTTGGGGGAGTCCGTCAGCAGGGCGGGAGAAGCGCGACGGGGGAACGTGTGGCTGACAGGCTCCTTCCGTCTGCTAATGCGCGCTTCCCCACTCCGCACCACCACCACTGCGAATTCTTCAGTCTCTTTGCTGCATGCTCCGTCCCTCATCCACCACACCCCCTCCCCCCCACACACGCGCACCCGCAACACCGCTGGGATTCGTTCAAGGCAGAATGCGAGGGAGGGATCCGACTGGTCGCAACACTACGAGTAACCAACACGGTTTGATTTGCGAAAGCTGTGACCTTTCCCGCTGCTCCAGGAGTAGGCACTCTTGGGAATGTACGTGTGCATTCATAGTTTCTCTCTTGGAGACCAGACTGGAAACCTGAAAAGCTGGGCGATCAGGGTGAACAGACTAGTGAAGTTGAGTCGGATCCGGCCTTGCTGCTGGGAGCGCCTGGCTAGTCGAACCGGCGCCATTGCCGCGGCGTGATTCTTTCCGTAGTTCGACTCTGCGTCTTCGCGCTCCCAGCAGCATCTCTCTTTAAACACGTCCGCGAATCAGGATTCGAGTCCGAAACGTCAAAGGGACTCTATCGGAGACGGAGAGAAAAAGAGGCCACCAGGCTCCCTGGCCAGGGACTCAAGCTTGAGTGTCGGACCCACGGTCTCGCGGCAACGCCTCTAGTGACTTGACTCTACCGCAGTCTCTCCTCTCCTCTCGCCAAGTCTCGCACCGCTCTAGACCGCTCTCCTCGCTTTCACACCGGTATCCGCCGCTCGTCACACTGCTCTTTCTCCACTTTGTGAAGACCACGAGGCACACCGATCTGTAGGCAGCCTCTCGCGCCGGACGTGACCGTCCCGCTGCTTCCTGCTCTCCACGCCGCGTTTGCGGACTCTTGTTGATTCAGATCCGTCGATTCAGGCAGAATGGTCGCGAGTCTGTTCGTCGAGGCGGCCCGCGGCGCGCAGCTGGAGGTGCTGCGACAGGCGACGGTCTGGGAGCGCATCTCCGTCGCGACGACGCTCGCGATAACGTTCGCGAAAGAGCTGGTCGGGATATTCGGTAACGCGCCGTACGGGTTCCACGCAATGGCGATGTATCGGAGCGTGTTTTACGCCAGTAAGCGCGGGCTCGAAGGTCCGCGAAGCAATGGCGGAAGCGGGGATCTGGACGCGGCGGAGGGGGAGATCGCGCGCGGTGAAGCGGGGGACGCGGAAAGCCCGGCCGCGGCTCGGCGGTCGGCGATTGGGATCCGGAAGATGCGGAGGCAGCTGACGTCGACAGGTAAAGCCTGAGGGGGGATAAATGGGTGAGGCGGAATGGAAGTCTCGGGGAAATGGGGCATGGAGCAGGTAGCAGGGGCAGAGGGGAGAGGAGAGCGGAAGGGGAGGAGCATGCAGGGAGGGAAGGTTAAGGGAACGTGGCGGCGCGGAGCAATGTGAGAAGCACTGGATTGCTTGGTTAACATTCTACCTCCACACTTGTTGAATCAAAGCGGGGAATCATGTTACCCCTTTACCCTCACTATCTCCCTTGGCGGTGATTGCTGTCCTCTTGCTTTGCTTGGGATGGTGTGACGTGACCTGCCCTGATATGTACGGCATGGGGCTGACGTGGCATGACGTGGCCCTTCAGTGTGGAACTGGGCGTCGTCGATGGAGGCGATGCTGTGGCAGGGTCTGCCACATGGCGGCGTGCAAGTGGTCTACGACATTCGCTACGGTCCGCGTCCGCGCAACACGTACGTGGCGCGGGACAGGATGACGTGGCGTGGGACTGGATGGCACGAAATGCTTGCCGGATTTGAGGATTGGGGATGGAGTGGAGATGAGATGAGATGGGATGTGTGTTGGTGGCAATGTGGCATGTGCGGCAGGCTTTGGAAGGTTGCTTTGAACATGTTGTCGTTTGGGCACAAAGAATTCGTCTGGTTTTTCTCTTCATGCATTTTTCCTCTGCCACTTGTCTCCTGCCCTTGCTCCCTTCTTTCTTGTGTTCTGCCCGCTCCCCCCATGTGCCTTGTCTCCTGCTCTCACCCCATGCAGCCTTGATATTTACATGCCACCAGATCTGGCACTTGACAGCAATGCAGCAGAAAGCAGCAGCAGCAGCAGCAGCAGCACTGGTGCCACTCTCACTGGCAACAGATCTACTAGCAGCAATAGCAACAGCAGTAGCGAAGGAGGCAAGGGGCGGCCGGTCTTGTTTTTTGTGCACGGCGGAGTATGGGCGAGTGGCGAGAAGTGGATGTATTCTCCCCTTGCGATCCGATTCGCTCAGTCTGGAGCGGTGGTGGTCACCATCCAATACACTCTCTACCCCGAGGTACTTCACATGTTACCCTCAGTTCTCTCCCACTCCCGCCCCGCCTCCCCCCCCTACACCCCTCTCGTCCTCTTTGTTCCGTTCATGCGATGTGGCCCTTTCTGCATATTCCTCTCACTCTTCTCCCAGCATTTCCGTCTCCCTCCACGTCCCCCCCCCCCCCCAAGGCTCTTGCCATAGACCATGTGCGAAAAACATCAGCCGCACTTTCATGGGCGATGGAACACATTCACGAGTATGGGGGCGATCCCTCGCGCATCTCTCACATGTGTTTCCCTTCTGCTCGCCCTCTCTCCCCAACCCAGGCCCTGGCTATAGACCAGGTGCAAGAAACATCAGCAGCGCTCTCATGGGCCATGGACCACATCCACGAGTATGGGGGCGACCCTTCGCGCATCTTCCTCACGGGCCACTCCTCAGGCGCCCACGTCTGCTCCATGGTGCTGTGGCGCCGCCTCAGGTCAGCCCTCCGTCGCATGTTCCATGCGCATGCCACGGATGTAGCATCGTCAACACCCACGGCTGTAGCAGAGGCTGGCACCAGCAGCGTCAGCAGCAGCACCAGCAGGGGGGGAAATTCGCCACATTACACCCTCAAGGGAGAGGACCTGTGGTCTCTAGACGAGCAGGACCTGAGGCAGCCGTACAGTTTCCTGGGAATGAGTGGCGTGTACGATATAGCCCACCACCAGAGGCACGAGCAGAACCGGGGAGTGTTCGCCCTCTCAGCCATGTCCCCTGCTATCGGCGGGCCGGCACGGTTTGTCTCATCCTCGCCTGCTCTGCTGTTTGATGCCCTTGCGTCTGCTGCTGCTGCTGCTGCCGCTGCTGCTGCTGAGGCTGTTGCTGGTGCTGCTGCGGGCGCGGTTGCGGGTGCTGTTGGTGATGCTGCCGGTGATGCCTCTGCTGCTGCTGCATCATTCGGGGCGTCATTTGACTGCCCTAAGAGTCCTCTCTTGTCTACTGCTGCCGCTCCTCTTCCTGCTCCTGTTCCTCCTGTGGCTGCTGCATTTGCCTCTGCTGCTGCGGCTAGAAGCAGAACACTCGAGCAGCTAGCAGCGGTCAGCGCTGCTGCTGCTGCTTCCCTCAGGCCCTCCCTCTCTGCAGCCCTCAAATCCGCGTCACCCCGCTCGATTGCCACGTCAGCTGATTCCAGTGCCACGTCATCAGCCGGTCCCCCTCCGGTGATGCGCTCGTCCATATCCGAGAGAGAAGTCTCCCACCGCCAACCAGTTGCTGCCAAGTCATCATCAGTATCGTCCTTTTCAGCAGGAGCTGACTCAGCAGCAGCAGGAGCAGGAGCAGCAGCAGGAGCAGGAGCAGGAGCAGCGGTAGGAGCAACAGGCATACGGGGTGACCATGCAGGTGCGAGTGGTGGCGGTAAAATGCCTGTGACCAAGGCAGGAAGGGGAGGCGCAATCTCAGGAGGAGGAAATCCCACCTCAGTTGCAGATGCAGTGAACAGAGCGACTTCAAAAGAAGCAGCCAAGCAGGCGCTACGGTCCCACCTCCTCAAGTCATCAGCTTTGAGCCAAATGGCAGATGCCGCACCAACTGCAGCTCTGCCACCTCCAGCGTCATCCCTGCCTGCTTCTTCGCCTCTCCAACCAGCCCAAGAGTTCACCGTCCCTCCACCCTTCTCCGTCTCCTCCTCCTCTTACACAGCTGCAGCCGCAGAAGCTGCAGCCGCAGCAGCAGCAGCGGCGGTGGCAGCAGCTCCCACAGGAGCACATTTAGGAAACGCCTCATCTCCTTCTTCCGATCAAGAACCATCCTCCTCTCAAGAGGCCGACCCCCTCTCCTCTGACGGCTTCTCCTCCCGGTTCCTCGCCCCCTCGCCGCCCTCTCCTCTCGACATTCTAAGGCAGGAGCTGGGAGGGGGTGTTGCTGAAGCTGTTGTGGCTGCTCTTGCTTCACGACAGCTCAGCATGCTCTCCTCGCCCCCCCCCTCCTCCTCCTCCTCTCCCTCTCCTTCCTTCTCTTCTTTCCCCTCCTCGTCTTCATCCTCCCGTCCCTCCTCCACCACCTCCTCCTCCTCCTCTGCTTCTCCTGTCTCCTCTTCTCCTTCTCACCCATCCACCACTCCTCTCCTCCCCATCATTCTCCTCCAGTGCAGCACTGCAGACTATGTAGTCCCTCCCGAAACCTCTCTCTCTCTCATTCGCTCGCTTCACCACCTCAACTCCTTCCTTCTCCCCTCCCCTACTCCGAGCCTGCTCAAGCTGGGGGCAGATGGGGCCGGATCAGCAGAAGAAGGAATTGGGGGAACGGGAGAGGGAGCAGGAGGGGGGGGAGCGGGTGTGGGTATTCGGGCAAAGGCTCTGGTATACGATGATGCTGGTCATCCGGATTTTGCGTGCTGGGCTGTGAGAGGTGAGAGGAGAGGGAGAAGAGATGGGGAGAGGAGTGGAGGAGCAGGTAGCGGGAAGAGAGGTGGGGTGAGTGGTGGGGAGGTGGGGGAAGGAGGGAAGGAAGAGGAAGGGGAGTGGAAGGGGGGGATGTTAATGAGAAGCAAGAGCATGAGAAAACTGAGTCAACCCAGTCAAGAAGGGGAAGGGGGAGAGGGTGGGTTGGGGACCAAAGATGGGGAGGAGGGGGAGGAGGTGGCGGGGCAGGTGTTATCCAGTGGAGGTGCTTCTGACGAGATGGCTTGTGTGAGAGATAGCCTTGATATTGTCACTGGGCGAGTGTCGTTGGAAGACATGGTGTGGCAGTAGTAGTGTGAGGAGGAAAGCATTATGAGACCTCAAATCAAATCGAATCAAAGCACTGGTTTGATTAATTCATACACTACCAGGTTTCATGCTTCTGGCATACACCATAGAGTAGAAACTATAGCATTGGACTCAGCAGTCAAACTTCCGACTCATGTGTTGGATTGGATGGCTCTGATACAGTACCGTAGCAGTGGAGGATAGAAAAATTCCTAGTATCTAGCCAGCAGCCATGCCATCATCCCTCCTTTCAATTCTATCTCGATCTTATTACTGAAGGCACCTATACATGCAATCTTCACCTATACATGCTAACTTTTTTTGTTAACTATGAAGCACTTACTGCTAGACACACTAAGGTACAGTAGAAGCTACTGGACTGGAGCATGAAACCCATTCATGCCATTGAAGCAGCAACATCTCTGAGAAAGCCTGCTACCATATGTCAACCACGATTCACACAACACCGCTATTACCAGTACCATTTTAGTGTTGAATCGTCAACCCATACATGTTATTGATGGCATGGTCCTTCATGACCCAATATGGCTCACTGGACAGCACATGAGTGCAATCCCTGACACCCAGAAACTGCAAAACCTCAAGCTTAGGTAAGTCTTCTGGGAGACCCTCCAAGCGGCCACAACCCGAAAGATCAAGTGTCTTGAGCCGGGTCAGCTGCACAAAGTTTCCTGGAAGCAAGCGGATGGCAGTGTTTCTAAGATTCAGCTTGTTCAGGCAGGCAAGCTGGGTGAGCGAAGCAGGGAGATTTTCAAGGGCAGAGCAGTCTGACAGATCGAGCTCCCGTAGCTTGGATAATGCACCGATGCTGGCAGGAAGGGAAGCGAGCTTTGGAGCATGAACCTCCAAGCAGGTCAGATGCTGAAGCTGGGAGATCGTATCTGGCAGCACCATCAACCCTCGAGCATTCTCTATCTGCAAACGCCGGAGCTGCTTCAGATCCGAGCCGATGCTTCCTGGAAGCTTCTCGATGTTACCGGCCCTGGAGATGACCAGAAATCGCAGGTGAGGGAGGGAGGCCAAGGGGAATGCGAGCTCTTCTGCATTTTCTGCCAACACCAACTCCAGATGCTCTAACCGAGGCAATGGATTGGGTACAGGCACATCAGCTTCCCCACACTCCACATTGGCCATATTCAGTGTCAGCTTCTTGAGCTTTGGCAGCATAGGGATTGTTGACAGATGCATGGTCTGGTTGTAGCTTCCCAAGCTAAGGGACTCAAGAGAGGTCGGCAGGGAAATTGGAGGTCCGTTCAGCCATACTGCAGGGTGACAGCCCATAATCTCCAGCCGTTTGAGCTTCGCAAGAGTACCGAGATTACTGGGAAGTGACACGAGCTGGCTGCACATCCCAATTGTGAGGGTTTCCAGGTTAGTCAACCCTGACACGGACTCTGGAATCCGCCTGAGATCGAAACAGCACTGGATGTGCAGCTGCCGCAGCTGATTCAGCTTCCCGATGCCCTCAGGAAGCTTCTCATCCGAAATGAAATCCAAGTCAAGCCGAGTCAACGAAGTCAACTGAGTGAGTGAACCCGGGAGTTGCAGCTGGTTGAAGACCTCTCCCTGATAAATCCTCCGGATGGCATCCATTCCCCCCAATCCCACGGGAAGCTTCAACTCCATCTGCTTCACCATGCAGAGCGTCTTGAGAGCTCCTAGGCGGCCGAAATTCGCAGGAAGCTGGCGGATTTCGCGGCAACCAACCATGAGCAGGGTCTTCAGGGATTTGAGATTGGCGAAGGATTCAGGGAGTTCCGTGAGAGGGAGCATGTACATGGTAACTTTTTCGAGGGATCCAAGTCGTCCAATAGAGTCAGGAAGGTTCGTCAAGGCCAGCATGCGCAGAGACAATGTTTTCAGGGCAGGCACGCTACCGAAGTTGTCGGGCAGGCTGGAAAACCGGAAGCATGAGGAGATTGTCAGGCTCTCCAATTGGGTCAGAGACGTGAAATCATCAGGCAGCCGGGAGAGTCCAGAGCACCGGCGAAGCGTCAGCTCGCGGAGGCACGGCAAAATCTCTCCAAGGTCGTCAGGAAGCCGGTCCAAGATGCAATTCGCAATCACCAGCCGCTCCAGCCCGAAGCACGGCGATTCCGAGGGAAAGAACCGGCTGAAATAGAAACCCTCGCCCTCGAGTTGCAGAGACTTCAGGAACGGCAGATGTGAAGCGGAAAACATGGCCGTTGGTTCGTTAACCCAGGGATCGTAATTGATCGCAACGTCGGTAAGCCTCGGCAGCTGAACGAGGTTCACAAGGTGCCGGTACACCAGGTCCATGGAGGTTAGGCGAATAGACTCGAGAGACGTAAGCTGTGAGAAACCGGGAGCGGCCAGCGCTGACGCATCTGGGAGAAGGAGAACGCGAAGCCGCGAAAGCTGGAAGAACGAAGCCGGGAAGACGACGTTCGGGTGAAGGCAGTCAAGCGAGAGAACCTCCAGTTGCTTGCATTGCCGAAAGAGCCGATCCAGACCAGCTTCGGTAACCGGGTGTAAGTGCTTCCTGTCGTCGTCGTTTTCCTGATCCTCGCCGATGATTCTGCTTCCCACGTGAAGAACCGCCAGCTTAGGGCATGAGGAGGCGAGGTGCGAGAAGAAGTCGTCGTCTAGGGTTTCCACGCTGCCGTCGCATAAATGCAAGTGGGTCAGGTTTGGAAAGCATGAGACAGCGTTGATGAGGTCTTGGCGGGAAACGGCGAGATTTTCCCTGACGAGAAGTGTCGAGAGGTAATGCTGGGAGAGACGGCGCCAGCGGCGGCAGACGGAAGCGACGAGGAGACCAAGAGCAGCGTCGGTGAAGGCCGGAGGAGTCGGTACGAGAGAGTTTTGTTCCCTACTGCTTGAGTCCTCAGGTGGAGCTTCAGTCCAGAAGTATTTCTGTCTCGGATACAAAGAGTCGCATGCAGCATTGTCGCGTGCAGCATCGTCGCGTGTAGCATCGTTGCCTGTCGCATCGTCGCATGTTGCATCAACATCGAAGATATCAGAGAGTGGCATTTTGCAGGTATGACATAAAATCTTGATTAGTAGGTCGTCAGTTAGTCCGTTGATATAAGAGCGAGACTCCATGTGTAAACTCGAACTGCAACGACAGACAGACAGTTGAGAAACTCGCTGGATGATGGTAAAACAGGGACGAGCTGTGTGAAGCAATCACTGAGAATGCCTGCTGGATGCCTTGCAATGAAAAGCTTCTCTGTTCGTGAACCTTGGAAGTGTCATGAGGACCGATGAGAGTCTCTAGAGAACGGGGAAGTGGTGGGGTAGCCTGGTTCGGGTCGTGATGGTGAGGTGACGAGTGATGTCTACCCCGCCATCACTGGCTGGTGCTGTATGTCTATCCGTCAGTCAGCTAACAGAAAACGTTGAAGTCAATCCTTGCAGGTGTGGCTCGTGGTGAAATCGCGTCAGGTCACGATTCGTTCTTCGCCAGCTTTCGGGAGGAGTTGGATGACGCGCTCTAGGAATCTCTCGAGCGCGTCGTTTTGTGGAGCGGAAGTCCCGCGTTCGCTTTTGTCTCACGTCGCACCCGTCTGAATGGCCTACATCTACACCTCAGCATGGTAAATCTGTAGAAATCCTGAACTAGTAGTGTTGGCGAAAGCCTGGAAAACAAGAACTGTTATTTTGTGAGATGATTGCAGAAACGATGTCGACTTATAACGGGTTAGATTCGTCCTAATGCACCGGGTCGCTTTGGGATTTGGGGGTCAGGGGGGGCGTTTGGCGAAATGCTGCTCGTGTTGCAACCAAGCCAGCTCGGCTCAGCTTCAAGCCCTTGTCCTCCATGCTACTTCACTCATCCCTGGTCGTGCTGTCTGTTGCCTGCACCGATGAGAACGTTGATAGTGCTTGGCAAACGAGTAATACGTTTCTGGGTGATTCTTCCAGGGTGATTTCATAGCAAAGCATTATGGCGGACACTAAGGTGAAGCTGATGAGCTCAGACAATGAGATATTTGAGGTAGACCAAGAGGTAGCCTTTCGTATCGACGGTTGCGAACACTTTTCGGCGATTTCAGTTTCGTGCTGAGATTCCTCGCTCCATATGTATTTCTCTCTAGCAAGGCAAAAATATCACAGAGCCCGGCAGGTTGCAGATAGTAATGCTATGTAAATTTTGCGACTCTTCGCGCGCTCGCACGTAACCTTACTGGAGCATTGTTTCATCAGCAGCGGATCCGGCATCGTTGTTCCCGCCAACTCCGCTCGCCCTTCCCCTCTTCCCGCAGTTTCCAGTCCTTCGCGCAACCATTGCGACACGGTGACACTGTACAGTTCTGCTGGAATGCCCGCGCCGCGCGGCGCTTGATCCCACCGATATGGCGCTCTTCGCGAGTCCTGTGGCGGCGACAGGTTGTCGCGTTTCAGCCCGCGTCGAGCCTTCTCGTGTCGCTCACCCGTATGACTCTCTCTCACTCCTCTCGCGTCCCCTCGTCCCGTCGGCCCCTTGTCGAGTCTCGTCCGTGTTCTGGCTGTCAGGATGTCAGCCGCGCCGCACCCTGCCGCACCGCACGGAACCGCATCGGACTCAACCGCTGTTTATTGAACGGTACCGCATTCAGCCGCATTGCATGTCGCAATCTCAAAGCTCCAGCTCTGAACCTGACTCGACTTCCTCCCTGTCATCATCAGCACCACCATCAACCGCACTGCACCCCTCTCCATCCCATGCAGCACCGCACTCAACCGCTCAAACTGCACCCTCTACACCTCCTCCTCCTCCTCCCCCTCCTTCTCTCCCGGAGCTGCTTGCTGAGTGGAGGGAGAAGCGAAGAAGACAACAGAACGCTGTAACCATAGCACCGCACTCAACCGCGCAATCTGACACTCAAACCACGCCAGAAACAGACCGATCCACGTCAGCAGCCCAATCAGACGTTGAAATGAAAGACACCAAGATCTTAACCCCCTCAGCCCCCTCGCTTCTTGCTGACATGCGTAGTGAGATGAGGTCCGTTGCTCAGCTGTACGGCCGTCAGGGAGAAAATCAAGGGGGAACGAAGGGTTCAGACGATGTGGGTGGTTCAGGAGACAGAGGTGACTATAGCGAGGTTCTTCCTGTACCAGCTTCGCTACAGGAGGCGGAAGATCTTCTCCAACAGCTAATAGAGGTGCTCACTTCCTCTCACTTTCAACAAAGTATCCTGACTTTTCTTTCTAGTACATATGAATGAACAACCGTACAGACTCGTTCCCTTGCCTCTTGGTCCGGGGTCAATCTGGTGGTGTTCCCACGAGGGGAGGATTCCTACCGTGCTGCCTTGCTGCTGCCCAGAGCACTTCCAGACCCACCTTTGCCTCTCACAGGGTCCTCAATCTCACTTCCTCTTTCCACTCATCCTTCTCATCGCATCCCCACAGGAAACCCGTTTGCTCGCCTCTCCTTCCGGGGTCAACCTGGTGGTGTTCTCAGGGGGGGTCGACTCCTCGACCCCAACCATCCATCCACTACCTGTTCTCCCTTCCCCTCCTACCTCTCACCCCACTCTCTTCCAGGAGACCTGTTCCCTCGCCTCTCCCTCCGGTGTTTACCTGGTGGCATTCTCGGGGGGGTTGACTCCTCAGTCGATTCCTCAACCCTAACCATCCATCCACTACTTGTTCTCCCTTCCCCTCCTACCTCTCACCCCACTCTCTTCCAGGAGACCCGTTCCCTCGCCTCTCCCTCCGGTGTCTACCTGGTGGCATTCTCGGGGGGGTTGACTCCTCAGTCGATTCCTCAACCCTAACCATCCATCCACTACCTGTTCTCCCTTCCCCTCCTGCCTCTCAACCCACTCTCTCTCAGGAGACCCGTTCCCTCGCCTCTCCCTCCGGTGTCTACCTGGTGGTGTTCTCTGAGGGGGTCGACTCCCCCCCCTCGCGGCCTTGCTGCTGCACAGAGCACTCTCTGACCCGCCTTCACCCACTCCTCCCTTTCCTCATGCCCCCCACCCAAACCCAAACTCCCAGGAGACTCGCTCCCTCGCCTCTCCCTCCGGTGTCAACCTGGTGGCGTTCTCAGGGGGGGTTGACTCCTCCCTTGCTGCCTTGCTCCTGCACAGAGCACTCTCAGACCCGCCTTTGCCTCATCACTCACACTCACACTCACACTCACGCTCCCACTCACGCTCCCACTCAAACTCACACTTGCACTCCCAACCACACTCTGAAACACACGCACAACCACAATCTCACTCACACACGTACTCGCGTTCAAGCTCTTACTCTCCTCCCACAGTAGCAGCTGTGATTGCCTTAAGCCCCTCGCTCTCCTCCTCTCAACTAACCACAGCTCGCCACGTGGCAGCATCCATAGGCATTCCCCTGTGGGAGGTAAGTGGGTACTCTTTTGTTGTTCACTGTACAACTACAGCGATCGCCCTGACTTGATTGGCTAATTGTGTTTTTTGAGAATTCTCCCCCACTCAGCCAATCATGGCTCTCCATTTGAGCTCTTTCTCGAGTATAGTCATCTTGGCTTGGGTAACAGCAATGTCATCCGGCTCTGTCCGGCTAAACGTTTTTGTAGGCGCCCCAAAATCAGGCTCTGACCGGTCTTTTGCCCGTCATGTTTTCTGTTTTCTTCAGGTGGAAACAACAGAGGGTCAGGTGCCAGAGTACGTGGCCAATGAGGGAGCGAGCTGCTATGCCTGCAAGGCCACTCTCTACACCACGCTACACATTGTAGCGCAGCAGTCTTTAACGAGGATGGGAATGGAAAGAAGCAATATTGATGAAGGTAAGGAATAGGCAAGTTCTTAGGTGACACGTCAGACCCATCTCGCTTGGGCCTGCTGGCTGCTCATCCTTCTGGTACCCTCTTATCTCAGTGTGCCCTCTCAACCCCTCTCCACCCCTGTCAACCCCTCTAAGGAACTGTAGTGAAGGTAAGGAATAGGCAAGTTCTTAAGTGACCCTCAGACCCATCTCCACCTCCCTCAACCCCTCTATACCCCTCCTGAACCCCTCCGTACCCCTGCTTATTCCAGTCACTCTATTCAACGGCACCAACGCAGACGCTTCTTGCTTGAGTCTCCTGGCTGCTCTGCGCTTTTTGCAAGCCTCTCATCTCAGCATGCCCTCTCAACCCCTCTCGACCCCTCGCAACCCTTCTGTGTCTCCCCTCAACCTCTCTGCACCTCTCTCAACCCCGTCATTCCCAGTCACACTATTCAACGGCACCAATGCAGACGACCTCTCAGACCCCTCCCGTTTGGGCCTGCTGGCTGCTCTGCACTGCCGAGTCGTTTCTCCCCTCGCGCGCCTGCCAAAGGCTGCTGTGCGGGTGAGTGCTCACTGCTCATTGCCCAATGAGCGGTGCGTGTGAATGCATGCATGCATGCCTCCTCCTGCTTTGTTTCCTGGCTGCTCTGCACTGCCAGGTGGTGTCTCCCCTTGTCCGTCTACCCAAGGTCGCTGTGCAGGTAAGCGTTCAGCACAGCTCGAGAGGTAGCTGGTGCATGATATGGGAATGCAAGAGTGCCTTGCTTGGGTCTGCTGGCTGCGCTGCAGCTTTGGCCACCCGGCAGTGGTGTCTCCCCTCGCCCGCCTGCCCAAAGCCGGTGTGCGGGTGAGTGCTTGTGCTAGGTAAAGCGTGCATCTATCCACGTATCGATATAAAAGCTGCAGCACGTATCGAGACCTGCTGGGCCTCCCGGCTGCTCTGCACTGCCGCAACGTGTCTCCTCTTGCCCGCCTGCCTAAAGCTGCCGTGCAGGTGAGTGATCAGTAAAGCTCACCTCTCTTTCCTTAGGCAGTAGCGCGAGCAGCGGGCTTTCCCAACTGGGACTTGGGCAGCGTCTTCCTGCCTGAATCTCATCCCCTCATCCGCTGCCCCCTTCTCTCCCACCCTCCCCCTTACAGGCAGTAGCAAGAGCAGCGGGTTCGCCCAACTGGGACTGGACCGCCTTGCCCTGCCTGCTGAGCAGAGTGACGCCCACAGGCTTGCTGCTTCCCCTCCCTGCTCTCTTCGTTTGGCCCCTTCTCTCCACCTCTCTCCACCTCTTTCCACCTCTCTCCACTCCTCTCCATCTCTCTCCACCTTTCGTCTTTCAGGCGGTAGCGAGAGCAGCTGGCCTACCCAACTGGGACTTGGCTGCATCGCCCTGCCTTCGCAGCAGACTAGCATCCTAAGGCCAACTGCCTCCCCTCCCTTCTCTCTTGTGCTGCCCCTTCTCTCTTGTGCTGCCCCTTCTCTCTTGTGCTGCCCCTTCTCTCTTGTGCTGCCCCTTCTCTCTTGTGCTGCCCCTTCTCTCTTGTGCTGCCCCTTCTCTCTTGTGCTGCCCCTTCTCTCTAGTGCTGCCCCTTCTCTCTTGTGCTGCCCCTTCTCTCTTGTGCTGCCCCTTCTCTCTTGTGCTGCCCCTTCTCTCTTGTGCTGCCCCTTCTCTCTTGTGCTGCCCCTTCTCTCTTGTGCTGCCCCTTCTCTCTTGTGCTGCCCCTTCTCTCTTGTGCTGCCCCTTCTCTCTTGTGCTGCCCCTTCTCTCTTGTGCTGCCCCTTCTCTCTAGTGCTGCCCCTTCTCTCTTGTGCTGCCCCTTCTCTCTTGTGCTGCCCCTTCTCTCTTGTGCTGCCCCTTCTCTCTTGTGCTGCCCCTTCTCTCTTGTGCTGCCCCTTCTCTCTTGTGCTGCCCCTTCTCTCTTGTGCTGCCCCTTCTCTCTTGTGCTGCCCCTTCTCTCTTGTGCTGCCCCTTCTCTCTTGTGCTGCCCCTTCTCTCTTGTGCTGCCCCTTCTCTCTTGTGCTGCCCCTTCTCTCTTGTGCTGCCCCTTCTCTCTTGTGCTGCCCCTTCTCTCTTGTGCTGCCCCTTCTCTCTTGTGCTGCCCCTTCTCTCTTGTGCTGCCCCTTCTCTCTTGTGCTGCCCCTTCTCTCCACCTCTCTCCACCTTTCGTTTTTCAGGCAGTAGCCAGAGCAGCGGCTTTGCCCAACTGGGACCTGGCTGCCGCGCCCTGCCTGCGCAGCAGACTGGCATTTGGAGTTGAAGCGACAGCGTCACCCTGCCTGAAGCTTATCCCCTCGTTCCCACCCCCTCTCTCGTCTTTCAGGCAGTGGCGAGAGCAGCGGGCCTACCCAACTGGGACTTGGCTGCCTCGCCCTGCCTGCGCAGCAGATTAGCGTTTGGGGTGGAGGCGACAGCAAGCACGCTGATGCTGGTGGAACGAGCTGAAGAGATGGTGAGTTGAGGGAGGGGGAGGGGAATGAGATGGGGAGGGAGAGGGCAGGCGTTGGAAATGAAGATAAAAGCTTGGTGAGAAATGACCAGCGTTTGGGGTGGAGGCAACAGCAAGCACACTGATGCTGGTGGAGAGAGCAGAGGAGATGGTGAGTGGAGGGGAGAGGTTGTTTTGAGAACCAAAGAAGGGTTGGACAGAAGAGAGGGGAAGCTGGTCGAAGCAGACTGACCATTGGAGTGGAGGCGACAGCCAACACACTGATGCTGGTGGAGAGAGCAGAGGAGATGGTGAGCGGCAGAGAGGGCTTTTGAGTCGACTAATTTTTGAGTTGACTTTTGAGTCGACTCAATAGATCAAACCAGATTAGAGTTTGGGGTGGAGGCGACAGCAAACACACGCTTGTGGGGATTTAAATTCATGTTTGAATTGTTATTGAATCCCAGGTCCTTATTTTTTTTTTTCCCCTCACCCGAAGAGACAACATGAGAGTTCGTCTGCTGCATCCCATCTTTGCTCCCTTCCCCTCCCAATCTTATAGATCCTCCATTCCCCTCCCCCCGTCCCCCCACCCCTCTCTCCCTCCCAGGTCCGCTCCTTGCTTCCCCTCACCCCAAGGGACAACATGAGAGTGCGCCTACTGCATCCCACCTCACTCCCCTCTCCTGCCGCCACATCCACCACTGCCGCCACATCCACCACTGCCGCCACATCCACCACTGCCGCCACATCCACCACTGCCGCCACATCCACCACTGCCGCCACATCCACCACTGCCGCCACATCCACCACTGCCGCCACATCCACCACTGCCGCCACATCCACCACTGCCGCCACATCCACCACTGCCGCCACATCCACCACTGCCGCCACATCCACCACTGCCGCCACATCCACCACTGCCGCCACATCCACCACTGCCGCCACATCCACCACTGCCGCCACATCCACCACTGCCGCCACATCCACCACTGCCGCCACATCCACCACTGCCGCCACATCCACCACTGCCGCCACATCCACCACTGCCGCCACATCCACCACTGCCGCCACATCCACCACTGCCGTCACATCCACCACTGCCGCCACAAAGATTCCAGCCGCTGCTGCCTCACCACTTCATTCCCTTCAAAGCCAGCCATTGGGTACAAGCTCAAGCCCCCAGGGTGCTCTCTGTGCTCTTCTAGAGGTGGAGACAAAATTCTTGCAGCAGGCAGCGGCACAGCAGGCAGGCATTGAGGCGGGCATGATGGCTTTGGGGCTGCTCTACCTGGGCTGCAGGGCATTCAGGAGCGGCAGCCTGGTGTTTTCGCTATAGCCTCCTCCGTAGCATCATGGTATGTCGCTGCTCCCATGCCTCAGCAGGCAGAGGCACAGCAGGCAGGCATTGAGGCGGGTATGGTGGCCTTGGGGCTGCACTACCAGGGCTGCAGGGCATTCAGGAGCGGCAGCCTGGTGATGCACTGATGCCTCTGTAGTTTACTAAGGCTGCAAGTCGTGCAAGCATCGAGGCGGGTATGGCGGCCCATGGTCTGCACTACCTGGGCTGCAGGGCCTTCAGGAGCGGCAGCCTCGTGATTGGTGTGTAGCCTCTTTGTGCTGCGGCTCACAGTGCAGCAGGCAGGGGCACAGAAGCCAGGCATGGGGAGGGGAGCAGGCAGGTATTGAGGCGGGTATGGCGGCCCTTGGTCTGCACTACCAGGGCTGCAGGGCCTTCAAGAGCGGCAGCCTCGTGATGCCTCTGTAGCTTACATGGCAATTTGGGCCGTATATGCACTTCACTACTATGAGAGATTGTTTAGTTAGAAAAGATCCAGCTCATTATTACCATTTATGTACCTCTATTCTACACCCTATCTATGCACCACTTGTTCCCTGGTTAATAAATTATAGGCATACTTCTGTCCTGCCAGCCATGTTTTCTCATCTGTGCTTGCGGTCGTCATGCTCATGCTTCTGAAAGTCGACAGCCCGTGAAAGTCGGCATGTGCGAGGAATGCGCAGCAGCCCGCGCCTCCGCCCCTGCATATTCCGGATAATTCCACCACAGCAGCAGATACGCAGCCCTCCCCCCACCCCTCCCCCAATCCCCCCACCCCCCCCTCCCCCCGGCTTGCATCCTTCCTGCCAATCGATGTCTTATCCGTGCTTGAGCTTGTGGTCATGCTTCTGAACTTTGAAACTTCCGGAGGCCGCGGCATGTCAGCGCAGCAGCCCGCGCCGCGCCAGTCTATTGTCGATGTCTTATCCGTGCTTGAGCTTGTGGTCATGCTTCTGAACTTTGACACTTCAGGCGGCCGCGGCATATCCGTTGAATTCGCAGCCGCCCGCGCCTCCGCCTCCGCATATTCAGGATACTTCCTGCCGCAGCAGCAGATGCGTAGCTTTCAGCCCCCTCCCCCCCCCCTCCCTCTGCATGCATCCTTCCTACCAGTCTATGTCTTCTCCGTGCTTGAGCTTGTGCTCATGCTTCTGAACTTGGACACTTCAGGAGGCCGCGGCATGTCCGTTGAATTCGCAGCCGCCCGTGCCTCCGCCTCTGCATATTCAGGATACTTCCTGCCGCAGCAGCAGATACGCAGCTTGCGGGACCCACGCTGAGATTGCCGGTATACGATGAGGAAGGGCGTGCAGATGATGAGCCCGGCAGCCACGAGCAAGACTATGAAGGTGAGGATGCCCCACGGCCCGACGCTCTTGTCGCTGCAGTTGGTCTTCGAGACGTCCTTCCACAGGCAGGTATAGTCGTAGCCGCCAGAGGGAGGGGGCGGTGGTGGGGCAGCAGCTGGGGAAGGGGCAAGCGGAGGACAGAGGTAAAAGGGAAGGGAGAAGGGAAAAGGGAGAAAGGGGAAGAGAGAAGGGGGTATACGATGAAGAAGGGTGTGGCGATGATGAATCCGGCGGCCACGAGCACGACTATGAAGGTGAGGATGCCCCATGGGCCGACTCTCTTGTCGCTGCAGTTGGTCTTCGAGACGTCCTTCCACAGGCAGGTATAGTCGTAGCCGCCAGAGAGAGGGGGCGGTGGTGGGGCAGCAACTGGGGAAGGGGCAAGCGGAGGACAGAGGTAAAAGGGAAGGGAGAAGGGAAAAGGGAGAAAGGGGAAGAGAGAAGGGGGTATACGATGAAGAAGGGTGTGGCGATGATGAATCCGGCGGCCACGAGCACGACTATGAAGGTGAGGATGCCCCATGGGCCGACTCTCTTGTCGCTGAAGTTGGTCTTTGAGACGTCCTTCCACAGGCAGGTATAGTCGTAGCCGCCCGAGGGAGGGGAGGGCGGGGGTGGAGGGGGGACCGCAGCTGAGAGAGGAGAGGGGGGGAGGCAGAGGGGTGCAGAGAGGTGTAGAAAGGTGAGGATTGGCCACGTCCTTCCACAGACACGTGTAGTCGTAGCCGCCCGAGGGAGGGGTTGGCGCGGGGGCCGCGGCCGGGGAGGGGAAGGGGGAAGGGGAAAGATGGAAGGGGAAGAAGAAGAGGCAAGGGGTTGAGGTAGAGAATGTGGAAGGGCGTGGCGATGATGAGTCCAGCGGCCACGAGCAGGACTGTGAAGATGAAGATTGGAAATTGGCAGGGCTGCACAGGCTGGAGTTGATGATGCCCCGCGGCTCACATGCAGCACGTTCGAATGTCAAGGCCGGATTCTAACCCCCCTAAACCCGCCCCAGCCCCCCTCAACCCCCCTTACTATCCCTCCTCCTTTCTTCCCCCGAGAGATCCTTCCTCCTCTTAATTTCTCTCGGATGTCTCTTACTCCCTCTTCTCTCCTCCTGCCCTCCGTCCCGCTCCCTCCGCCTCCTCCCTTCAAAAACTCTTTCTTTCTTTCTTTCACACCAGTTTTCACCCTATCCCCCCTTCACCTGCGGAGGCACTCCCCCGTGCGTACTCATCCCTTCGTTCCGCACTTTTTTCTCTCTTTCTCCTCGCCCTCTCCTCGCCCTCTCCTCGCTCGCTCTCTCCTTCCTCGCTTCCCCCTCGCTTTCTCTTTCGCACACATTCGCCTCCGAGGCGAGGGTAAAGGAGGACCTCACATTACTCCACCCCACCTGACCCTCCTGTCCTCCCCTGTTCCGTCACCCGCCGCTTCCCCTGTGCCCATTTTCGCGTACCTCTTTTGCCTGTCGCTCGCTTGTCGCTCGCCTATCGCTCGCCTGCCGCCCGCCACTCCTCCCCCATTCCGTCAACCGCCGCTTCCCCTACCCGTGGGGTCCATTTTCGCCTCCTCTTGCCCGTCTGTCGCCCGCCTATCGTTCGCCTGTCGCTCGCCCGTTGCTCGCCTTCGCCTCGCCTGTCGCTCACCTGTCGCTCACCTGTCGCTCGTCTGTTGCTCGTCCGTCCCACGCCTGTCGCTCGATCTCGCTCGCCTATCGCTCGCCTGTCGCTCGCCCTCGCTCACCTGTCGCTCGCTCTCGCTCGCCTATCGCCCTCCTACCGCTCGCATATTCCTCGCCTGTCGCTCGCATCCCCTGTCGCTCATCTGTCGTTTGCGCTCACCTGTCGCCCACCTATCGCTCGCCTGTCGCCCGGCAATCGCTCACCTGGCGGCGCGTTGTCGAGGGAGCGAGCGGAGGCGAGAGGGGAGGCGGCGAGCAGCGCGAGATAGAGGAGAGCGAGGTAGTGAAGCGCGCCGAGGGCCAGAGCCGGCGGTGCGCGGAGCGGTCGTCTCCTAGAGGCGAGGGCGCTTCGAGAGGGAATCGAGGCGGCGACACCTAAGTGGGAAGAGCGGAAGGCGATGGCGGAGTTGGCGCGGTGGCGACAACAAGGAGCCATTTCTGCGTCTCCACTCCGTTGCGGGCGCGGTCGACTCATCAGAAACAAAAATGCAAACCGCCAGAAACTGGGCAATGGGGACTTCAGAGTAATTCTGGCGCCTAAGAGCGCCTCGTACTTGGTCGTTTACGAGGCATGGGGGTGCTCGCATGGAACTGTAATCTTTGATAATCTTTGATAATCTGTCAAAGGTCGAACATCAACCGCTTTGCACCGTGGCGAAAAATCTCTCAATTGTGTCCTACCGTGTAGAAACTCTCTAAAATCACACGCGCCCTTAGTGCAAACGGGCGCTAGTGGCACGAGAAGTGGTTGGAACTTGGGGACTTCGTGGTTTCTTTGTGGGACCTTGGTTATCTCAGGTGCGATTCGATATTGGGAGAAACTGGCAAATGTGTGTTGTCTCAGGTGTAATTTTGATCAAAACAGTAAAGAAGCCAGTTAACAACGCGGACGCTCACGATAAACGACAGGCTCATTCAAGGGGCTGGGCGGGGAATTTGTCGGAATGAAATGGGTTATTCGGGCTGTTCGACGTCCGTCAGGGTTGCAATATCAAAACGCGCACGGACGGGAAACCCGGATTCTCGCTTGGATCGCCCGCTTTCGTCATCGTGCTTCGAGACTTCGGTTCACCGAGAGCGACCGTGATCAAGTGAAAACGACCAGTGCACAAGTCTGAGCAAAAATTTCAGTGGCCCAAGCCTTGTCAAGTGAATTCCTGTCCAGCGCGAGATCTATCAGCTTGGCGTCACTGAAGAGGATCTCATGAACCTAAGCAAGCTCCAGTCTGCTACTTCGTCAGGTTTTTAGTCATAGGAGAATACAGCCATTGTACGAAAGTAGGGAAACACGTCAGCCATTGTCCCCAGCTTCCAGTGAGATTAGCTCCTCCTACAACACAAGCACGGCGCGTACTTGCCTACCTCCAACCCGCAGGTCAGCAAGCGGGTGGTGCTGCGTGTTTTTTAATATCTGTTAGTAGACAAGGAATGCGGAGCTGAGATTGCTAGATCCGTATATGAGTGACTTTTCTTGATCCCTCGTCATTTTAGATCTGGGGAAGGAGATCTCTTTTCATACCTTTCTTACCAGTACTTGCGGTCGATCCGTGAGGTTCAGATGGAGTGTCTCTCACACATAGATCGACTTTCAGATGACCTCCTTACCAGGATTTTATGGTTTCGGGAAGGGAAGCCATCCCAAGGGCATTCTAATTCTATAAGGGACTGGCTTCCTTTTTGGCATTTTAAAGCGAACAAGTTTCCTTGTCCAGCCTTGTCAGATGCAGCCTTTAATCTGCTCATCGCGTCCGTATGCAGTCGCTGGCGTCGCCTCGTTAAGCGTCAGGTCACCGGCTTGTCAGTCCGTGAAGACTGTCATTTCTCGTCAAGATCTGGCGAACGCAGTGGCTTGTTTCGACAACCTCACCAATCTTCACCTGAGTGACGGCAGTGTCGAGATGATTGACAACGCTTTTTTCGCTCTCCTTGCTTCCTCACGGCCTAAGCTGAAAGTTCTTCACGTGGGTCGCAGGATCACACCGACAAGGTGTGGAGGAAGCAAGAATGAGCACCCAGTTACTGAATCCGGCTTGGATTTCTTTTTCCTGAAGTGTACTCACCTGGAGGAGATTTCGCTTCACTGTCTCCATAAAGATACTGAGTTGCCGAGTTCTTTCTTTCAACTGCAGCATCTCCACACAGCTCTTCTTACCGACATTTCAGCCTTGACGTTTCCCAGATTTGCAGCGCTTTCGTCCCTCACTTCTCTCCATATTGCCGTTTCGAAATTGACACATCAGCAACTATCAAGCCTTGCTCGTATCCCAAGACTCTCCATACTCTCGATCTCCAGTGAAATCTGCCTACTCAAAAATACTTCACCATCTGCAATTTTTCCAGCTGCACAACTGCCTTATCTGAAGACACTCGAGTTCCCATTCGCCAGTCCGAAATTCGATGCAATGTTCCCTACAGGATCACCATACATTCTCCTAGAACAGCTGGTGATGACCAATTCCACCAACCTCCGACGACTCCCTGATGACACTGGAGAGTTGTTGCCATGCCTCCGTGAACTGACCATTCAGAATTGTTATGGGCTCAACCATCTCCCTGATAGTATCACTTCCCTAAATGCACTGGAGTGCTTACACATTCGTAATTGTCCCCAGATTCAAAGTCTGTCCATCGACTTCGAAGAGCTTCCTGCACTCAAGTCACTGATGCTGCACAACCTGTCTGGTTTAAACCCACCTGAATCCCTTTGCCAGTCTACTTCTTTGGAGACGCTGTCCCTGCATAACTGTGGCAAGATGCAGCTGCCAGCAGAGTTCTTCAGTCTTACATCTCTCAAGACACTGAGGCTCATGCACTATGGGAAGATGGTGCTTCCAGAGAGGATTGGATGCCTCACTAACCTCGAGACTCTTCAACTACATGGATGCATGCAAGAGCAGCTGCCTCCTTCATTCACGCAGCTGGTTTCTCTAACAAGTATTGAGCTTGCTTTATGCTCAGTTGTCGAGCTTCCTGAAGGTCTGCAGAATATGAGTAACCTGCAGCATCTCCACATTCGGCACTGTTCTGCTCTCAACAAGATTTCAGATTCTGTTACAGGGCTGACAAGGCTCGCAGCCTTGATCATTGAATCGTGTGATCATCTTTCTGTGCTGCCAAGAAGGCTGAGTAGCCTTGTGGAGCTGAAGAGGTTGGAGTTAACATGGTGTAGACGACTTAGTGAGCTTCCTGTGTCACTTCCACTCTCCCTTGAGGTCCTGATTTGGGACGACAATGGGCATGCAACTTTTCAGCCTCGGATTTCCCTGCCGTCTCGTCTAAGGCACTTGAAGCTGCACATTGCAGACAGCGTTAATGAGTTTTCTGTTCCCTTGAGCCCACTTTCTCAGCTCCAAGTCTTGAATATCTGTCATAATAAAGAATTCAGACCCTTCCAGAAAGCATCGGTTCGGCATTGCAGCAGCTGCGGGATTTGCAGATATGCCACTTTGAGGAGCTTTGGGAGCTGCCAGAAACGGTTTCACAGCTTCAACACCTGACATCGCTGAAGGTCGTTGCACCCAAGCTGGCTTCAATTCCCGATGGCATCGGTGCGTTATCCAGGTTGCGCAATCTGCATCTGTCAGACTGTAAGGCCCTGCAGCAGCTACCATCATCGCTCACACAGCTTCGCTGCCTCTCTGTGCTGAGACTATACAATACTTCCATCAGCTCCCTTCCTCCCAGGTTTGCACAGCTGACCAGGCTGAGGACACTCAGCCTCGCTGGCTGTGAGCAATTGAAGGCCTTGCCAGAGGATTTGACAGAGCTGAAGGTGCTGCAATACTTGAATTGTGAAGGGTGCACGCAAGCAGTCAATGGCATGTCCCGTGCATTGCGCCGTGGCATGCGAGACATGCATGGGCTGACCTTCGTTAAACACTAGTTATGAGTATCGTGTTTGTCGCTGTTGTTTTCCATTTCTTCTACCGTATCTAGACATGTTTTCTGTTACCGTAAGTAAATTTCTTTCATTGTCCCAGCTCTTGGGTTACCCCTCCTTTCTGTCCTGACTTGCTTGCTCTTTCGAATGTACTGGTACCGTCATACCCCGGATAGAAGCGCCCCTGGGGTTGTAATAAAACACTGTTTTTTAGGGGGTGCGCTTATAATTGAGGAAATTTATAAGCGCCGGCGTTTATATAACGGCAAAATGAAATTATGTTTTTTTTAAACACCAAACTGTAGATCTCGTTCTGCCAATTGTAATCGAGTCGAAAATATATGGGGTCGCGAATTTGACTCTCGAGCAACTTGGCAGGGATTGATTCCCTGCCAACACATGCTGACTAAGCGACAGCGCGTGCTGACTAGACGCGCAGCAAGTGTGATTTGAGTAGGAAAGTGGAGCTGTACTTCGCTTCCCTGGTAAGGTGAAATTCGTTTATGTGTTTCGACTGATTTTCAGATAATATTCGACATGCGCTTATAATAAATCATAAATTTTTAGGGGGTGCGCTTATAATCGAGGACCGGATATAAGCGCCCTCATCCCTTTATAAGCGCCGGCGCTTATCCGAGGCCTGCGCTTCTATCCGGGGTATGACGGTATGATAAAAGTGATCGATCTTGGCTGTGGGTAGAAATCCGAATGCATGCATAAACCCTGTTGCATAAACCCTAACACTGCTTTCATGGAAGCTCAGGTAGTTGAGTGAAGAATTAAACTATGCGGTACATGACATAGCAGACATGGAAATTGAATGTATAACAATAACCATCACATACAAATTGCGTACAATACAACCATTCTTCCATGTATGCAAAATGTATGAGTGACATGTGGCTTTCCGGGCTGTAAACACCATTATTATTCTCATATTCAATGGTTGTGAACAGGATGTATGTCTTGGTACCGTAGCAGGAAGCATAGGCTAGAACTTGAGAGCATGCATGCTGCTGGTCGTGTATGCATTGACATGAGCTGATGGTCACGCATGCATCGCCATGTGCCGAGGTTCATGTATGCATCACCATGTGCTGATAATGATCATGCATGCATTGCCATGTGTTGCTGATGCTAATGAATGGATGGCCATGTAAGCGCAGCCATGTGGTAGTCATATATGTGTGCATTGCGATGTGCATCGTCCATGCATGCATCACAATGATCATGCATGCACGATGCTGCATGGTGCAGCAGCTATCACGATGGGCAGTCTGCTGCTGGAATGGAGATGGGTGTTGTGAGGGGTAGGGCTGAAAGGGACGGAAATAGAAGATAACAGACAAAGGATGATACAGCTGGTTCATAAGAGTATATGATTGTGTTGTATTATTAATGCGCGGTTGCAAGAGTGCTCTCAGCTCCTGTTGTCTGCTATGCTTTGCCATGTTGTGTCACCCCTCACCCACCGGTCCAAGGAGACTGCGGGTGAGTTCTCAGCACAGGTCAGTGGGGTAAGCAAGGTTTGCCTTCTCTGCTCTGCACTGCCATGTCATGTCACCCCTCACCCACCTGTCCAAGGATGCTGTGCGGGTGGGTTCTCAGCACAGCTCAGTGGGTAAGCAAGGTTTTTTTAGTTCCGGCACCTCCTGCTTCCTGCCTGCTCTGCCCTGCTCTGGTTTGCTCTGCCATGTCATGTCACCCCTCACCCACCTGTCCAAGGATGCTGTGCGGGTGGGTGCTCATTACAGGTACGAAATGCATGAGATGGGGATGGATGAGATGGGGATGGATGAGATGGGGATGGATGAGATGGGGATGGATGAGATGGGGATGGATGAGATGGGGATGCATGAGATGGGAATGCATGATGGGAATGCCTGATGGGAATGCATAGTGGGAATGCATGATGGGAATGCATGATGGGAATGCATGATGGGAATGGATGATGGGAATGCATGATGGGAATGCATGATGGCAATGCATGATGGGAATGCATGATGGGAATGCATGATGGGAATGCCTGATGGGAATGCATCATATGTGGATGCATTAGATGAAAACGCAACAATGCTCTCACCTCCCGTATGGGCCTCCTAGCTGCTCTGCTCCCTGTTCTGCTCTCCGTTCTGCATTGCTGTGTTGTGACTTCCCTTGCCCACCTACCAAAGGCTGTAGTGGGACCTTCACATCATCACATGGCCCTTCCTGAAAAGCAAACTGCTTTTCACAGGTCGTCTGCTCCTCCTCCCTGCCTCTCCCCTGCTGCCTCCTTCCGTCTTTCCCAGTTTTCCCCATTCACTTGCGTTCTTTCCCTGTCTGCTCTGGTCTGTCTTCTTCCTTCATGCCAATTCAGGCTGTAGACTGCCAATTCAGGCTGTAGACTGCCAATTCAGGCTGTAGACTGCCAATTCAGGCTGTAGACTGCCAATTCAGGCTGCAGATTGCCAATTCAGGCTGTAGACTGCCAATTCAGGCCGTAGACTGCCAATTCAGGCCGTAGACTGCCAATTCAGGCCGTAGACTGCCAATTCAGGCCGTAGACTGCCAATTCAGGCCGTAGACTGCCAATTCAGGCCGTAGACTGCCAATTCAGGCCGTAGACTGCCAATTCAGGCCGTAGACTGCCAATTCAGGCCGTAGACTGCCAATTCAGGCCGTAGACTGCCAATTCAGGCCGTAGACTGCCAATTCAGGCCGTAGACTGCCAATTCAGGCCGTAGACTGCCAATTCAGGCCGTAGACTGCCAATTCAGGCCGTAGACTGCCAATTCAGGCCGTAGACTGCCAATTCAGGCCGTAGACTGCCAATTCAGGCCGTAGACTGCCAATTCAGGCCGTAGACTGCCAATTCAGGCCGTAGACTGCCAATTCAGGCCGTAGACTGCCAATTCAGGCCGTAGACTGCCAATTCAGGCCGTAGACTGCCAATTCAGGCCGTAGACTGCCAATTCAGGCCGTAGACTGCCAATTCAGGCCGTAGACTGCCAATTCAGGCCGTAGACTGCCAATTCAGGCCGTAGACTGCCAATTCAGGCCGTAGACTGCCAATTCAGGCCGTAGACTGCCAATTCAGGCCGTAGACTGCCAATTCAGGCCGTAGACTGCCAATTCAGGCCGTAGACTGCCAATTCAGGCCGTAGACTGCCAATTCAGGCCGTAGACTGCCAATTCAGGCCGTAGACTGCCAATTCAGGCTGTAGCCTGCACAGCAGACTGCCATTCAGAGACGCTCCCCCCACTCCCTTCCTCTCCCGGGCTGCCCCTTCTGAGTTGACTTTTGAGTCGACTCAAAAGTCTCCCAGGCTGCCGCTTCTCTCCCATCCTCTTTCCTTCAGGCAGTAGCACGAGCGATAGCCTTACCAACTGGCATGGCACCTGCCAGCATCGCCCTGCTTCACTCTCATTCCCAACACCCCCTCCATCTCTCCCCCCCTCTTTCTTTCAGGCAGTGGCATGAGCAGCAGGCTTACCCAATCGGCACCTACCAACGTCTCCCCCAACTATCACAGCGTCTCCCTGCCTCAACTTCATTCCCCAACACCCCATCCTCCCTTCTTCTCTCCCCCCTCCCATTCCCCTGGATGGTGCGTATACCCAACTGGGACCTACCAGCGTCTCCCTGCCTCACTCTCATCCCCAACACCCGCTCCTCCCTTCTTCTCTCCCCCTCCCCCCCCCTTCCCCCATTCCCCAGAGTGGTGAGTATACCCAACTGGGACCTGGCAGCATCGCCCTGCCTTTGCAGCAGGGTGGCGTTTGCAGTAGAAGCCACGTCAGATGTTCTGCTGCTGGTCGGGAAGAGATGGTGAGTGGGGGGGAGGCAGATGAGCGAGAGGATGTTGGGAGTGAAAGAGAAGGAGCAGACTGGCGTTTGGAGTAGAAGCCACGTCAGATGTTCTGCTGCTGGTGGCGGGAGCGGAAGAGATGGTGAGTGGGGGGCTTTTGGGGATTCTTGAGAGAGCAACGGAGGTGCGAGTAAAGAGGGGATTGTCAAAGAGAAGAACAGGGCTCATCATGCCTCATCATCTCGCATCACCCCTCATCACCCCTCATCACCCCTCATCATCCCTCATCATCCCTCGTCATCCCTCATGCATGCCTCATCAGCCTCATCATCCCCCACTTTCCATCATCATCCCGCATGCATGCCTCACCATGCCTCATCAGCCTCATCATGCCTCATCAGCCTCATCATGCCTCATCAGCCTCATCATGCCCCATCATGATCCTTTCCATTATCCCAGTTGTTGTTTCCAGCTCCTCCTTTCAGTCTTCCTTGGAAATCATGGGCAAATCTGCAAGGAGCGCAGAGAGCAGGAGATTTTCGTGCATGATCAGTCTACTTTCTCCGTGAATCTCTCTCTTATACTCTCCGCTCCTTGCGCCCTATCACCCCAAGAGACAACATGCGATTGCATTCATTCCGTTCCCTAACTGCATTCACACAATCTTATTCTTCCCAAAATCCCCCTCTCTTCCTCTCAGGTCCGCTGCTTGCTTCCACTCACCCCTAAAGACTTAACGAGAGTTTGAATGTCTCATCCCACAGTGCTTGCAGCAGGTGGGGGCACAGCATGCATGGGCTGTGTGGGTGAATGAGGTGAGTGGAGTGAGTGGGGTGAGTGGGGTGAGTGGGTCAGTGCCCAAGCCCCAGCGGATGTGCTTCTGCTGGTGGAGAGAGAGGAAGGGATGGTGAGTCGGGGGACGCAACATGAGTGATGCACATAGAATGAGCAAGAGAGTGATTGAAGGGAAAGATAAGCAGCAGGTTGAAGGAGAGTGGCGTTTTGGAGTTAAAGCCACAGCCGATGCGCTGCTGCTGGTGGAGAGAGTAGAGGAGATGGTGAGTGGAGAGGAGGTAACATGGTTGATGCACATACGGTGTGGTCGAAAGAGGGAGAGGGTGGGGGTGAGGAGCTGGGAATGGGAAGAAAAAGCCTATGCGCTGCTGCTGGTGGAGCGAGCGGAAGTGACGGTGAGTGGGGAGGGGAGATGGTGAGTGGAGAAAAGCCAAGTATGTACTGCAGATTTTTTTTTTTTTTTTTTTAGCTCTTGAACCAAAAAAAGTGTTGATATTAGCTCGTTCAGCTCTGTCCTAAATAAGTTTCATTTATGCTCACAGTGATGTCACTATCATTGTGCGAGTCTTTATGATCCAAATGATCCGTGTTCTTTTCTTCTTCGCTACTCCGATTAATCATCCTCACTCTACTCTGTACTCACTTCCTCCCAGATCCGCTCCTTGCTTCCTCTAACCCCAAGAGACGACATGAGAGTGCGGCCCTTCCATCCCACATCACTCCCCTCTCCCTCACACCTCTCCATCACCACCGACACCACAAATTTTCAGCTGCTGTCTCACTGCTCCAATTCCTTCTTTGCCATCCCCCCTAGGCTCCTCTCTGTGCTATAATACAGGTGGAATCACAGTGCGTGCAGCAGGTGGGGATAAAGCAGGTTAAAGTGGGTATGGCGGACCTTGATCGTCACTCATTGTGCCGCGGAGACTTCAAGATTGAGATCCTTTTTTGACTCTTTAGCCAGGGCAATCGTGATCAGACAAAATAGGTTGGACGGTTTGATTTTCAATCATCATACTCTATTTTCATGTGGTAAGCCGATTGCTTTTGTTCATTTGAACGTTACCGTAAGACTATAAAGAATATTAATTCGATTTCCCAAGAATAACAACTAGACCCACGCCTTTCACTTGAAGGTGATATGGCTGGGAAAATTTATTCAAGTTTCTCAATTCATGATGCCATGTCAATCATGGAGAGGTGCTTGACTTCCCTGCATTTTGCATAAGCAAGGTTGTTCATGGGAAAATGAATGAAATGAACGTTTGTTTCAAGCCAGCGTGATCAATAGCGAGTCTCACTTGTGAACTCTGGGTGTGAATCCTCGAACTCCCTTGTGAGTCGAATTGCCAGCAGCCGATCCTAAGACCTCGTTCCTTGCTTGAGTCGAGAGATACTTGCTTGCTTTGACGAGGAGCAGGTCGCAGCACAGAACGAAACCTGATCGCGCAGTTCCGTCTCGGTGCTTCGAGAGTCGTTGGTGAAACCAGTAACCATATGTGAAGCGTCGTCTAGCGGATGAACCGCGAACACACCCGAGGAGCGATGTTTCCGTTGCCTGTCATAGCAAGTGAATGTTGTGGTTCCTAGCTTGGCCTAGGCTCTCTAATCTAATGATCCGTGGTGATGGTATGTGCTGATTCGTTAGGTATAGGCACGGTAGAACTCGAAAGCAGGGAAACACGTCAGCCATTCACCCTAGCTTCGACACGGTGTAGGGATCCTTATTTGAGTTTGGAAGCTCCTCCCGCAACGCAAGCACGGCGGGTAACTTCGTCAGTCGCCTTACCTCCAGCCCGCAGGTCAGCGTGGGTCCTGTCGTGATCCGTTATCGAGAATCTCTTGAGAGAAAATTAGGAGCTGCGGTACTGAGATCTGTATATACGCGACTTTCCTCTTAACTCCTTGGTCACTTAGTTCTGAGTTTTGAGATCTTCGTTTTATACCTTCGCTGGTTCTTGCGATCCATCTTTGGGAGTTTAGATGGAGCGTCTCTCACACATAGATCGACTTTCAGATGATCTTCTTGCGAAGATTCTATGGTTCCAGGGTGGGATCATGCCTGTTCAAACTGGTACTCATTCTTCATGGGATTCGCCTCCCGCTTGCCATTTGAAGCCGTTGGAATTCTATCCTGCAGCCTTCGCAAATGCAGCTTACAATCTGCTCATTGCGTCCGTATGCAGTCGCTGGCGTCATCTAGTTAAGCGTCAAGTGACTGGCATGTTAGTCCGGGAGGACCTAGTCGTATCCCGTCAAGATTTGGCGAACGCAGTGGCTTTGTTCGACAACCTTACGAATCTTCACCTGAGCGACGGCAGTGTCGAGATGATTGGCGACGCTTTCCTCGCTCGCCTGGCTTCCTCAAGGCCTAACTTGAAAGCTCTTCACGTGGGTCGAAGGATTGCACCTACGAAATGTGGAGGGAACAAGGATAAACACCCGGTTACTGAAGCTGGCCTGGTGATTTTTTTCCTGAAATGCACGCAGCTTGAGGAGATTTCGCTTCACTGCCTCCATACAGATACTGAGTTACCGAATTCCTTTTTCCAACTGCAGCATCTCCACACGGTTTCTCTAACCCACGTTTCAGCCTTGGCACTCTCAAAATTTGCAAGACTTCCATCACTCACTTCTCTCAACATTGCTCTCAGGGATTCTACACCTCAGCAACTGTCAGGCCTTGCTCGCATCCCAAGACTCTCCAAACTTTCTCTTATCAGTGGAAGTTACCCTTTCAAGAATGATTTATCATCTGCAACTTTCACTGCTGCTCAACTGCCATATCTGAAAACACTCGAGTTCCTGTTCTGTAGTCCGACTTTCACTTCACTGTTTCCCACAGGATCTCCGTGCATCCGTCTGGAACAGCTGGTGATTACCAATTCCGCCAACCTCCAGCACCTTCCTGATGATATTGAAGAGCTGTTGCCGTGCCTCCGCGAGCTGACCATCCGGAACTGCTCTCATTTCAACCATCTTCCCGAGAGCATCACTTCCTTAACTTCATTGGAATGCGTATCCATCATTGAGTGCCGTCGGTTTCGTAGCCTGCCCAAGGACTTTGGGCAGCTGCCTGCTCTCAAGTCACTGATGCTGGAGTGCATGTCTCTCCCGGAGCTACCCGACTCTCTCTGGCAGGTTACATCGCTGGAAGTGCTAGTCCTGCATCGTTGCAACTTTAAGTTCTACGATCTGCCTGCAGAGTTCTGCAACCTCGTATCTCTCAAGACATGTAGCCTACAAATTCCTTATGAGATGGTGCTTCCAGAGGGGATTGGATTTCTCAGCAATCTAGAAGTTCTTCATATGCGTGATTGCACACAGCAGCGACTCCCCCCTTCATTCACGCAGCTGATTTCTCTCACAAGTCTCAAGATCATTTTCGGCGCAGTTTCAACGCTTCCCGAATGTGTGGAAAGTATGAGTAACCTGCAGCATCTATGCATTCGCCACTGTCCGGCTATTAGGAAAATTCCAGAGTCGGTTACGGGGCTCACGAGCCTTGTATCGTTGATCATAGATAGCTGTAAAGAGCTCTCGTCGATGCCAGTAAGGCTAAGTAGCCTTTTGAAGCTCCAGCGGTTGGAAGTAACTGGGTGCAGACGATTGCGTGGCCTTCCTTTGTCGCTGCCACTCTCCCTTGAGGTCCTACTATGGAAGCAGAACAGCAGGATTTGTCTCCTGCCTGAGATTTCCTTGCCATCTCGTCTGAGGCACCTGGAGCTGGATTTGGTAGACAGCATCGAGGAGTTCCCGCTCACCTTGGGTTCAAATCCTGAACTCCCCGTCTTGAGTAATCGGCATGCTGGGAACGATTGGCATGTTAAAAGGGTTCAGCCCTTCCCGCAGATTGTCAAGGTGGCATTGCAGCAGCTGCGGCAACTGTACCTCTTTGTCAAATGTTGTAGCCTATAGTGAGGTTTGTCTTAGGGGGTACAAAACTTAGGGTTAGCTATATGTACCCCAACCAACATCAATGCATCATCCATTCTTCATTCTGACATGGTATCAGTTAGGTTAGGATCCTGTGGGATCCCGTTCCGCCGTTCTCCGTTCGTACCACCCGAGCCTGATCCTAGCTCTCGTTCGTCTCCTTCTCGTTGTTACCGAGCCTAGCGCCGAGCCACGCTCTCGTTCGTATCGTTCCAGCTGTTACCGAGCCTAGCAACGACCCACGCTCTCGTTCGTATCGTTCCAGCTGTTACCGCCCCCCCGTCGCGTCGCCTTCCCCCCCCTCGAGACGCGCCCGTCCCTTTCCCCCTGTCGCGTCGCGCTCCCCCCGTCGCGTCGCGTCCGCTCCTTCCCCCCGTCGCGTCGCCTTCCCCCTGTCCCGTCGCGCCCCCCCTTTCCCCCCGTCGCGTCGCCCTCCCCCTGTCTCGTCGCGCCCGCCCCTTCCCCCCGTCGCGTCGCCCTCCCCCTGTCCCGTCGCACCCGCCCCTTTCCCCCCGTCGCGTCGCCCTCCCCCTGTCCCGTCGCTCCCGCCCTCTCCCCCCGTCGCGTCGCCCGTCCTGCAGCGCCCGCCACTGTCGCTCGCGACCGCGCTCGTCGCCGCCGCGCCTGCCGCCGTCGCCCGCCCCCTGCGCGCCTCGCCGCGGCCCCGCCGTCGTCGCCCGCCGCTGCGCGCGTCGCCGCTGCGCCCCCTGCCGTCGCCCGCTGCGCGCGCTGCTGGCCCCTGCTGCCGAGCGCGCTGCCATCGCCCGCCGCTGCGCCCGTTCCCGTTCCCCGCTGCTTAGTCCCCTGTTACCTCCCGCTGTCACGCCCGCTGTGGCGTCCGCTCCTCCCCTGTCCCAGAGTACCGCCGAACCCTAATTTGCCTCTCACCTACTGCTGTCCCCTCCCTCTCCGTTCGCGTTCGTTTTCACTATGGCGACTCAGCGTGTCCTTCGTTTCGACGCTGACGGTAGACCTCTTGATTTTTCCGTCTGGCTTCTTCGTGCTCGCCGTCTGTTAGAGAGTCAGGTCCAGGCAGGCGAGACCCTCTGGGCGCACGCTACTGGTGCCCTACCTGCGCCCCCCGACCCTACGCCTTTAGGACCTGCCCCTGACGACGCCGCTAGAGCCCGCTTTGCCACTCAGCGAGCTGACCAGACGGCTTGGACGTCACGTGACGCTGCGGCCTGCATCGCGCTCAGCAGCCTCCTCCCTGAGTCTGAGGAGGTTCACTTCACTCAGGTTCGCACCGCTGCTGAGTACCTCACTGCGATTAAGGCCCGCTACTCTACTCCCGCTGCTGTCTCTCTTGGCCGCCTGTTCCTCCCGTTCCTGTTTCCTGACCTAGCGTCTTTTGAGCGCTCTGCTGACTTGATCGCTCACCTCCGCTCGCTCGACGCTAGTTACCGCGCTGCTTGCACTGAGGCACAGCTTGCACTGCTTCCTCCCCCTATGGCGATTACTATCTATTTCATCGCCACTAGCCTCCCTGACCGCCTTGCCTCCGTTCGCGACGCGCTTCTGCTGAAGCACCCTAGTGAGCTCACCGTCGAGGTCCTTGAGTCTGCACTCAAGGACGTCGAGAGCAACCTTCGCTCGGTAGCCGCTGCCTCTGGTGCTGTGCCCCCCCCACTCTTCCACGGGTGCACAGTCCCGCAGTTACCCACCTTTACTGCCTCACTTGCCACTGCCGCTACTGACGCGACTGCAGCTGCTGTTACGACTGCGTCGCGGTCCCGCGGTAGGAGTGGCAAGAAAGGCGGTTCTGGTGGTGGTAGTGGAGGTGGAGGCGGAGGTAGTGGAGGTGGCGTTGCGCCTGGCGGCGGTGGAGGTTCAGGGCCTGGAGAGGCGCCTCGTGCAGTGACTGGTGACTCCACTGCGCCTGCTGGTGGTGGCGACGCCCGAGTTCGTCAGTCGCCTCCTGTACTTCCTGCCCCGGTTGGTGGAGCAGCGGCGTGGTACCAGGCTCAGCGTCAGCAGCAGCTTCTGCAGCACCAGCAGCCCCTCTCCTCCCAGCAGCCTCAGCAGCAGCAGCGGCAGCAGCTGGCTCCAGGGTCGGGGCTGCGTCAGACCCAGCGCGGTGCTGTTTACACTCCCTGCACCTACCAGGTTCTGACAGGCACTCGTCGTGGCCACCCTTGTGGCCGGTTTCACCCCCCTGGTCAGTGCTTTGCTCAGCTCACTGACACGGTTCGTTTGGTCTACGGGGTTGGTGCTCCTGCCCCTGACTGGCTGCCT
Organism: Closterium sp. Yama58-4; assembly: GCA_947470075.1. NCBI lineage: Eukaryota > Viridiplantae > Streptophyta > Zygnematophyceae > Desmidiales > Closteriaceae > Closterium > Closterium sp. Yama58-4. The sequence continues at coordinate 479,651 of CANIUD010000091.1, read as the reverse complement.
CTTGTTCAGCGTTACGGCTCCGCTCTGTGGGGCATGTCTGCTGAGCAGTTAGTTGATCTGATTGGTAATCCCCATGCTATGTATGCTGTTGTTGACTCTAGTGTTTCTGACTCTGTTTACTCTGGTGTTGTTAGCTTAGGTGCTAGCCTTGCTCAGTTGCCTGTTGCTAGTGTAGGTTCTTGTGTAGACTCTAGTCCAGCGGCTACCTCAGAGGACGGTTCGCTGTCGTTCACGCTGGACTCTGGAGCCTCTCACTGCTTCTTTCGTGACAGCACGACACTTACGCCTCTTCCTGCGCCTGTTTCTGTGGCGCTGGCTGATCCCACTTCGGGACCAGTCACCGCGCGTCACACTACCACCTTGCCGTGTCCGGCTGCTCCTTCTGGGTCTCTCACTGGGTTTCACGTCCCCTCGTTCTCCCGGAACTTGGTGGGCGTGCGACCCCTCGTGAGTCAGCACGTGGGTGTGTGGTTTGAGCCTTCTGGAGAGACTGCGGTGTGTGTTGACGGGGACTCTTACCAGCCCCTCGCCACTTTTGCTGCTGAGCCGGGCTCCGGTCTCTACACTCTTCACACTGGCCCGCGCGCTCAGCAGCGACTGCAGCAGCAGCAGCAGCCGCAGCAGCAGCAGCAGCAGCAGCCGCAGCCGCAGCCACAGCCGCCCCTCCTGCCCCCGGCCCCTGTTTTGCCCCCCGTTCGAGTCCTCGCGTCTCACCAGGTTGCTCCGTCCCCCCAGGTAGCTGTGTCTTGTCAGGTTCCTCCGTCTAGTCCGGTCGCTGCGTCGTGCTCCTGTCGGTCGCTTGCCCACCCCACCGTTTTGTGGCACCACCGGTTGGGGCACCCTTCTCCTCCTCGTCTTCGCGCTATGTCTCGTCAGCGTCTTGTCTTAGGTCTCCCGCGTGTCTTGCCGTCGCTGCCGCCGTCCCTTGCACCACCGTGCGGTCCTTGCGTCGAGGGTAGGCTGCGCGCCACCCCTCACTCCTCCTCCCTTCGTCCGGCCACCGAGCCTTTTGAGACGCTGCACTTGGACGTCTGGGGCCCCTCTCCTCGCCCTGGCCCTGAGCGTGAGCGTTTCTTTTTGGTGGTCGTTGACGACTACTCCCGCTACACCACAGTGTTCCCCCTGGCGAGGAAGTCTGAGGTGACTTCTACGCTGATCAGGTGGTTGCTTACCACCCAGGACACTCGTGGTCGTCGTGTCAGCTGTCTCCACTCCGACCGCGGGGGCGAGTTTCGCTCCGGCATTCTCGCTGGATTCTGTCGCGAACAGGGCATTCGTCAGTCCTGGACGCTTCCGGAGTCCCCACAGCAGAATGGGGTTGCTGAGCGTCGCATAGGCCTGGTCATGGAGATTGCCCGCACCTCCTTGACTCACGCCCGTGCCCCCCATTTCCTGTGGACATATGCGGTCAGGTACGCCGCGCACCAGCTGAACCTCTGGCCACGCGTCTCTCGGCCGGAGGCTTCACCGACCAGTCTTTGGACAGGGTCCCCTGGTGTCGCGTCGAGGTTTCGTGTCTGGGGGTGCTTGGCTCTTGTCCGCGACACCTCCGCGGACAAGCTCTCGCCTCGCGCCGTTCCTTGTGTCTTCCTTGGTTTCCCTGAGGACTCCTCTGACTTCACCTTTTACCACCCTCCCTCTCACCGGTTCTTTGACTCCCGTGACGTCCGTTTCGAGGAGTCCACCCCCTACTACGTCAGGTACCCCAGTCGAGGTCTCCCGGTCCCTCCCCCCCCTCTCTTCCTGACCGCCGCTCCCCCGCCTGCTCCCCCGGTACAGCCTCCCCCCCCTGGTCCAGCCCCGTCTGGTGTGTCTCAGGCTAGCCCTCCCCCTTCGGTAGCCCCCCCTGTACAGCCTCCCTCCCCACAGTCTTCCTCGCCGCCTCCTGCAGGTGCTCCCTCTCGGGAGGTTGGTCCTGCGACTGTCCCTGTACAGGTCTCTGGTTCTGGGGGTGCTGGAGTTGGAGCTGAGCCGCGGGTTGCAGAGGACTCTTGTCTTCCGGGGGCTGGTACTGGTCGTGCGGAGTCTGGGGGTGCTGGTGCGGAGTCTGGGGGTGCTGCGTCTGGGGGTGAGGGTGTCCCTTCGGTTTCTGGAGAGCCTGGGTCTGGAGCTGGTGTTGGTGCTGCCTCTGGGGGTGGTGTGCTTGGTGCTTCGGAGGTCGACTCTGGGGCTGCCGCTGCCCCGGACACTACTCCTTCCCCCCACCCCTACCCGACCAGGTTCCAGGCTCGTGTTCGCCGTGCTCGTGAGGAGCAGCTGGAGTTGGAGAGAGAGGAGAGAGAGTTGCAGCGGCTCGAGGAGCAGGAGCGACAGCAGCAGGAGCAGCAGCAGGAGCAGCAGCAGGGGCAGCAGCCGCTGGAGCAGCAGCAGCAGCAGCAGCTGCTGCCGTCTCCTCCTCCTGTCTCGGGTCTTCGGACCCTTGGTCTCCCCTCTCCCTCTCCTTCCTCCTCCCCCTCTCCTCCTGTCTCTGGTCCTCCGCTTCCTCCTCCTGACCCCTCTCCCGCTGTTTTCCCTCGTTCTCAGTCTTCGTTGTCTCCTCCTCCTTCTCAGACTTGGGCCTCTCGTCGCTCCCCTCGTGCTCGTCCCTCGTCTCCTGTTCCCTTCACTGACCTTCGTACAGCCTTCCTTTGTTCTCGTCCACCTCGTCCGTCTCCGTCTGTGCTTCCGTCTCCTCCTGAGTCGGCCCTCACTGTGTCGCTTCCTTCTCCTGTCACTGACTACTACCGCACGTACCGTCCTGTTCTCTCTCGTGTTCTCGCCTCTCTTGTTACCCACCCTCGTGCCTCTGTGTCCTCTGTGTCCGCTCTTACTGCCGCAGTCACTGAGTTTGCCTCTACCCGCCGCCTTGACTTCGCCACCGCTCTTGTGGCTGCTCCTCCTTCCAGTCCTCTGGCCGTCGGGGGTGTGTCTGCCCTTGGCTGTGACGCCTTTGAGGACAGGCAGTTTGAGCTAGAGTTCCTGGCGGCCGCTTCCCCTCATCTCTGTGCCATGCTCCTCGCCCCTGAGGGTGACCCCGACGCCCTTGACATTCCGACTCCTCGCACTTACGCTGAGGCAGTGTCAGGGCCTTGGGCCTCTCAGTGGAGAGCTGCCATGGACGCAGAGATGGCCTCCTACAGATCCACAGGCACCTACGTCGATGAGGTTCCCCCTCCGGGGGCGAACGTAGTCGATGGCATGTGGATCTACAGGGTGAAGCGGCCACCGGGATCTCCTCCGGTCTTCAAGGCGCGCTACGTGGCTAGAGGTTTCAGTCAGCGCGAGGGAGTTGACTTCTTTCAGACCTTCGCGCCCACCCCGAAGATGACCACTCTTCGGGTGTTACTACACGTAGCAGCACAGAGAGACTACGAGTTACACTCTCTCGACTTCTCTACTGCTTTCCTTCAGGGCAGTCTTCACGAGGAGGTCTGGTTGCGTCGTCCCTCTGCCTTCACTGGCTCTTTCCCTCCTGGGACCCAGTGGAGGCTGAGGCGACCGGTTTACGGTCTTCGTCAGGCTCCTCGTGAGTGGCACGACACCCTGCGTTCTACCCTGTCTGACCTTGGGTTCCAGCCGTCTTCTGCTGACCCGTCGCTGTTCGTTCGTCGTGGCCCCACACCTTTCTTTGTTCTGGTCTACGTTGACGACCTTGTTTTCGCCACCCCTGACAGGGTTGCTTTGGCACACGTGAAGTCCGAACTGCAGAAGAGACACACCTGCACTGATCTTGGTGAGCTGCGCCACTACCTTGGCCTGCAGATCACCAGGGACAGAGCTGCTCGCACCATTACACTTTCACAGTCACACATGGTGCAGCAGGTCCTTCAGCGGTTCGAGCTTCAGCACTCCACAGTACAGCGCACACCTCTTGCTGTTGACCACAGACTCACTGGACCCTTTCCTGACGAGCCGTTCGAGCCTAGTGGTCCCTACGCAGAGCTTGTGGGTTGCCTCATGTACCTGATGACTTGTACTCGCCCGGACCTCGCCTTCCCTCTCAGCGTTCTTGCGCGCTTTGTTGCGCCAGGGAGACACCGTCCTGTTCACTGGACAGCAGCTGTGAGGGTGGCGAAGTACCTAGCGACGACATCAGGCGTGGGGCTAGTTCTTGGAGGGCAGCAGTCTGTCGTACTTACTGGTCACTGTGACTCCTCTTACGCTGACGACGCTGAGACTCACAGGTCTACTCAGGGGTACTGTTTCAGCCTGGGTTCTGGAGCTGTTTCCTGGCGGTCCACGCGCTCCTCTTCGGTCTCGACCTCTACAGCTGAGGCTGAGATCTACGCTGGTGCCATGGCGGCACAGGAGCTGCGTTGGTTGACCTTCTTGCTCACCGACCTTGGTGAGCGGCCGAGCTCTGCACCGACCTTGTTCACTGACAACAAGGCGTCTATTCTCCTTTGTCGAGAGCCACGACTGGAGAGCAGAGTGAAGCACATTCACGTCAGGTACTTTCTTCTGCGTGAGTTGCAGAGGCGTGGACAGGCTCGCTTTGAGTTTGTGGAGTCCGAGGCCAACACTGCAGACATCTTCACCAAGGCGCTTCCGCCTTGTGACCACCAGAGGTGCTGTGTGCAGTTAGGCCTTGTTGACACTGGTTCTCGTGTTGCTTAGACTTGAGTGTACTGTTTACTTTGCTTTCTATATATCTCTGTTACTTCTTGGACTGGCCTTGTGGCCACTGTTGTTTGTGCTCAGACTGTGTGGTGACGTTGTGATCCACCCTGAGCTTCGTTTCTTGGACTGGTCTTGTGACCGTACTCGTTTGGTTCTGCTAGACACCCCTCACTTAGGCTATGGGGGTGTGTCAAATGTTGTAGCCTATAGTGAGGTTTGTCTTAGGGGGTACAAAACTTAGGGTTAGCTATATGTACCCCAACCAACATCAATGCATCATCCATTCTTCATTCTGACACTCTTCTGCACCGAGCAGCTCAAGAATCTACCAGAAACAGTTTCACAGCTGCAGCAACTGACCTCATTAAGAGTTCATGCGCCCAAGCTGGTCTCAATCCCCGATGACATCGGAACACTATCCAGTTTGCGTGAGCTGAATCTGTCTAAGTGTACGGCCCTGCGGCAGCTACCACCTTCGTTGACCCAGCTTTGCTGCCTCTCTGTGCTTAGACTTGACAATACTTCCATCAGCTTTCTTCCTCCCAGGTTTTCACAGCTGACCAGGCTGAGGACACTCAGCCTCTCTCACTGTCAGCTATTGGAAGCTTTGCCAGGTGATTTGACCGAGCTGAAGCTGCTGCAAGAGTTGGATATTCGAGGGTCCAAGGAAGCCATTGATCGCATGCCCTTAACATTGCGCTCTGGCATTCGGAACATGTATGGGCTTACCTTTATATCTTAACTGCCAGCAATGTAGTGTGCCTGGTGATTAGCTTGCATTGTTTCATGTATCCCTGCTTTTTGTTGCATAATTCTGTTGTAAGCTGTCTTTATGAATGTTTTGATATAGAAGGGCCATGTCACATGGCACATGATCCCATGGTGGTGCAGTTCACATGTTACCAGCCTGGTGACTAATTCATCATGGTCAGCCTAGATGATGCACGTGCGGATGCAGGTATGCATGGGTTTATGAATTGATGGTCAATTATGGATAACAACATGAGGTTGTAAATCGTGCTTGCATCACCATGGGCTGATGGTCGTGCTTGCACCCCCGTGGGCTGATGATCATGCTTGCATTCCCATGTGTTGATGGTCAAGCATGTATTGCCATGGCGCTGATGGTCATGCATGTGTTGCCATGGGCTACTGTTCATGCATGCATTGCCACGTGTTGATGGTCATGCATGCATTGCCATGGGCTGATGATGATCAGTCATGCATTGTCATGGGCGGGTGGCCATGAATGGATGGCCATGTAAGCACTGCCATGTGGTAGTCATCATGTAGGCATTACGATGTGCTGATGCACAGCTTTGTCCATGCATGCATCACAATAATCATGCATGGATGATGCTGCATAGCCCATCAGGCTGGGCCGGTTGCTGCTGGAATGGGAATGGTTGTTGAAGGGGGTTTGGCTGAAAGGGACGGAAATAAAGTATACTAGAGAAAGGATGATAAAATTAGTTAATATTATTATTTCGTCTAGTACAGTGAGATTCTATGATTGTGTTGTCTTTATTACCGTATTATGGTGTGGGATTGCAAGGGTGCTTTCAGCTCCTGCTGACTGCTATGCTCTGCTGCGTTGTGTCCCCTCTCACCACCAGTCCAAGGCTGCTGTGTGGGTGAGGGGGCCCAGTGCAGCTCAGTAGGTAAGAAATGCATGAGATGGGGATGCATGATATGGGGATCCATGAGATGGGGATGCATGAGAATGAGATGGGGATGCATGAGAATGAGATGGGGATGCATGAGAACGAGATGGGGATGCATGAGAACGAGATGGGGATGCATGAGAATGAGATGGGGATGCCTTAGTGCCCTCACCTCCCACATGGGCCTCCTGGCTGCTCTGCTTTCTGCACCATGGCACCACCACTGCATTCAGCTCATTCAGCTCTGCCATCATACATAAATTGTATTTATGGTCACAGTGATATCATTCTCATTGTGCGTGTCTTCATTATCCAAGTTATACATGTATTTTCTTTCCTTACTCCGACTGATCATCCTCACGCTACCCCGTTCTCACTTTCTCCCAGGTTCGCTCCTACCTTCCCCTAATAATCCCAAGAAACAGCATGAGAGTGTGGCCATTCCATCGCACCTCACTCCCCTCTTCCTCTCACCTATCCACCACCTCCACAAATATCTCAGCTGCTGCCTTAGCACTTCAATTCCGTCATAGCCAGCCCCCAAGGCTGCTCTCTGTGCTCTACTATAGGAGGAATCAAGTGCTTGCAGCAGATGGGGATGGCGCAGGTAGCCGTCAAAGTGGGTATGGCGGTCCTTTATCTTCACTCGTTGGGCTGTGGGGGCCTCAAGATTTAATGAAGTCAACAGAGTCAGGCTTCGGCGAAGTACTGCTGCTCTCAAGGAGATGAAAGAAAGGAGTGTCAAATAAGTCAACGGTGGGTTCAGTCCTGAGTCAATTTAGTCAGCACCTGTGGTGAAAGGATGGACAGTGCTGGCCAGGGAGCGGGAGGAGGGGGCATACCGCAGGCAGGCGTGTAGCGGGTATGTCGACATCAGCTCGCACTATCAGGGCTGCAGGGCCTGCAGGAGTGGCAACCTGTTGCCGCATTTGTAGCAGTGCACCTGATGGCGCTGAAGTGTTCAAACTGGTAGATGTTTTCTATTTAGTGGATTGTATGGGAGCGTTTTTATAGAGTGGAAGGTGTAATGGAATGCGTCATGCAAACTATTCTGAGACAGCAGTGTTGTTTCAATCACATGTCTGGCTGAATGATATATTCGTAACAGAGCTTGCAGCACGGAATAATTCGGACATCACATGCATGAAAATTTCAGTGGGGATTCAAGTTGTCTTTCATATAGATTACAATGCAAGCCTCATGGTTCCATATAGGCTGATATAACACACATACTGCGATGCTGGTGTGCTTTGTAACGAGTTGCAAGTCCCTGGAGTTTACCGCGATCGAAGAATTGCCTGCGCTTTTCTCCCTGCCATCCTTAGGGTCCAGCATGCTTCGTTTGCTCAAATTCGAAGTAGACAAGAACGCGTTCCAAGAAGCGCTCGTCGTGTGAGACCCAGAGTTGTCCGAGATGCATTCCGTGTTCCACGTTAAGGTTCGCGATTTGTTCCGTCATTTCAGACCCTGCCGGTGAAACAACACCTGCCGACGAATTGTGTACGAGTCCTCGGGTCCTGAATTCTCGTAGCCCTACCTTGAGTCATTCGAGTGTTGTCCACCGCGATATTCAGTCAGCCGAGCCCAGCCTGGGATCCATGAAGGTGATCCGCTGAAGTCTGGACGAATCGCAAACGCGAGGTTTTGGCATGGACGAATTTCAAGGCATAGAAACACGTCAGCCCGGGCGTGAGGTAAGGACGCCTTGAGCTTGCCAGAGCCCAGCCGGGGGAGGACATCGTCTTTAGCCTTACCTCCACTCCGCAGGTCAGCATGAGTAGTCGCGGTTCGTGCTTTTGGAATCAAGAGACGCGAGTGACACCCGTATGCCTCTCGTGATAGAAAGTTTGCTCAAACCTCTCCAGAGGAACTCTCTATATCACGAGAGAGCTCTTTCATCAGCTCTGGACTCCGATTCTTCCCTTTCCTAGACCTTCCTGTCAGATCGTGGCCGTTTTGATGGAGAATATCAACCACTTCGATCGACTTTCAGACGACCTTCTCATGAAGATTCTATGGTTTCAAAATGGGATGCCTTCCCAGACTGGTACTGATTCTTCATGGGGCTCGCTTCCTGCTTGGCATTTTAGGGCAAATAAATTCACTCCTCCAGCCTTCGCAGACGCAGCATTCAATCTGCTCATCGCGTCCGTATGCAGTCGCTGGCGTCATCTCGTTAAGCGTGAAGTCACCGGCATTTTAGTCCGAGAGGACCTTGTCGTGTCTCGTCAAAATTTGGCGAAGGCCGTGGCTTGTATCGCCAACCTCGAGAATCTTCATCTGAGCGACGGCAGCATCAAAATTTTTGACGACTCATTTTTCGCTCACCTTGCTACCTCACGGCCCAACCTAAAAGTTCTTCACGTGGGTCGCGGAGTCACACCAAAAGACAGTGGAGGAGACAAGGATAAGTACCCAGTTACAAAAGCCGGTCTGGACAATTTCTTTTTGAAGTGCACTCAGCTGGAGCAGATATCCCTTCACTGTCTTCATAAGGATGCTGAATTACCTGACTCTTTCTTTCAGCTGGAGCGTCTTCATACTGTTCTTTTAACAGGCATTTCAACCTTGACACTCTCCGAATTTGCAAGACTTTCGTCTCTCACTTCTCTCCACATTGCTGTCCCGAAATTGACACATCAGCAACTGTCAGGCCTTGCTCGTATACCAAAACTCTCCATACTTTCGATCTCCAGTAACATCTGCCTTCCCGATGTACCTTTCCCAGCTGCTCAGCTACCCTACCTGAAGACACTCGAGTTCCAGATCACTAGTCCTGGGTTCACTTCATTGTTCTCTCCAGGATCACCGTGCCTTCGTCTAGAACAGCTGGTGATCACCCAATCCGCCAACCTGGAGCGCTTTCCCGATGACATTGGAGAGCTGTTGCCGTCCCTTCGTGAGCTGACCATTCGTAACTGCTCTCAGCTCAACCAACTCCCCGAACAGATTACAGCTCTAACCGGATTGGAGTGCGTGTCCATTTCCAAGTGCTCCAAACTTAACAGCCTCCCCAAGGGTTTCGGACAGCTGCCTGCTCTCAAGTCACTGATGCTGGAGGGGATGTCTTTCACAGAGCTACCTGACTCCCTCAGCCAAGCTACATCTCTGGAGAAACTAGACCTGGATTTATGGAACCTTCAGCAGCTGCCAGCAGAATTCTGCAACATCACATCTCTCAAGTCATTGAGGCTCAAGATTCCCAAACTGGAGGTGCTTCCAGAAAGTCTTGGATCGCTCAGCAATCTAGAGACTCTTCGCATGGATGAGTGCAGGCAGATTCTTCTCCCCTCTTCGTTTACGCAGCTGTTTTCTCTTACAAGACTTGAGCTCCGCCGCTGTGCACTTTTTTGGCTTCCCTGGGGTTTAGACAAGATTATTAACCTGCAGCATCTTTCCATTTATGAGTGCCATGCTGTCAGGGAGATACCGGAGTCTGTAACTGGGCTCACTAGCCTTGTAACCTTGGTCATCGAGTGTTGTGCAGAGCTCTCTTCGATGCCAAGAATGCTAAGTACCCTTGGGAAGCTCCAGCGGTTGAAGGCCACTAATTGTGCAGGGTTGCGTGGGTGTCTTCTGTCGCTGCCACTCTCCCTTGAGGTCCTTATCTGGACGAACAGGATAACTGCTTTCCTGCCTGTGATCTCCCTTTCTTCTCGTTTAAGGCACTTGGAGGTGGATTTGACAAGAAATACTGAACCGTTCTTCATCACCTCGAGTTCCTTTCCTCAGCTCCAGTTCTTGAGAATCTGGAGTGCAAAGAGGATTCAGGCTCTTGTACAAGGCATCAGAGGGGCATTGCAGCTGCGAGAACTGCACCTCTGTTCCCTAGAGGATGTCAGGCTACCAGAAACGATTTCACAGCTGCAGCAGCTGACGTCATTAAGTGTTGTTCAGTCACCCAAGCTGGCCTCAATCCCTGACAGCATCGGAGCATTATCTAGATTGCGCACGCTGGATCTGTAAAACTGTAAGGCCCTGCGGCAGCTACCCTCGTCGCTCACGCAGCTTCGTTGCCTTTCCGTGCTTCGGGTTGGTGGGACTTCCATCCGCTTCTTTCCTCCCAGGTTTGCACAGCTGACCAGCCTGAGGACGTTCAGCCTTCATTACTGTTACAAATTGGAAGATTTGCCTATGGATTTGTTCAGGATGACAATGCTACAGAATTTGAATATCCTAGGGTGCAGGCGATCCGACGACATACCCCGTGCGCTGCGCTGTCTGCTTAAGCCTTGAGGCTGTATATGATTACCTACCAATATGTTTCTGAAGGGTTTTACCCGATGATTACTTTTTCCTGTTGAGGCTCAATAATGAAAGTGACATTTCAGTTGTGAGTCACATCTCATGCCAAGTGTTATGCCAAGCTGATTACAAGCAGGTTTGCACTGGTGGCATACCAATCTTGCTCCGTCCCAGGTTTGCACTGCTGACCAGGTCAGGCTGAGGACACTGAATTTGTTTGGCTGTGACCGATTGAAGGCCTTGCCAGAGGACTTGACAGAGCTGAAGGTGCTGCAAGAGTTGAATGTCAGTTGGTGCAAGCAAGCGCTTGACGGCATGTCCCGTGCACTGACTTTTGAGTCGACTCAAAAGTGCACTGCGCTGTGGCCTCCGAGCCATGCATGGGCTGACCTTTGTTAGAACCTGACCTAGCAGCAACATAGTGCTTCAGTTCAGATAGCCATGCTAACCTTAGTATATAAGTTCCATTGCTTCAGATAGCGATGCTTTATGCTGGATATCTCTGTCTATTGGCCGCCCCATCTCTTTGCTGGAAGAGCTCAGCGGAATCAGGTCGACAAGCCTGTCGACCTGTGTCGACCTGTCGACCTGCTGCCCCGGGCAGCAAAAAAACTAAACCCCCATCGGATGGCATGCCATCCGAGGGAGCCTCAACCCTAAACACCATGCCTCCCCGCGTTTAGGGTTGAGGCTCCCTGACCGGATGCATGCCCGTCTGGGGTTTATTTTTTTTGCCCGCGGGCAGCGAGCTCCCCCGGGCGGACTCGCTTGTCCGCTGAGCTATTTTCGGCGGACTCACCCTCCCTTCACCCATTCCTGATAAACTTTGCTTTCTGGGCAGGCAATGATTTGTATTGTGATTCTATAAGGCCTGAAAATTTCACATGTAGGAATCTGAATGCAAATATTACTAAAGCTGCCTGTTGGAAGATATGCTGGAGAATCGGATGCTTAACCACATTGTACAGTATGTTACAGCATTTATTTGTTAAAACTCCCTGGACATGGGGATTCAGTGTAAAGTAACCACCATAACAAATGACATGCGGCCTTGAAATCCAATGCTTGTGAATGGGAGGGCTGCCTTGGTATTGTAGCATAAACCATGGGCCTGGAGCAGATTGTCATGAGCACATCGCCATGTGACGCTGACGATCATGCACACATCGCCATGTGACGCTGACGATCATGCACACATCGCCATGTGACGCTGACGATCATGCACACAAAGCCATGTGCTGATGATAATGAATGGATGGCCATGTAAGCAATGCCAGATGGTAATCATGATGTCTGCATCGCCATCTGTTGACAGTCACGTGTGCATCACCATGTACTGATGATCATGCATGGACGATGCTGCGAGGCCCATCAGGCCGGGACAGCTGCTGGTGGAATCGCAGTGAGTGTTGTGCGTGGGAATGGGAAGGGGATGGTGAAAGGGAGGTGAGGGAGTAAAAGGGGAGGGGAGAGGGGAAGGGAGAGGGGAAGGGAGAGGGGAAGGGAGAGGGGAAGGGAGAGGGGAGGGGAGAGGGGAAGGGAGAGGGGAAGAGAGAGGGGAAGGGAGAGGGGAAGGGAGGGTGCACAGAGGGTAATGAGAACGAGCGATTCATTTTCTGTCATCCTCTCCTCTGGGACGGGTGGATGCGATAGAATGAAACAGAGATTATCGATTGCAGACAGATGTGTGGCACCAGCAATTATTTGTTCATACCTTTTCTTTGAGCCGGACAGAAAGGAAGTGGAGCAATGGAAAAGAGACCAAGCAAAAAGAGGGAATAAAACCAAAAAAGCAGAGAGGGAGTATAAGAAAAGCACACCTGACTGCCTGAAGTGCCATAAGGAATGGGCCCTGTCCCCCCCTCTCTGCTGCTTGGTCCCCGTCCATGCCCGTATGCATATGAAGAACCAGCAGCAGCGGCAGCCCCAGAAGGTGTGGCGAGAGCAGGGCGGTAGGGCAGCGAGGGTGCGGGGGAGGGGAAGCCAGGAGAAGGTGGGAGGAGGCCGGAAGACGGGGGGAGGCCTGTAGCGTCGAGAGAAGAGGAGGCGGGGCGAGAGGGAGCGTCTGGGTCTAATGGGAGCTCGTCCAGGGTCTGTTGGGGGGAAGGGGGTTAGACAGGGGAAGGTGGGAGGAGGCCGGAGGAAGGGTTGAGACCCGTGGCGTTGAGAGCAGATGAGGCAGGGGGAGAGGGGACGTCTGGGTACAAGGCAAACCCGTTACGTACCCATGCAGCCTGCTGTAGCACTGCATAAATTTCTTTGCAGCGCTGTCTCTTCAATGCAATGTCCTCCCTCTTTTGAGACGTCTCAAAAGCCATACCATTTACTTCCTACACACATACGTACCCATGCAGCTTGCTGCAACACCGCATAAATGTCCTTGCAGCGCTGCCGCTTCGATGCTATGTCCTCCCTCTCCTGCAACATCTCCTCAAACAACGCCTCCCTGCCATTCGGGGAGTGAGGAGACATGCAGTACAGAGAGGGGTCAGCAGAGGAGATTGAGGTGGATTCCTCAGTGTCCTCCCGCTCTTGCAGCATCTCCTCAAACAACACCTCCCTGCCATTCGGAGAGTGAGGAGACATGCAGTACAGAGAGGGGTCAGCAGAGGAGACTGAGGTGGATTCCTCAGTGTCCTCCCGCTCTTGCAGCATCTCCTCAAACAGTGCCTCACTGCAATTCATAGAGCCGGAATAGAAAAAATGTTTGATATACTTTTGAGGCGACTCAAAATTCGTTAATAGAGCCGGAATATAAACGGGTTTGACATAGCACCGAGTGTAGCTCCCTTGCACCGAATTCGATCTGTTCAATTCAATCTATCTATGCAACGCGCCTTGTGCAATGAAATTCCACGATCGCACCTTATTGATTCATCAGCTTACCTGTACAGTTGCTGAATGAACACGCTGTGAAGCTCCCTCTTCACGTGGTTAACCTATGGGCAGTAAAAACGGAAGATTCACGCACAGCAAGGCAAGAAATGGTCGAGTAAGAGGGCAGAGGGTATGAAAATTCGGAAACTCACGTCAGCAAACATCGTGAAGCACACATGCATCCTCCCACCCACGTACACTTGCTGACTTCTGAGTCGTGTTTTGAGTCGACTCAAAACACGAAGCACACATGCAGCCTTTGCTGACTTATGAGTCGACTCAAGAGTCACTTAGTGAGAGAGATAACACCAGCGATTCGAAATCACTTTTGAGAATTCTCAAAAGTGATTTCGATAAGGTCAGCAATTCGGTGACTCATAACATCACCTTCACGAATTGCCCCCATGCAGCCTCCCACTCCCGCTTGCCCCAGAAGAACCACTCACCAGAAAGTGCATGCTGGCTTTGGGCACGGCGTCTTGAATGTTCTTCCTCGCCATGTCGTAGTATGACTTGAGGAGCAGACGGGTCACCCCGATCCCACGTGATAAAAGAGATGTTTTGAGACGTCTCAAAACATCTTGAATGTTCTTCCTCGCCATGTCGTAGTATGACTTGAGGAGCAGGCGGGTCACCCCGATCCCACACAACAAAACTAGGCAACAAGCTTGTAAAGAAGCAGCACCCTTCCACACCTCAACACGACTCACCAGAAAGTGCATGATCGCCTTGGGCACGGCATCCTGAATGTTCTTCCTCACAATGTCGTAGTATGACTTTAAGAGTAAGCGGGTTACCCCAATCTCCACGCCCTCCTCTGCTGACCGCTGCTCGCTTGCTCTCAAGACAGAGGGTGGCTGAGAGGGTGGGCAACACAATTGAAGGGGAGGAGAGGGCAGAGGGGGGGAGGCAACGGGCAGGAAGGAAGAGGGAACAAAAGATGACTTTTGAGGCGCCTCAAGAGGCAACGGGCAGGAAGGAAGAGGGAACAAAAAATGAAGAAAACGCACAGCACACACATCACTCCGATCTCCATGCCCTATTGTGTGGAGATTACCTGTTCGAACAGTCTAGGAAGAACAACAGCAGGAGGGTGAAACGAGGAAACATTGGAAAGAACAAGAGGAAACATTGGAAAGAACAAGAGGAAACATTGGAAAGAACAAGAGGAAACATTGGAAAGAACAAGAGGAAACATTGGAAAGAACAAGAGGAAACATTGGAAAGAACAAGAGGAAACATTGGGAAGAACAAGAGGAAACATTGGAAAGAACAAGAGGAAACATTGGAAAGAACAAGAGGAAACATTGGAAAGAACAAGAGGAAACATTGGAAAGAGCAAGAGGAAACATTGGAAAAAACAAGAGGAAACATTGGAAAGAGCAAGAGGAAACATTGGAAAAAACAAGAGGAAACATTGGAAAGAACAAGAGGAAACATTGGAAAGAACAAGAGGAAACATTGGAAAAAACAAGAGGAAACATTGGAAAGAACAAGAGAAGGAAACGGTGGAGAGAGGTAAGCCAAATTAAGACAAACGACAAATGGAGACTTGAGAAGCGTAAAGGTGAGGAGGGTAGGAAAGAAGTAAGACTTGAAATCCTGAGGAGGAAGAAACAAGAAAACAAAAAACCCAGATGGCACAATGCACAGAACAAAACACTTTCGATCCCAACAGCCGCATGCCAGTGATCAACAAAACACTTTCGATCCACTTTAAACAGTGACATCCCACCAACCTCTCCCACTCTGCAGATTCACCAGGTTTCGAATACTCAGGGGGCAGCGAGACGGCTGGCTACGACTGCTGCTGCTGCCACTCCCACTCGAAGCAGGAGACAACACATAGGGCCAAACACGCGAAAGCCAGAGACAGAGAGACCAAAAAAACCTTTAGAAGAGACACAAGGAGCTGCTTTCCCATCCTTGCCCAACCCCCAGCCCAGAGGCACCGGGATAGGACCCTACAGGGGGCAGGGAGACGGCTAGCTGCGACTGCTGCTGCAGCCACTCCCACTCGTCCATTGTTGCTGCTCGTGGCGACCGCGGGAGCAAAGGGGAAGACACTGACGCTGACACTGCATAGGGTAACCCCAAGCGGCTACTGTAGCTGTAACTGTAACTGTAACTGTAACCTTCCTCCTCCTGCCATATGCTCCTGTGTCTTCTCCCACTGCTGTGCTGCCTCTGCCTCGTTCTCAGCCAATCCCTGCTGTCATTTTGCCTGCTCCCTACGGCATCCCCATCTGCTGGCCACGGATTGGGTTGTGCCTCTTCTCGCTGCTGCTCCTGCTGCTCCTGCTGCTCCTGGTGGTGTTGGTAGTGTTGCTGTTGAAGGTGGTCTTGAGTTCGATGACCTGGTGTGGAGTCTGCACAGAGTGCGGGATCAATTAGCCTGCCAGAAGCAGTGGGTGATTCCTCCGCTTTAGCATCCTCATCAGACCTCCCCATCAGTTGTGCCTCAAATTCGCTCTCATCACCATCACCCACCAATCTCCCTCTCGTCTCTGCTGCCATACCATCATCGATTGCCATATTCACTTCAGCTCCACCACCAGCCGCATTTCCAGCAGCTTCCCTCCTCACACCACCAATATCATCAGCTTCCGCAAAAGGGTCACTGCGTGCCACATCCCCATCCCTCCCTGTTTCTCTGTTCAAGACCGTTTCTTGCTGCTGCTGCTGCAGCTCCTGCTGCTGCATGGCCTGTGCTGTTGGTTGCGGCACTTGGAAAACAACATCACGGGCAGACGCGTCTGCTGACTCGCCGCCTCCTCTCCCCTCCAACTGCTCCTGCTGCTGCTGCGTCTCCTGCTCCTTCTCCTGCTGCTCCTGCTGCCGCTCCTGCTGCTCCTGCTGCCGCTCCTGCTGCTGATAATCCCCTCGCAACTGAGCATGCTGCTGTTGCTCCTCCTCCCCACCCGCCCTCCCTTCACTCATCCCCTCCCCTGACGGCAGAGCCTGTTGCACAACCCCCCCCAGCACAACACCATCTGCACCCCTCTTAACCCCTCCAGACACATCCCTGTTCCCAACACGCATCCCCTCAGGCATGTCACTGTGAGGCAGAGACATGGCATTCACCATGCCTCTCACGTCCGGGTCCAAAGGGGTGTGTAGGTGCGCCTCTCCCCCAGCTGCCATGGAATGCAGCACAAGCCTCGCCCCCATCAACGCCATACCCATCCACCCCTGCCGCTGCCGCCGCCACCACCGCCGCTGCTGCTGCCGCTGCTGCTGCTCCTTCACCTGCTGCTGCTGTATCATCACCCGCAGCGGTTGCTGCTGCTGCCCTATTAGCTCTATCTGCCCCACCTGCTGCTGCTGCTGCTGCTGCTGCTGCCCCTGTTGCAACACAGATCCTCTCACAGAAACAACAGGTCCAGCAGCAGCAATCTGTGCTGACCCAGCAGGGACCATTGCAGCGGTAGCCACGCTACGGGTTGTTGACGCTGCTGCAGCAGCCTTAATTCTCCGTCCCAGAATGCCTCTGCTGCTGCGAGCCCCACTCCTGCCCCTCCTCCCCTCCCGCACACCTCCGCTCTGCCCACAAACAGGCACAGAGCTACTTCCTTTTGAGGCTGGGAACTAGCTCTGCTACCCTTGAAAACAAGAGAAAGGAAAACCTAGCGGGTGTGAAAGAGAGAACAAAACATGGCCACCTGTTGCCCGACATTTTTCAACCCACTTCTACCACTCTGCACCTGTGAGTGCCACCCAAACCAAGCAACCAGGGGAGAGGAGCAGAAGCGGAAAGCATACAAAAAAGAGAGCTAGGGTTAAACATGATAGGAAAGTATGAGTATACCTCTCTCAGGAGAATAGTGGATGCAGGCTCGTTGGCAGCGGCACCGCCAGGGGCAGAGATGGGTTCAGGCGAAGCAAGCGGGAAGGGAGTGAGCGCTGTGGCAGACGAGACTGCTGCTCCTCTGTTCCTCTCCTGCCCACCGAAGATGGACGAAATGCCCCACGAGGACCCTGGGGCCCGGAGGGAGGGAGGGTAGGATGAGAGATGGAGAGATTCAAGGGGAAGTGAGTCAGGGGGAAGGGAGTGAGTGCTGTGGCAGACAAGACTGCTGCTCCTCGGTTCTTCTCCTGCCCACCGAAGATGGACGAAATGCCCCACGAGGACCCTGCGACCAGGAGGGTGAGAGGGAGAGACTGAGTCAGGGGGAAGGAAGTGAGCGCTGCGGCAGAAGGGACAGCTCCTTGGTTCCCCTCCTGCCCCCCAAAGATGGATGAGATGCGCCACGAGGACCCTGCGACCAGGAGGGAGAAAGGAGGGAGGGAGGGAGTAAGGCGGTTAGAGCAGCCCATAGGAACAAGTAAGGCGGTGAGAGCAGCCCATATGGACAAGTAAGGCGGTGAGAGCAGCAAGGGGGGAAGAGAGTTGAGGGGGAAAGGAGCGAGGGCTGTGGCAGTGTGGCATTCCTGAGCAACACTCTCAAAAACTATAATAACAGTAATATAACAAGAATAATAACAGTAATATAACAAGAATAATAACAGTAATATAACAAGAATAATAACACTAGTGCCAGTCCTGCTTACCTTGTTTGTCTGCCACTGTGCCGTTCGCAGTGGCTGCCTGCTTGCCCCCCTGTTGCTGCTGCTGCTCTTGCCCTCCTTGTCCCTGCCCCTGCCCCGCTCCCTCCTTCCTCATCAGCATCACCCTTTGCTTCGCCGCCGCTGCCACCGACGCCACTGCTGCTGTTGATGGGGACCCCCCTCCTGCTGCTGCTCCTGCTGCCAGTGCACCACCAGCAGCGCCAGTCCCTGCTGCCCCCTGCCCTCCCGCATCACTGCCCTTCCCTTCCTGCAGGTGTGGGGGAGTGGAAAGGACAGGGAGAATGCAGCACACAATGAAACAGGAGAAATCAAACCGTGTGAATCAAAGCGAAAGCTCCTCTTCTGCTGCTGCTGCTGCCACCGACGCCACTGCAGAGGTTGATGGGGATCCCCGTCCTGCTCCGCTGCTGTAAGTGCACCACCTGCAGCACCCGCCCCTGCTGTTCCCTGTCCTCCTGCATCACTGCCCTTCCCTTCCTGCAGGTGTGGTGGTGGTTGAAGGGGTAGGGGAGGGTGCAGCACACAATGAAACAGGAGAAATCAAACTGTGCGAATCAGAATGACGCTCCTCTTCTGCTGCCACTGAAGCAACTGCTGCAGTTGATGGGGATCCCCGTCCTGCTCCGCTGCTGTAAGTGCACCACCTGCAGCACCCGCCCCTGCTGTTCCCTGCCCTCCTCCCTCAATGCCCTTTCCTTCCTGCAGGTGTGAGTGGTGGAAGTCGCGGGGCTGAGGATGCAGCACACAATGAGACAGGACAATTTTGGACAATTTTGGACAATTTTTTTTTAGACAGGACAATTTTCTGGTTAGCGTGAATTGAAACGAAGCTCTTCTCCTGCTGCCGCTGCTGTCAATCAGTGCAGCACCCGCCTCTGCTGCTCCCTGCCCTCACTGTTCTTCCTTTCCTGCAGGTGGGCAAAAGGGCGCAGGAGGAAATGGCACACAACGGAACAGATTATAACCGAACGGAACGATTATAACCGTGCAAATTATAACCGTGCCGTTTCCTCCTGCGCCCTCCTGTGTTCCGTTGTGTGCCGTTTCCTCCTGCACAACGGAACGATTATAACAGTGCAAATTCAGACGAAGCTCCCCTCCTGCTGTTGCTGCTGCTGCTGCTGCTGCTGCCAGTGCAGCATCAGAGCTGCTTGCTCAAACAAGGCCAACAATCTGAACTTCCAACCTATTGCTGCCTGTTAACCAAGGAACTACCTCCATGATCCATCGAGCATACTTTCCAAATGCCCCAGTATCTGAAGGGTACTTGTGTGTACTCACCCTCAATTGCTGCAGGATAATCTCAACAGCTCTGCTGCCCCCAATGAAGCTGGGATGCGATGTATTGATGTAATCCATCTGGTTATATCAGACAGAAGGAGACAGGGGGAGTATAAGGGGGGGGGGGGGGGAGAAGAACAGGTGGAAAGACAGTGAAGATAAGATAAGCCCTCGCAATGAAGCTGGGATGCGATGTATTGATGTAATCCATCTGGTTATATCAGACGGAGGGACACAGGGGGAGTATAAGGGGGGGGGGGGGGGGAGAAGAACAGGTGGAAAGACAGTGAAGATAAGATAAGCCCTCGCAATGAAGCTGGGATGCGATGTATTGATGTAATCCATCTGGTTATATCAGACGGAGGGACACAGGGGGAGTATAAGGGGGGGGGGGGGGAGAAGAACAGGTGGAAAGACAGTGAAGATAAGATAAGCCCTCGCAATGAAGCCTGGATGCGATGTATTGATGTAATCCATCTGGTTGTATCAGACGGAGGGACACAGGGGGAGTATAAGGGGGGGGGGAAGGGGGGGGGAAGAAGAACAGGTGGAAAGACAGTGAAGATAAGCCGTCTCAATGAAGCTTGGATGCGATGTATTGCTGTAGGCCATTTGAGTGTTGGTACAGGAGATGGAGGCAGAGGAAAAATATTAGTACAGGAGAAGTAAATAGCCATTTCCCCAACCTCCTTGTCCACCCCACACCCCATGCCCCCGTGCCCAACCCTTTGCCAAACCTCCATAATTCCATCCAACCTCCCAGTATCCTGCTTCACCCCACTCTTACCTCCATGTCGATGAGGTGTCGAATCATGGTCTCCGCGGGAGTGAGCCCCATGCCCCATCCCTTGCCAACCCTCCATACCTCCACCTATCCCCACCTATCAATACCCAGCTGCAGCCCCCACCATCCCCCCCTTTCCCAATACCTCCATGTCAATGAGGTGTCGAATCATGGTCTCTGCAGGAGTGAGCCCCATGCCCCATACCTTGCCAATCCTCCATACCTCCCCATCTAACATACCCTGCCCGCTGCACACCTCCTCCCTCCCTACCTCCATGTCCATGAGGTGTCGAATCATGGTCTCTGCAGGAGTGAGCCCCATGCCCCATACCTTGCCAATCCTCCATACCTCCCCATCTAACATACCCTGCCCGCTGCACACCTCCTCCCTCCCTACCTCCATGTCCATGAGGTGTCGAATCATGGTCTCTGCAGGAGTGAGCCCCATGCCCCATACCTTGCCAATCCTCCATACCTCCCCATCTAACATACCCTGCCCGCTGCACACCTCCTCCCTCCCTACCTCCATGTCCATGAGGTGTCGAATCATGGTCTCTGCAGGAGTGAGCCCCATGCCCCATACCTTGCCAATCCTCCATACCTCCCCATCTAACATACCCTGCCCGCTGCACACCTCCTCCCTCCCTACCTCCATGTCCATGAGGTGTCGAATCATGGTCTCTGCAGGAGTGAGCCCCTCCCTGAGGAAGTTAGGTTCAAGAATTCTCGAGAGTTGACCAACGAAAACCCCATACCATCCCTAACCGAACCCATGCCCACCTACCAATACCCCGCTGCACCTCGTCCCCCTCCCTACCTCCATGTCAATGAGGTGCCGAATCATGGTCTCAGCAGGAGTGAGACCCTCCCTGAGAAAGCTCCCCACTGTCTCCTCCACCTTACGCCTCAACACAGGGAACCGGGCCAGCTGGTACGACTCACAGCGATGGGCAATCTGTAGTGGGTCAGGCACAGGGTAGGAGAGGGAGCATGGGAGAAGAAGGGAAGGAGGTGCTTCTCTGCTCTGCATGGGTTGAAAGCTCCCCACTGTCTCCTCCAGCTAATACGACTCACAGCGATGGGCGATCTGTGAGAGACAGAGCAGGGTGGGCAAGTGGGGGAGAGGGAGGCAACGCAATCGGTTGCTTTTCTGCGGGAGTAAGGCCCTCCCTGAGGAAGCTCCCCACCTGTCTCTTCCACCTTTTGCCGCAGCACAGGGAATCGGGCCAACTGGTACGACTCACAGCGATTAGCAATCTGCAAGGCAAAGGGGGGGGGAGGAGGGACGGAGA
This sequence comes from Closterium sp. Yama58-4, assembly GCA_947470075.1. Classification (NCBI taxonomy): domain Eukaryota; kingdom Viridiplantae; phylum Streptophyta; class Zygnematophyceae; order Desmidiales; family Closteriaceae; genus Closterium; species Closterium sp. Yama58-4. The sequence goes on along the minus strand of CANIUD010000091.1, from coordinate 458,340 downwards.
CGAATTACTTTGTCTGTGAGGGAGGGAGTACTTGTCTGCGATTGCTTGGTTGAGCTAAGAAATTCGCCTTAGCACAGGGAACCGTACCAGCTGGTACGACTCGCGGCGATGGGCAATCTGTGAGGCATGAAACACGGTGGGGTGGGTGGGGTGGGGTAGGGAGGGTGGCGCAAGGGTAGAAGAGGGATGATGGTTTGCCTCTCTGCACGGGTTGAAAGCTCCCCCACTGTCTCTTCCACCTTGCGCCACAGCACCGGGAACTGAGCAATGAGCGATGAGCGATGTGTGGTGACGCAGGGGCAGGGTAGGGCAGAGCAAAAAAAAAAAAAAGGAAGGAGGAGGGGAGAGGGTTGTCACCTTTTGTGTCGTCCCCAGTAACTCAATAATTATCTCGCAATAGGAAGAACCTCACCTTGACTAGCTCATCGTAGACAAAGCGCGCGCACTGAAGCGAGGGGTCCAGCAGACGCGATATCTGCAACTCTGTAATGGGGTGGATTTTAAATCACAAGCCATCCCAGCTCACCTTGACTAGTTCGTCGTAGACGAAGCGCACGCACTGAAGCGAGGGGTCCAGCAGACGCGATATCTGCAACTCTGTAATGGGGTGGATTTTAAAACACAAGCCATCCCAGCTCACCTTGACTAATTCGTCGTAGACGAAGCGCGCGCACTGAAGCGAGGGGTCCAGCAGACGCGATATCTGCAACTCTGTAATGGGGTGGATTTTAAATCACAAGCCATCCCAGCTCACCTTGACTAGTTCGTCGTAGACGAAGCGCGCGCACTGAAGCGAGGGGTCCAGCAGACGCGATATCTGCAACTCTGTAATGGGGTGGATTTTAAATCACAAGCCATCCCAGCTCACCTTGACTAGTTCGTCGTAGACGAAGCGCGCGCACTGAAGCGAGGGGTCCAGCAGACGCGATATCTGCAACTCTGTAATGGGGTGGATTTTAAATCACAAGCCATCCCAGCTCACCTTGACTAGTTCGTCGTAGACGAAGCGCGCGCACTGAAGCGAGGGGTCCAGCAGACGCGATATCTGCAACTCTGTAATGGGGTGGATTTTAAATCACAAGCCATCCCAGCTCACCTTGACTAGTTCGTCGTAGACGAAGCGCGCGCACTGAAGCGAGGGGTCCAGCAGACGCGATATCTGCAACTCTGTAATGGGGTGGATTTTAAATCACAAGCCATCCCAGCTCACCTTGACTAGTTCGTCGTAGACGAAGCGCGCGCACTGAAGCGAGGGGTCGAGCAGACGCGATATCTGCCGCCTCACCAGCACCTCAAAGGGCACCTGGACAACAGATGTGGCATCACAGGGAAGTGTGTCCATAGAAAGTAGCAGGGTAAAGGGGGCGGATTCGAGCCCTCACAACCTCAACAAGTAACTTGAAAGGAAAAGAAAAGATCGAAGAACTTGGAAGGAAAAGAAAATATCGAAGAACTTGGAAGGAAAAGAAAAGATCGAAGAACTTGGAAGGAAAAGAAAAGATCGAAGAACTTGGAAGGAAAAGAAAAGATCGAAGCTATGGAAACCCTGTTAATCCAAAGAAGCAGTTAAAGCATGTGGGATCAAGAGAGCACAAGCATGCAACAAATAAGCAAGGCAAGACTCACATCCGGTACGAAGAGCGCGTCTTTTGTTCCTGTGGCGTTCTGGATGGTCGTGTTCCTGAGTTAGAGGTTCCTCACGAGAAGGCAAGGCACTGCACTGCACTGAAATGCACTGCACTGCAAGGGACTACTCACATCTGGTACGAAGAGTGCGTTCTTCGTTCCCGTGGCGTTCTGGATGGCCGTGCGAATGTCCTCATCTGACAGGTCCTCACAGGGGTCCACCTCCTGAGAGGCACTCAGGGGCGGGGAAGGAGGTGAGCGGGTGAAGGGAGAGAGTGAAGGGATGGAATGAAGAGAGGGGGAGAGAAGAAAGACCGGTGCGAATGTCCTCGTCTGAAAGGCCCTCACAGGGATCAAATTCCTGAGGGAGGGGATCCCTCAGCTCCCATCACTCCATCAGCTCACGATCAAATACATTTGACTTCTCCCCACAGGATTTCCTGGCACGCAGGAGAAGGGAAGGGAGACCTTGAGCTGATGGAGTGATGGGAGGGAGAAGTCAAATGTATGCACCTTTTCCGCATCCGACTGCACTGACAGGCGTAATGAATTTGATTTCATCATGCCAGCTCAGTTGCTGACGTCACAGAAGTCAAACGAGACGCACATCAATGCACTGAACTGAACTGAGCTCACATTGATCAACCAAGCTCACATCAATCCATCAACCCAACTCATTTCGATTGATCAACCCAACCCAGCTCAAATTAACCGATCAACCAACTCACATCGATGCATTTGACAAAGATGTTTTGGAAGATGTAGTGGATTCGAGCTCCTCCCGCCAGCTCTGCTGTGGACATGCCTTGGTTCTTGCCATCCACTATCGTCACAAAGGCTGCTCACAAGAAGAAACAAAGGAGGGTAAGAAAGCAAACAAGAGAATGCTCTTGCAAACTCTCAAAAGTCCTCCTGCCAGCTCGGCTGTGGACATGCCTTGGTTCTTGCCATCCACTATCGCCACGAAGGCTGCTCAGGGTAAAAAATACAATGCAGGGAATAAAAGCGTGTACTGGGAAATGAGATTGCACCTACAGTACACCACCAGAATCCATTCAATCTACTCGCACACCCAATTCATGTTGAGAGCACTTGGGTTGGGATGTTAAGGTAGAAAACTCACGCAGGCTTACAGTGATTCTTGAGGAGCCTAAAATAAACCCTGTCTCATTGTTCGAAGGGCTGCAGTGGTTGAACAATGAGTCAGGGTGACCGCAGGCTTACAGTGATTCTTGAGGAGCCTAAAATAAACAGTGCAGGCACTGCAAGCCCTGACACTCTTATCGCTACTTACAGGTTTTACTGAAGCAGGGGGTTGAAAGAGCAACTCACATTGAGAGTACTTGGTGAGAATGTTGAGCAGAAGCACTCCCATGGTGGCCTGAGGAACGGGCAGCGCAAACAAGAAGCGGCAAAAGCAGGGGAATTACCCAGCAAGGTGCATGAGGATAAGAGTACTTGGTCAGAATGTTGAGCAGAAGCACTCCCATGGTGGCCTGGGGGTTAGGGAAAGGAGCACAAACAGGCAACAGGGAGAGGAATCATCCAAACGGAGTTTATAGAAACACCTTAGAGGTGCCTCAAGCAAGGAACATCACCCAAACACAGTGCATGGGACGATGACAAAGAGTGGTGATGATGCCTCCTTCACGAAAACGTTCTCTCCTTGACTTGACGTATCTCCTTCACCTCCCACGTCAGCACCTTCTGTCCACCTCACCGTCCCTGCTCCCTCTTTTAATGCATCATCTCACCTCCCATCTCGATTCTCAACACCTCCTCTCCAGCTAACCATCCCTTCTCCCATCCATCAGCCGCCTCCCAATACCCTACGAGTTTCCCCATACCCTACGAGTTTCCCAATACCCTACGAGTTTCCCCATACCCTGCGAGTTTCCCAATACCCTACGAGTTTCCCCATACCCTACGAGTTTCCCAATACCCTACGAGTTTCCCAATACCCTACGAGTTTCCCAATACCCTACGAGTTTCCCAATACCCTACGAGTTTCCCAATACCCTACGAGTTTCCCAATACCCTACGAGTTTCCCAATACCCAACGAGTTTCCCAATACCCTACGAGTTTCCCCATACCCTACGAGTTTCCCCATACTCTACGAGTTTCCCCATACCCTACGAGTTTCCCAATACCCAACGAGTTTCCCAATACCCTACGAGTTTCCCAATACCCTACGAGTTTCCCAATACCCTACGAGTTTCCCAATACCCTACGAGTTTCCCAATACCCTACGAGTTTCCCAATACCCTACGAGTTTCCCAATACCCTACGAGTTTCCCAATACCCTACGAGTTTCCCATACCCTACGAGTTTCCCAATACCCTACGAGTTTCCCAATACCCTACGAGTTTCCCATACCCTACGAGTTTCCCAATACCCTACGAGTTTCCCAATACCCTACGAGTTTCCCAATACCCTACGAGTTTCCCAATACCCTACGAGTTTCCCAATACCCTACGAGTTTCCCAATACCCTACGAGTTTCCCAATACCCTACGAGTTTCCCCATACCCTACGAGTTTCCCCATACCCTACGAGTTTCCCCATACTCTACGAGTTTCCCCATACCCTACGAGTTTCCCAATACCCTACGAGTTTCCCCATACCCTACGAGTTTCCCAATACCCTACGAGTTTCCCCATACCCTACGAGTTTCCCAATACCCTACGAGTTTCCCAATACCCTACGAGTTTCCCAATACCCTACGAGTTTCCCAATACCCTACGAGTTTCCCAATACCCTACGAGTTTCCCAATACCCTACGAGTTTCCCAATACCCTACGAGTTTCCCAATACCCTACGAGTTTCCCAATACCCTACGAGTTTCCCATACCCTACGAGTTTCCCAATACCCTACGAGTTTCCCAATACCCTACGAGTTTCCCAATACCCTACGAGTTTCCCAATACCCTACGAGTTTCCCCATACCCTACGAGTTTCCCAATACCCTACGAGTTTCCCAATACCCTACGAGTTTCCCCATACCCTACGAGTTTCCCCATACCCTACGAGTTTCCCCATACTCTACGAGTTTCCCAATACCCTACGAGTTTCCCAATACCCTACGAGTTTCCCCATACTCTACGAGTTTCCCCATACTCTACGAGTTTCCCCATACCCTACGAGTTTCCCCATACCCTATGAGTTTCCCCATACCCTACGAGTTTCCCCATACTCTACGAGTTTCCCCATACCCTACGAGTTTCCCCATACCCTACGAGTTTCCCAATACCCTGCGAGTTTCCCCATACCCTGCGAGTTTCCCAATACCCTACGAGTTTCCCAATACCCTACGAGTTTCCCCATACCCTACGAGTTTCCCCATACCCTACGAGTTTCCCCATACCCTACGAGTTTCCCAATACCCTACGAGTTTCCCCATACCCAACGAGTTTCCCAATACCCTACGAGTTTCCCCATACCCTACGAGTTTCCCAATACCCTACGAGTTTCCCCATACCCTACGAGTTTCCCCATACCCTACGAGTTTCCCATACCCTACGAGTTCCCCATACCCTACGAGTTTCCCCATACCCTACGAGTTTCCCCATACCCTACGAGTTTCTTGTGCACTGGCAACCTCCGGATCAGCGTTTATGTGCGTCTCCTACAAGATAACATTCGCCCTCTCTGTGCACTTCCTCAAACCAAACAACAATCACCCGCTTTGCAGCCTCCCCATACCCCACAAACTCCTCGTGCACTGGCCCACCTATGCGAGCATTGACGCCAACTAGTTACGAGACCAGCTCAGCTGTGATTTCTGGGAAATGCATGGCAACGCGGCCGAGAGACAACACGTTAGCGGTGCTGGCAGCAGCACCCACCCACCAGCTGCACCAGCCCATTGCCCCACCCTTTTCCATCTCCCTACCTACTTTTGCATCCACCGTATCTGCCGTTGCCCTCTCGCCGCTGCTTCCTGCCTCTTTTCCCCAACGTAAGCAGGTATGGTGGATGCCAAAGCAGGCAAGAAAACGGAAAATGGTGGGGCAATGGACTGTTGCAGCTAGAGGGTGCTGCTGCCAGCGCCGCTAACGAGTTGTTTCTCGGCCGCGTTGCCATGTATTTCCCAGAAATCGCAGTTGACGAGCATTAAAAACTCACCCGCTCAGCCGCCTCCCCATACCCCACAAGCTCCTTGTGCACTACCACCATCTGCGTGTGCATGGGTTGGTGCTATCCCTACTTATCCGATAAAGACTCACCCGCTCTGCAGCTTCACCATACCCCACAAGCTCCTTATGCACCGCCACCATCTGAGCGTTGATTCGCGCCTTGAGATCCGGCAGGAGCAGGCGGATGTGCTGCACGAGAATCTGAGAGGAGACAGCCGCACAGAGGGGAGAGATGGGGACATGTGAATGCTAATAAGCCTTGGGGACCATTCATCCGCGCCTTGAGATCCAGCAGGAGCAGGAGGATGTGCTGCACGAGAATCTGACAAAAGGGATTGAAAGACTAGTGGACACATAGCGTGGTACTGTCGGGAGCAAGCGTGCTTTTGAGGCGCCTCAAAAAAGGTCGTCTTTTGAGGCGCCTAAAAAAAAGTCGTCTTTTGAGGCGCCTCAAAAAAGGTCGTCTTTTGAGGCGCCTCAAAAGTCATAGCCTGGTACTGTCGGGAGCAAGCGTGCCATCAGCCGGGCTCTCAACTCACTGAATTGCGTTTCTTGACAGGCTGAGGAATCCCATTCCAATCCTCCAACTCATGGTAAAACACAAGTACCCCAATATAACCCATCCTACCCACATCTCTTGCTACACTAATTTCAATTCCCTTCTGTAATGATTCCTGCAAGCCCCTACCAACTAGACTCTCATCTCAACTCACCGAGTTGAGCTTCTTAGCAAGCTGCGGAATCCCACACCGATCTGCCAATCCATGGTAAACCTGTGGTGCCACGTGCAAACAGGCATGCAAAGAGGGATAAAGATGAGTAGACATGCAGAAAACCAGCAAGTCACAAGCGAGTGGGTTTCCCTCACCCTCACAACACATGGAGTATACGAACTTCAAACTTGACAGTTCACGAGTCACAAGTGCTTGTCTGAAAGAAAAAAATCTCAGACTCACCGGTCTGCTTCGGAAAAAGGCCTCCTCGTAGGTGAGCGCGTCCTTGACACTCTTCTTCGCGTTGATATCCTGACAGGGGGAGCGGGAGGGGGATAGAAGAGGCGTGACATGAGGCGACAAGAGAGGTGCAATACTTGTTGGCTTTACGAGTCCCCAACTTGTCAAACATCCTCCTTGGAGATGAGTGCGTGCTTGACACTCTTCTTCGCGTTGGTGTCCTGACAGGGGGGAGAAGGGACATTGGCAAGGGTTGAGGACAGAAAGGGTATGATGGGATTGTTTCCTGGCTGCGGTCGATGACCACACATAGCCAGGAAACAATCCCATCGACCGCAGGGCAAAGCTATTGACAGCTTTTGAGGCGCCTAATAAGTCCTTTTTGTGGAAGCAGGGTACAAACATCCAGTTAGACACCTCCCTGGGTACTCCCTACCTCCCCTGAGCCCCCTCCCTGGGTACTCCCTGGCTCCCTGGGAACCCACCTCTTGGCTGCGGTTGATGACGCCCACATAGCCCAGGCGCAGCGGGATCACATTGCCTAGCAGCAGGTTGCATGCATCGGTGCCCCGATCCATGATATCAAGCTGCAAGTTCAGCATACACGATACAGCATGAGATTTGAGAACTACAAGCAGCAGGCAGCAGGATGAGCATGAAATCATCACAAGCAGATTGAAGCAATAGGCATGTCTAGACAAGTGGCAGTTGGACTGATTGATAGAGGCCATTCGCATTCACTAATCCACGATATTCAGCTGCTCAAAAATTGAAGTGGAAAACGGAGGGAAACGTGACGACTCAAACTCACTCCTCCCTTCACGAATGAAAGGAAGCATACATGAATGAGATGCAACAAGCGAAGGTACAGCAAATTGCAAAACCACGCATACCTTCGTGATAACCCCAATTGTTCGATGGCCTGACAGGATAGCAACAAGAAGCGGGAGGGGACACACAAAAGGGCACAGGGACAAGGAAGAATGCTGAGATTGGGAGAAGGGAATGGCTGCAGTACGAGACACACACAAATTGTCTCTGTGTCGACTCAAAGAACACAAGAACCATCCTTCCCGGAAGCTCTATCTCCTCTGATTGCATCCAAACCAGTGCCTCTATGTCACACACGCCAAATGCATGGATCAGTAACCGAACGGACCCCATCCCCCGAAAACCAACCGACAAGATAGACCACAAAAACCGGCACAGTCAGTCTGTCACCATCAGTATCAGCATTCGCGGGTGTGACCGCCAGAATAATGCAGGTCTCGTGCTTGATGTAGGCGAGGATCATGGATCGCACACGGGCCACGATGTCGGAGGGCTGGTCGCCCACGGGCCTCTAACTACGCCCCAACCCCATATGCCCCTCCCCAGGAACATGGACCAATCCCCGTGTCCCACAACTGAACCAACCAGTGAAACCAGCAAGACCACCAGCACAGTCAGACTCACCATCAGGGTCTGCCACCCTTGACGTTGCAGGGAGTTTTTGAGAATTCTCAAAAACTCCCAGCACTGTCAGACTCACCATCAGGGTCTGCCACCCTTGACGTTGCAGGGAGTTTTTTAGAATTCTCAAAAACTCCCAGCACTGTCAGACTCACCATCAGGGTCTGCCACCCTTGACGTTGCAGGGAGTTTTTTAGAATTCTCAAAAACTCCCAGCACTGTCAGACTCACCATCAGGGTCTGCCACCCTTGACGTTGCAGGGAGTTTTTTAGAATTCTCAAAAACTCCCAGCACTGTCAGACTCACCATCAGGGTCTGCCATCCGCGCCACTTGCAGCGCATCGGAATTGGCCAAATCCGCATTAGCCGGGGTGACCGCCAGGATGATGCAGGTCTCGTGCTTGATGTAGGCCAGGATCATGGATCGCACGCGGGCCTCGATGTCGGAGGGCTGGTCGCCCACGGGCACCTTGGTGATGCCGGGCAGGTCCACGAGGGTTATTGTGAGGACGTGGGGGGAGAATATCTTGAGGCGGATCTGCTTCTCCGTTATGCCCTTGTTTATCCCCACCTCCCTCTCTGTTTCCAACTGAATTGGGGGGTTCGAAAAAATGAGGCAGGAGGGAGGAGGGACGGAGGGAAGGAGAGAAGAAAGACGAGGATGGGGAGAGAAGTGGAGTAGGAGAGAGGTAGGGTAACAGCAGGAGTGATGGTGAGCACGTGGGTTGAGCAAAAACAGCAGCAGAGGAGTTGCAAATCGCAATGCAGCAGCGGATGAACTTTATAATGAATTAGCGACTCAGTCTGCTCTGCACAAACACACAGGGTTTGGTAGCTCCAGTGAAATTAGAGACACTTGACAAAGCTATGCCTTTTTGGTTGAGTAAAAGACGTGGAGCCCCAATGAACCACGAAAAATTTGAAAAGAAAGATTCGAGCAGTGGGAATCGGGAAAGGAAAACTCATGAATGGGGATTTAAAAAGGGAAATTGAGAAGGAGGAATGAGTAAAGGGGACTGGGGAAGGGAAACTCAAAACGAAAAGGACGATCCAGGAAGGTTAATTCAGAAGGCGGGGTTGTAAAAAGGGTGCAGGGAGGTATCAAGAAAGAAAATGAAAATCACACTATGCATCGTGTCATTACCCAACAAATTAGAGACTTCTCAAAACGACAAACGACAATACCTGAATCTCGTCCCGAATCGCGGAGAAATCCGTGAATCTCTTTCCGGGCAGGTGCAGAAACTCCCCCCATTCCTCCGCCTTGCCGTCCGCGCGCTTCGGCACCTGCACCAGCTGCAGCACCAGCGGCCGGCGCGTGACCACGTCGGATCCACGTGGCAGAAAATCCTTCCCGACGAGCGACTCGAGAACGCTGGATTTCCCGCTGCTCTGACTCCCCACAACGGCTACTTGCGGTAAGTCGATCGCGCTGGACGATCCGAGCTGGGAAAAGATGTCCTGCAGTTTATTAACTACCGGGATGACCGAGTCGCCCAGTAGCTCTATCGTGGAAGCTTCCTCCTCCTCCGCGACCTCGGGTCGCGTGTACGCCATGGCGCAGGAGAAAGGGACGAAGAAAGCGGGGTCCGGATGAGAGTCAGGACAGGATGAGGAGTCAAGATCAAAGCGGAGTCTGGATGGATGGAATCCGGTGGGAAGACGGAACCGCGACGGATCGCTAATCAAGTTCCGAGATTATTCTGGAAACGAGAGGAGGAAAGAGTTCTGAGACGTCCCAGATTTTGAGCTGTATTGATCGACGGCTCAGATCTGGCGCCAGCGTAAATTGGCCGTCTTGCTCGATTGCGTTTCTAATCTGGACGATCGCAAATGAACCCAAGGGAGCGAATGCGAATACCGACAAGCAGTAATCCTGGAATGACAGCTTTCGGATGGAACCCGAAGACGTGAAGCCAGTAGTGAGGATCAGGTGTACCAAGTGTCAGGAATCCCTTTTGAGAGTTCTCCGAAAGAACGCAGCCGAGGGAAGAAGGAAGCTCCGAGATGCAGCCGAAAGAGACGCTCGAGAGACGAAGCACAGATGTTCGCGAGATGATCTGAGCTGCGGTATTCTGTTGACTATCTACTGAGCATTAGAAACACACGTCAGAAGTGCGGTCAGTAAATGCAGGGACTGGCACAGCAGGCGACCGATCGGCGGCCTAAGTATGCAGAACGGCCAGCTATGACGTTTGGAAAAGCTCCGCCGCACAGACAGAGCCTCACGAGCTAAAATTTAGGAGGCTGACAGACTCTGTTAGTTAGCTGCTTAGCAGATTCTGTTACGCAGTCGGAAAGAACTTCGGGATTTGGTCATACAGTCAGGCTCGACGCACCAGCATGGTGGCTGCCTGGCTCGGCACGGCACCATACTGCTTGGTTCGGGCATGCAAGGAAGTTTGCGTACACCGAGGCTTCCGAGTTGCCTTGGAATGGCTCTGAGTGGATGATCATATTCGAGCCTTCAAGCACAGCTCTACACGCACACGCAATACAGCTTGTTGTGGGCCTCGATTCTACCTCCGTTGAGAGGTACAATGAAGATATTCCTTGAGCATACATCTGTACTCGTTCACGTACAGATATTAATTACTTTCTGCATACTCATCAGCACAATTCTGACACTCTTCGTATATTGCTCCATTCTGGCAAGAAAAGTCCATCTGGATTTCTAAAAATACTTAAAGCGCAAAGTTTTGTCCAAGAGAACACTCATAAAGCTCAAGCAAATACTTAAGAAGACATGACACTTCCACAATCCGTTATATGCCCACTTGGCTGGTTACTTGACTGGTTACACTGTTGGCACAACCCCTACTGACATTTCTATCGGTGCAATTTCCATCTAGGATGTAGATCGAATCTGTCAGTGTCATTAGGCTTCAGCCGCCACCTCACCTCACCGGTGCAGAATGTTCTTCTTTTGACGCTTCTCCTTGGGCTGTCAACACACACATCAATGTACCCATGGGGACAGCAAGATAATCAGAAAGGATGGCAAAGGGAAAGAAAGGAGGAAATGCAATCCCCCAAAAGAGAGGGGGATACCACGTGCATCAGGTTTCACACAAAAAATGAGACCCGCACGAGACACCACGAAAGAATCGCGCACACATGGCAGCACTTGAGGTGCTGCCGCTTACCCGGCTGCCGCGGTTCCGAGACTTAAGTGCCTCGGTGTCGATCCTCTCTTGCCATGTGCTCTTGCGCAGCTTGATTGGCCGATTTCCCACGAACCCGAAGACGTGAAGCCAGTAGTGAGGATCAGGTGTACCAAGTGTCAGGAATCCCTTTTGAGAGTTCTCCGAAAGAACGCAGCCGAGGGAAGAAGGAAGCTCCGAGATGCAGCCGAAAGAGACGCTCGAGAGACGAAGCACAGATGTTCGCGAGATGATCTGAGCTGCGGTATTCTGTTGACTATCTACTGAGCATTAGAAACACACGTCAGAAGTGCGGTCAGTAAATGCAGGGACTGGCACAGCAGGCGACCGATCGGCGGCCTAAGTATGCAGAACGGCCAGCTATGACGTTTGGAAAAGCTCCGCCGCACAGACAGAGCCTCACGAGCTAAAATTTAGGAGGCTGACAGACTCTGTTAGTTAGCTGCTTAGCAGATTCTGTTACGCAGTCGGAAAGAACTTCGGGATTTGGTCATACAGTCAGGCTCGACGCACCAGCATGGTGGCTGCCTGGCTCGGCACGGCACCATACTGCTTGGTTCGGGCATGCAAGGAAGTTTGCGTACACCGAGGCTTCCGAGTTGCCTTGGAATGGCTCTGAGTGGATGATCATATTCGAGCCTTCAAGCACAGCTCTACACGCACACGCAATACAGCTTGTTGTGGGCCTCGATTCTACCTCCGTTGAGAGGTACAATGAAGATATTCCTTGAGCATACATCTGTACTCGTTCACGTACAGATATTAATTACTTTCTGCATACTCATCAGCACAATTCTGACACTCTTCGTATATTGCTCCATTCTGGCAAGAAAAGTCCATCTGGATTTCTAAAAATACTTAAAGCGCAAAGTTTTGTCCAAGAGAACACTCATAAAGCTCAAGCAAATACTTAAGAAGACATGACACTTCCACAATCCGTTATATGCCCACTTGGCTGGTTACTTGACTGGTTACACTGTTGGCACAACCCCTACTGACATTTCTATCGGTGCAATTTCCATCTAGGATGTAGATCGAATCTGTCAGTGTCATTAGGCTTCAGCCGCCACCTCACCTCACCGGTGCAGAATGTTCTTCTTTTGACGCTTCTCCTTGGGCTGTCAACACACACATCAATGTACCCATGGGGACAGCAAGATAATCAGAAAGGATGGCAAAGGGAAAGAAAGGAGGAAATGCAATCCCCCAAAAGAGAGGGGGATACCACGTGCATCAGGTTTCACACAAAAAATGAGACCCGCACGAGACACCACGAAAGAATCGCGCACACATGGCAGCACTTGAGGTGCTGCCGCTTACCCGGCTGCCGCGGTTCCGAGACTTAAGTGCCTCGGTGTCGATCCTCTCTTGCCATGTGCTCTTGCGCAGCTTGATTGGCCGATTTCCCACGTACTTCCCTGCTCACACCAGCATGCACATGCAGATGTTTTGGAAAGAACAGTCGCGTGTATGCATGTACTCGTTTTGAGCGGACTCAAAACATGCAGATGTTTTGGAAAGAACGCTCCTATGTATGCATGTACAATAACAAGGCAGGAAAAACAATGCACAAAACAGACACCCTGATGCAGACCTGGGTTACTGGCACAGACCTGGGTTACTGGCACAGACCTGGGTTACTGGCACTGGTAACTAGACACAGCTCAGTCAGTAATGCAGAGATGGACAGTCTGGATGACTTTTCAGTCGACTCAAAAGTCAGCTACTGACACTGGTAACTAGACACAGCTCAGACAGTCATGCAGAGATGGACATTCTTGCTCCCACCTGAACTCGTTGACTTTTGTTGACCAGTGTTGACTCACGCTCACTCACTGTTGATGCTTGTAAAAGCAGCAGCTCATTCACTGCATTGACTCACCGTTCATCTCCTTGAGGGCAGCAGCACAGTCCATCACTTCACTCACCCCCCATTGACTTCATTGACTGTCTTGACCCACCACTGACCCAGAGTTGACTGTCTTGACTCACCGTTCATCTCCTTGAGAGCAGCAGCACAGTCCATCACTTCACCGAAGCTCACGAACCCATACCCCTTGGTCTTGCCCGTCGTCTTGTCCCTCACCACCTGCAGTGAGGCGTGCATTGAGCACCAAAAACGGGGGGAAAAGATGGGAAGCAAAGGAGGATGAAGCATAAAGGTGAAACAAGATGGGTTTTGTGGTCTTATCTCTCACCACCTGAAAGAAAGGAAGGGAGGGGGGGGGGGGGAAGAATGAGCAAGTGACTTGGGGCCAGCCTACGCGCCTCAATGGGCAAAACCCTTGGTCTTGCATGTGGTCTTGTCCCTCACGACCTGAAAGGAGAGGAGGGTGGGGGAGGGTGAGCAAGTGCCTTGGGGCCCGTCGTTTTGTCCCTATACGGGGAAGTGCAGAGCAGGGAGGTGTTACTCGGGAAAGTGGCAGCAAATAGAGACCGGTTGCAGCGGGAGGTGGAGTGACTCAAAGGAGAGGTGGAAAGGGAAGTGGAGAAGAGGAGGGCAATCGAGGCAGAGCTTCAGGCTTGCAGGCGGTAGTTGGAGGTGATGGATGCTGAGATGCATGAATGAAAATGTGCGTGGATGGTAAGGTGCATGGATGGTAACCCTAATGTATCTTACCATCCACGCGCATTTCCATTCATGCATCTCAGCATCCATCACAACCAGTTATCGCCTGCAAGCCTGTAGCTCTGCTTCGGTTGACGTCCTCTTTTCTACCTCCCTCTCCACCTCTCCTTTGAGTCGCTCCACCTCCTATTGCAGCCGGTCCCTAACTGCCGCTACTTTCCCAAGCATCAGTACACCTTAGCCTTGTTGAAGGACGTGAATTTCTAAAACGCCTTGACTGGCACACCATGCTTGCATGCACCACCACACCATGGCAGCACCTCTGCACTCCTAACACCGCACTCCGGCCTGTACATGCTGACATTGGCCTTTTTGAAAGAAGTGTATATTTTAAACGCCTTTGCAACTGAACTCCCACCTGCCACTGCACCTTGGCCTTCCTGCCTCACCTTGGCCTTCCTGCCTCACCTTGGCCTTCCTGCCTCACTTTGGCCTAAAGACGCGTACTTCTGACAAGCCTTGGCCAGCACACCAAGTGGGGCCATACCGGGTGCCCCATCTTGGCCTTGCAGGGTCCACTCCACAGCTACTGCTGCAAGGCGCCTCAAAACTTGGCCTTGTTGAGCGATGCGTACTTCTGAAATGCCTTGGCCAGCACACCATGCCAGCGCCACCACACTCCTACCAACCCCACCTTGGCACCAAGTTGACTTTTGAGTCGACTCAAAAGTCAACCCAGCAGACCATGCCAGCGCCACCACACTCCTACCAACCCCACCTTGGCACCAAAACTGATCTTACTAGCTGCCTCACCTTTCCCTAGCTGCCTCACCTCTCCCTAGCTGCCTCACCTCTCCCTTGCTGCCTCACCTCTCCCTTGCTGCCTCACCTTAGCCTTGTTAAACGACGCGTATTTCTGAAACGCCTTTGCCAGCACGTCATCGTTCACCTCGTTGCCGAGATCACCACAGAATATTCGATGGTCGTCTGCATGGGAATGGGTATGTGTATGGGGGAATGGGGTATGGTAGAGAGGAGCATTGGGGGATGTGCCTTGGCCAGCACATCATCGTTCACTTTGTTGCCCAGATCCCCCCAGAAGAGCAGATGGTCGTCTGGGTGGGCATGTGGACATGGGATCAAGTATGATAGTGAATAAGGGTTGTGCATGGTTCGTATGGGGGGGTATGTCTTGGCCAGCACATCATCGTTCACCTCGTTTTCCAAATCCCCACAGAATGGCATGGGAATGGGCATGTGTATGGGGGAATAGGGCATGGTAGAGGGGAGCAATGGCGGGTATGTCTTGGCCAGCACATCATCGTTCACCTCGTTGCCCACATCACCACATAACATAACAGCCGATGGCCGTCTGGGGCACGGGTGGCATCTGGGTTTAAAGGTGTATTGGAGTGACTTAAAGGTGTATTCTCAAAAGTCACTCCAATACGTCTGGGGCATGGGTGGCATCTGGGTTTAAAGGTGTTAGATGCCACCCACCCATCCAGACGATTGGGTACAAGGTTTTGGGTACTGAGGTGTTAGACACTAGTATGAGGAAACAGTGTAGGGAATGGAGGGTTGTGTGAGTATGGGGGCATGGGGCCATGGCGGCCCATGGGGCTATGATGGTATCGTATGGGGGCAAAGGGGTATGGCGGTGCAGAGGTATTGGGTATGGGGCATGGGGATATGGAGTTGGAAGTTTGCTAATGTGGGGATACGGGGGTATATGATACGGCTCGTGCAAATTATGGGGGGTATTGGACCAGCTTACTCTCAGGCCATTCAGTCAGAGTCGGATCTTCCCATTTCTGCCCGGCTGCTGTCCTCGGCACCGGCCGCTTTTTCTTTTGCTGCCCGGCAGCCTGCCCGGCCATGCCCAGCGGCACGTTACTGGCCAGGGCAGCTTTAACTCCTTCCAAAGCTGCCGGGTTGATCATGGCTGCATCTCTTTGAAACAGCTGCTCCGCCTGCACTCGGGAAAAAAAGGGAAGGGGGGAGGGAGGGGGGCGGGAGGGGGGCGGGAGGGGGGAGGGAGGGGGGAGGGAGGGGGGAGGGAGGGGGGAGGGAGGGGGGAGGGAGGGGGGAGGATGAAGGGGAAAGTGGGGCGAGGGCAGAGAGTGGGGTGTGTGTAAGCTGCGGGGTTGATCATGGCTGCATCCCTTTGAAATAGCTGCTCCGCCTACACTTGTGATTAAGGGGAAGGGTTTGCAGCGGGAGGGGAGGGAAGGGGGAACAAAGTGAGGTGAGGGTTAGTGGATGGAAAGGAATAACCAAGGGGTTTAAGGAGCTGCCACGTACAAGGATCATGGTTGCATCCCTTTGGAACAGCTTCTCTGCCTGGTAAAGGGGGAAGGGGGAGGGGGGGGGGGGGGGGGGATTGGAGGGGCGTGAGGGGAAAGGAGGAGAGGGAGGAAGGGGAGGGGGGAAAGAGGGGGGAGTGTGAGCAGCCGGGTTGATCATGGCTGCCAGGGGGGAGAGATGGGGGTGAAGGGGGGGAGGAGGGGGGTGAGAGGGGGGAGAAGAGGGGTGAGTGGGGGAGGAGGGAGTGGGGGGCGGAATAGGTGGGTGGAGGGGGGAGGAGGAGAGTGGGGGTGGGGGAGAGAAGGTGGGTGGGGGGGGGGAGAAGGTGGGTGGGGGTGAGGTGAGGAGGAGGTGGGTGGGGGTGAGGAGGAGGTGGGTGGGGTGGGGGTGGGGGGAGGAATCGGAATCTGGAGGACCTGACGGGCATGGGAATGCTTTCAAACAAATCTGACCTGTTAGCCTTTCGAAGCTTGAGTTGGAATTTTATACAGGAAAGAGAAGGTCGGGGATGCTGTAAGATGGGTGTGGTTTTCTTCCCTGCGGTTCTTGTGTTGAGTAGTAACGCTGTAACGAGGTGATTCGAAACAGTCCATTTTCGTCCATAACTGACCTGCGAGTTGATTGGCTTTCCTGACGCTCTTGCTGCATTGGGGTTGGCCTGATATGAGGGAAACAAGGGGAGGGAGGAAGGCGGGGGAAGAGGAAAGAAAGAAGGAACCCCCGTAAGCATGAAGGAGGGTGATTCGAATGGGAAAGAGGGGGGGGGGGGGGGGGGGGGGGGGGGGGGGAGGAGAAAGGGGGCCTTCGAGAGGTGTCGTGTCAAAGGCTTATAAAAAAACCCTCCGAGGAATATTTCATAAAAGTTACTGAAGCACGTCAGAAACAGTGAGGCGTGTCAAAAGCAGCCTCACTTGCAGGAAGAATGGATGCGGGTTTACCAGGAACTCAGAAAGTGTTGTCCCTTGCCCGTTGCTGCTCCCCACCCCATACTGCCCCCCAACCGCTCCGTACCCCCTCCACCGGCTCCGAACCCTGCTCCCCCCGCCCCATACCCCCCTGCCGCTGCTCCATACCCTCCCCCACCCATTCCCCCCATCCCCCCGCCCATGCCCCCGTATCCGCCCATGCCCCCGAACCCTGCCCCTGCGGGGAACCCCCCTCCCCCACCGTACTGCGCCATGCCTGCAGCCCCTCCCCCATACCCCCCTGAAGGCCCTGCTGCTGCTGATGCTGCTGGTGGGGGTGGTGATGGTGTTGGTGCTGCATGTGAAGAGGAGGCGGAGGGCGCAGGGGCAGGCGGGGGGGCGGAGGGATTGGCGGAATGCTTTTGCCTGCAGATGCGGGTGTTTTTTCCGCCTGCTGCTCCACCTCGTTTCCCCCAGATCCTTGCTCCGCCTCCCCCGCTGCCCCTTCCGTCCCCGCGTCTTCTTTCTTGATTACTTTCACAGGCGCAGCGGCGTATACTTTCCGCGTAGGAGGAGGCGCGGGGGCGGGCGCGGAAGGCGGAAGAGGGGGAAATTGCGCAGTTGCCCCCGCGCCGCTGCTGAAAGGCGGAACTGCGTGCGCAGGCGGGGGAATGGGCGGAAACGACGGTCGTGCGGGTGCTTGGTACCGCGGAAACGGGGGGGTTGAGCCTGACGCTGGCGGGGGAAGAGGGGGGGAAGGCGGAACATGCGCAGCAGGGGGAGTGGCGGCGGGGGACTGTGACCAAGAACCGCCGGGCCGGTACGGCGGAGTTGGGGGGAAGGCGGAAGGTGGAGGCGGAAGGGCGTGTGGCGGAAGCGGACGAGGCGCGGGGGAGTAAGCGGAAGGAGGCGGGGCGGGCAAAGGGGAAACGGAGGGCCGCGCGGGAGAAGCGCCTGAGGCGAGCGGAGGAGGCGCGCGAAGCGGAGGGGGAGCGGGGGAAACGGGAGGTCCGCCTTTAGCGGGGAGCGGCGGCGCGGGCGGAAGGGGCACTTGCGCGATGAGGTGCGCGGGAGGCGGAGCGGGCTTGGCGGAAGCGGATTCCGCGCCGAGTGCGCGCATCTCCTCTTCGAAGCGATCCAGCTCGCTCAGAAGATGCGCCATGGCTGCTAGACGCACGCAGCTGTGTAGTCTGCAGTATACGTCGTCGCTGCTAGAAGCACGCAGCTAGAAGCACGCAGATGCGTAGTCTAGTACCTTAATAGTACTAGTTTATTTACCGCGAGCGTACTGTAGTATACGCGTGCTAGGTTGATTAGTAACTAAAATACCACCGAATCACTTGACTGCAGTATACGCCGTACCAAGCAAACAGACACCTGGCTGCAGTAAGTAATATCGAGGGCTCGCAAATACCTAGTAATCGCGCTAACACAGAAACAGAAAGAATCTTGTCGATGACTAGGAAAGACTCGTTGAACCTAGAACGAGTCTTAAGCGGCAGTCGTGCCTTAGTTGTCGCGACTGAAAGCGTGGGTGACCGTTCCAGTTTGAATATTCGAGAGAGATCGTACTCGTTACTGTGCGCAAAAGTATCGAAGGAACCCATACAGAGAATCCAGTTGGCGCCAACGCTTATCCGTATGAAATAAAAGACTGAAATTCATTATTAATTTACTAACACAAAGCACAACGTATTCCCAGCACTTTCAGCTGGTATACGTCCAGCTTTATAGCTGTCAAAAATATAGGCAATAAAATTACGATTGTAAGCTAAACGGATAAAACTCATCAAACACCAAATCAACTCAGAAGGCCCGAGCAGAAAGGGAACTCCGGGGGGGCTGAGCTTCCGGGGGGGTTGATCTGTGTAGTTGCCTGCTGCCCGCGCCTCCCATGCACCTGCTGCCCGCGCCTCCCATGCACCTGCTGCCCGCGCCTCCCATGCACCTGCTGCGCGCGCCTCCCATGCACCTGCTGCCCGCGCCTCCCATGCACCTGCTGCCCGCGCCTCCCATGCACCTGCTGCCCGCGCCTCCCATGCACCTGCTGCGCGCGCCTCCCATGCACCTGCTGCGCGCGCCTCCCATGCACCTGCTGCGCGCGCCTCCCATGCACCTGCTGCCCGCGCCTCCCATGCACCTGCTGCCCGCGCCTCCCATGCACCTGCTGCGCGCGCCTCCCATGCACCTGCTGCGCGCGCCTCCCATGCACCTGCTGCCCGCGCCTCCCATGCACCTGCTGCCCGCGCCTCCCATGCACCTGCTGCCCGCGCCTCCCATGCACCTGCTGCCCGCGCCTCCCATGCACCTGCTGCCCGCGCCTCCCATGCACCTGCTGCCCGCGCCTCCCATGCACCTGCTGCCCGCGCCTCCCATGCACCTGCTGCCCGCGCCTCCCATGCACCTGCTGCGCATGCCTCCCATGCACCTGCTGCGCATGCCTCCCATGCACCTGCTGCGCATGCCTCCCATGCACCTGCTGCGCATGCCTCCCATGCACCTGCTGCGCATGCCTCCCATGCACCTGCTGCGCATGCCTCCCATGCACCTGCTGCGCATGCCTCCCATGCACCTGCTGCGCATGCCTCCCATGCACCTGCTGCGCATGCCTCCCATGCACCTGCTGCGCATGCCTCCCATGCACCTGCTGCGCATGCCTCCCATGCACCTGCTGCGCATGCCTCCCATGCACCTGCTGCGCATGCCTCCCATGCACCTGCTGCGCATGCCTCCCATGCACCTGCTGCGCATGCCTCCCATGCACCTGCTGCGCATGCCTCCCATGCACCTGCTGCGCATGCCTCCCATGCACCTGCTGCGCATGCCTCCCATGCACCTGCTGCGCATGCCTCCCATGCACCTGCTGCGCATGCCTCCCATGCACCTGCTGCGCATGCCTCCCATGCACCTGCTGCGCATGCCTCCCATGCACCTGCTGCGCATGCCTCCCATGCACCTGCTGCGCATGCCTCCCATGCACCTGCTGCGCATGCCTCCCATGCACCTGCTGCGCATGCCTCCCATGCACCTGCTGCGCGCGCCTCCCATGCACCTGCTGCGCGCGCCTCCCATGCACCTGCTGCGCGCGCCTCCCATGCACCTGCTGCGCGCGCCTCCCATGCACCTGCTGCGCGCGCCTCCCATGCACCTGCTGCCCGCGCCTCCCATGCACCTGCTGCCCGCGCCTCCCATGCACCTGCTGCCCGCGCCTCCCATGCACCTGCTGCGCATGCCTCCCATGCACCTGCTGCGCATGCCTCCCATGCACCTGCTGCGCATGCCTCCCATGCACCTGCTGCGCGCGCCTCCCATGCACCTGCTGCGCGCGCCTCCCATGCACCTGCTGCGCGCGCCTCCCATGCACCTGCTGCGCGCGCCTCCCATGCACCTGCTGCGCGCGCCTCCCATGCACCTGCTGCGCGCGCCTCCCATGCACCTGCTGCCCGCGCCTCCCATGCACCTGCTGCCCGCGCCTCCCATGCACCTGCTGCCCGCGCCTCCCATGCACCTGCTGCCCGCGCCTCCCATGCACCTGCTGCGCATGCCTCCCATGCACCTGCTGCGCATGCCTCCCATGCACCTGCTGCGCATGCCTCCCATGCACCTGCTGCGCATGCCTCCCATGCACCTGCTGCGCATGCCTCCCATGCACCTGCTGCGCATGCCTCCCATGCACCTGCTGCGCATGCCTCCCATGCACCTGCTGCGCATGCCTCCCATGCACCTGCTGCGCATGCCTCCCATGCACCTGCTGCGCATGCCTCCCATGCACCTGCTGCGCATGCCTCCCATGCACCTGCTGCGCATGCCTCCCATGCACCTGCTGCGCATGCCTCCCATGCACCTGCTGCGCATGCCTCCCATGCACCTGCTGCGCATGCCTCCCATGCACCTGCTGCGCATGCCTCCCATGCACCTGCTGCGCATGCCTCCCATGCACCTGCTGCGCATGCCTCCCATGCACCTGCTGCGCATGCCTCCCATGCACCTGCTGCGCATGCCTCCCATGCACCTGCTGCGCATGCCTCCCATGCACCTGCTGCGCATGCCTCCCATGCACCTGCTGCGCATGCCTCCCATGCACCTGCTGCGCATGCCTCCCATGCACCTGCTGCGCATGCCTCCCATGCACCTGCTGCGCATGCCTCCCATGCACCTGCTGCGCATGCCTCCCATGCACCTGCTGCGCATGCCTCCCATGCACCTGCTGCGCATGCCTCCATGCACCTGCTGCGCATGCCTCCATGCACCTGCTGCGCATGCCCCCATGCACCTGCTGCGCATGCCTCCCACGCACCTGCTGCGCATGCCTCCCACGCACCTGCTGCGCATGCCTCCCACGCACCTGCTGCGCATGCCTCCCACGCACCTGCTGCGCATGCCTCCCACGCACCTGCTGCGCATGCCTCCCACGCACCTGCTGCGCATGCCTCCCATGCACCTGCTGCGCATGCCTCCCATGCACCTGCTGCGCATGCCTCCCATGCACCTGCTGCGCATGCCTCCCATGCACCTGCTGCGCATGCCTCCCATGCACCTGCTGCGCATGCCTCCCATGCACCTGCTGCGCATGCCTCCCATGCACCTGCTGCGCATGCCTCCATGCACCTGCTGCGCATGCCTCCATGCACCTGCTGCGCATGCCTCCCATGCACCTGCTGCGCATGCCTCCCATGCACCTGCTGCGCATGCCTCCCATGCACCTGCTGCGCATGCCTCCCATGCACCTGCTGCGCATGCCTCCCATGCACCTGCTGCGCATGCCTCCCATGCACCTGCTGCGCATGCCTCCCATGCACCTGCTGCGCATGCCTCCCATGCACCTGCTGCGCATGCCTCCCATGCACCTGCTGCGCATGCCTCCCATGCACCTGCTGCGCATGCCTCCCATGCACCTGCTGCGCATGCCTCCCATGCACCTGCTGCGCATGCCTCCCATGCACCTGCTGCGCATGCCTCCCATGCACCTGCTGCGCATGCCTCCCATGCACCTGCTGCGCATGCCTCCCATGCACCTGCTGCGCATGCCTCCCATGCACCTGCTGCGCATGCCTCCCATGCACCTGCTGCGCATGCCTCCCATGCACCTGCTGCGCATGCCTCCCATGCACCTGCTGCGCATGCCTCCCATGCACCTGCTGCGCATGCCTCCCATGCACCTGCTGCGCATGCCTCCCATGCACCTGCTGCGCATGCCTCCCATGCACCTGCTGCGCATGCCTCCCATGCACCTGCTGCGCATGCCTCCATGCACCTGCTGCGCATGCCTCCATGCACCTGCTGCGCATGCCCCCATGCACCTGCTGCGCATGCCTCCCATGCACCTGCTGCGCATGCCTCCCACGCACCTGCTGCGCATGCCTCCCACGCACCTGCTGCGCATGCCTCCCACGCACCTGCTGCGCATGCCTCCCACGCACCTGCTGCGCATGCCTCCCACGCACCTGCTGCGCATGCCTCCCATGCACCTGCTGCGCATGCCTCCCATGCACCTGCTGCGCATGCCTCCCATGCACCTGCTGCGCATGCCTCCCATGCACCTGCTGCGCATGCCTCCCATGCACCTGCTGCGCATGCCTCCCATGCACCTGCTGCGCATGCCTCCCATGCACCTGCTGCGCATGCCTCCATGCACCTGCTGCGCATGCCTCCATGCACCTGCTGCGCATGCCTCCCATGCACCTGCTGCGCATGCCTCCCATGCACCTGCTGCGCATGCCTCCCATGCACCTGCTGCGCATGCCTCCCATGCACCTGCTGCGCATGCCTCCCATGCACCTGCTGCGCATGCCTCCCATGCACCTGCTGCGCATGCCTCCCATGCACCTGCTGCGCATGCCTCCCATGCACCTGCTGCGCATGCCTCCCATGCACCTGCTGCGCATGCCTCCCATGCACCTGCTGCGCATGCCTCCCATGCACCTGCTGCGCATGCCTCCCATGCACCTGCTGCGCATGCCTCCCATGCACCTGCTGCGCATGCCTCCCATGCACCTGCTGCGCATGCCTCCCATGCACCTGCTGCGCATGCCTCCCATGCACCTGCTGCGCATGCCTCCCATGCACCTGCTGCGCATGCCTCCATGCACCTGCTGCGCATGCCTCCCATGCACCTGCTGCGCATGCCTCCCATGCACCTGCTGCGCATGCCTCCCATGCACCTGCTGCGCATGCCTCCCATGCACCTGCTGCGCATGCCTCCCATGCACCTGCTGCGCATGCCTCCCATGCACCTGCTGCGCATGCCTCCCATGCACCTGCTGCGCATGCCTCCCATGCACCTGCTGCGCATGCCTCCCATGCACCTGCTGCGCATGCCTCCCATGCACCTGCTGCGCATGCCTCCCATGCACCTGCTGCGCATGCCTCCCATGCACCTGCTGCGCATGCCTCCCATGCACCTGCTGCGCATGCCTCCCATGCACCTGCTGCGCATGCCTCCCATGCACCTGCTGCGCATGCCTCCCATGCACCTGCTGCGCATGCCTCCCATGCACCTGCTGCGCATGCCTCCCATGCACCTGCTGCGCATGCCTCCCATGCACCTGCTGCGCATGCCTCCCATGCACCTGCTGCGCATGCCTCCCATGCACCTGCTGCGCATGCCTCCCATGCACCTGCTGCGCATGCCTCCCATGCACCTGCTGCGCATGCCTCCCATGCACCTGCTGCGCATGCCTCCCATGCACCTGCTGCGCATGCCTCCCATGCACCTGCTGCGCATGCCTCCCATGCACCTGCTGCGCATGCCTCCCATGCACCTGCTGCGCATGCCTCCCATGCACCTGCTGCGCATGCTGTGATCCGAGCAGCTGCAAGCACTGCGAGTCCACCTCTAGAAGAGCAGAGAGGACACTTGGTGGGGCTGAGCTCCTGGGGGGTTGATCTGTGTTGCTTCCGGCTGCTGCCTGTGCCTCCATTGTGCATGCTGTGCCCCTGTCTGCTGCAAGCACTGTGCATCCGTCCACCTCAAGAAGAGCCAAGAGGGGAACATGAGGGGAACATGAGAGGCTGGGCTTGCTAAGAGCAGTTGTGCCTGCTGTGCATGCTGTGTCCCTACCTGCTTCAAGCACTGTGTATCCGTCCGCCTCCAGTAGAGCAGATTCATGCTCTCATATTGTCGCATGAAGAAGAGCACGATGAGCTATGATGACGAGGCATGGTGATGAGGCATGATGATGAGGAATGATGATGATGCATGATGAGGGGTGATGAGGTGCGATGAGGCACGATGAGGCATGAGGAGGGATGATGAGGCATTATGATGTTGATGAGGCATCATATTGCAGTTAAAAAGTAGCATAAGAAACCAACATGAATGAAGAATATCAAGGACAAATAGCCAGAGGTAGAACAAGCTTTGAGAAACAGGGCGATGCTGACAGGTCACGGATGAGGAGGCTCGCTGCTTTGGAACCAGCGAGCATCATGCTATGAGCATCTATTGTGCAGGCACAGCGATGCTGCCAGGTCTCGGTCCTGCTTTTGGCATGAGGGCAAAGGCAAGGGCAAGGCGGGAAACATGACAGGGCAGTGCAAATAACTGCTACGTTTCAATATCACGCATCCCATATCATACATGCCCATCTCATACATGCCCATCTCATACATGCCCATCTCACACATGCCCATCTCACACATGCCCATCTCACACATGCCCATCTCACACATGCCCATCTCACACATGCCCATCTCATACATTTTGTACCTACTGAGCTGCACTGAGTACTAATCCGCACAGCAGCCTTGGACAGGTGGGTGAGATGGGGACATGGCAGAGCATAGCAGGTCAGTGCAGAGCAGAGCAGAGCTGAGCAGGCAGGAAGCAGGCAGGAAGCAGGAGGTGCAGGAACTCAGAGACCTTGCTTACCTACTGGGCTGCTGCACTGAGCACTCAAACACACAGCAGCCTTGGACAGGTGGGTGAGGGTTGACATGACATAGCAGTACAGTTCAGAGGAGAGCAGAGCAGAGCTGAGCAGGCAGGAAGCAGGAGGTGTGGAAACTCAGAGACCTTGCAAACCTACTGAGCTGCACTGAGCACTCACCCACACAGTAGACTTGGACAGGTGGGTGAGGGGGAACACGACATGGCCGAGCATAGCAGCCAGCAGGAGGTGAAAGCGCTCCTGCAACTCCAGCACAACAAAAAATAAAATCTTAAGAAACGAAAGAGTGATTTGAACTAATCTTATCATCCTTTTTCTAATATCTTTTATTTCCGTCCCTTTCAGCCCTACCTCCTCGAACACCCGTTCCCATTCCAGCAGCAACCAGCCCAGCCTAATGGACTATGCAGCATCATCCATACATGATCATTGTTATGCATGGATGAACGATGCTGCGCATCAGCACATCACAATGCATACATGATGACTACCACAAGGCAGTGCTTACATGGCCATCCATTCGTTAGTATCACCCCATGGCACTGCATGCATGACCATCACCAGTTCATGGCAATGCATGCTTGACCATCATCAGCCCATGGCAAATGCATGCTTGACCATCATCAGCCCATGGCAATGCATGCGTGACCATAGTCAGCCCATGCCAATGCGCGCATGACCATTAGCCCGCAGGGATGCAACCATGAAAGTCCACTCAAGGCATTTTTACATTGCCAGCCATAAACGACTTTCAATACATAACCCATGCATTCATGCATTTGCACATGTATCATCCTGGCTGACCATGGTGCATCAGTCAACAGGCTGGTAACAACCGAACTGCACCACAACGGGATCATGTGCCATGTGGCATGGCCCTTCTGTATCAAAACATTTAAAAAACAGCTGAAACAACAGAACTACACAAAAAAAGGCAGGGCTACATGAACCAATGCAGTGCAATGCTAAATTGCCACACTAAATTGCTGCCAGTCTAAGATATGACATTCTGCCCACAGCTCAACGCTTGCTTGCACCCTTCAACATCCAACTGCTGCAGCAGCTTTAGCTCGGTCAAATCGTCTGGCAAGGCCTCCAATAGCTGACAGTGAGAGAGGCTGAGTTTCCTCAGCCTGGTCAACTGAGCAAACCCGGGAGGAAGGAAGCTGATGGAAGTATGGTCAAGTCTAAGC
Organism: Closterium sp. Yama58-4; assembly: GCA_947470075.1. Taxonomy (NCBI): domain Eukaryota; kingdom Viridiplantae; phylum Streptophyta; class Zygnematophyceae; order Desmidiales; family Closteriaceae; genus Closterium; species Closterium sp. Yama58-4. The sequence continues at coordinate 432,145 of CANIUD010000091.1, read as the reverse complement.
ACACAGAGGCAGCGAAGCTGGGTCAAGGAAGATGGAAGCTGCTGCAGGGCTGTACACTCTGACAGATCCAGCTCACGCAGCCTGGATAATGATCCGATGTCACCGGGGATAGAGGCCAGCTTGGGCCCCTGAACTTTCAATGACGTCAGTTGTTGCAGCTGTGAAACTGTTTCTGGTAAACTCTCGAACTCCTTGACACAAAAGAGGTGCAGTTGCCGCAGCTGCTGGAATGCCACCTTGATGATTTGTGGGAAGGCCTTGATCCTTGTACCACGCCGAAGCATTCCAGCACGCCGAATCCTCCAGACGTGGAGCTCAGAATCTGAACCCAAGGTGGGTGGGACCTGCTCAATGCTGTCTACCAAATCCAGCTCCAAGTGCCTCAGACGAGATGGCAAGGAAACCTCAGGCAGGAAACCAATCTTACTGTTCTGCTTCCATAGCAGGACCTCAAGGGAGAGTGGCAGCGACACAGGAAGGCCACGCAACCGTCCGCACCCAGTTACCTCCAACCGCTGGAGCTTGCAAAAGCTACCCAGCCTCTTTGGCATCGAAGAGAGCTCATTACAACTATCTATGATCAAGGAAACAAGGCTAGTGAGCCCTGTTACAGACTCAGGAATTTCCCTAACCGAACAGTCGCGAATGCAGAGATGCTGCAGGTTACTCATATTCTCCAGACGCCCAGAAAGCATTGAAACTGAGCCAGAGACGATCTTAAGACTTGTGACAGACTTGCTGAGCAATCCAATCCTCTTTGAAAGCGCCATCAAGTGATATTTCTTGAGGCTTAAAGTCTTGAGAGATAAAAGGTTGCAAGAATCTGCTGGCACCTTGCAAATTCCATAACTGCGGTGATGCAGCACTAGCCTCTCCAGTGATGTAACCTGCCAGAGGGAGTCAGGTAGCTTCGAGAAAGGGATATTCTCCAGCATCAGTGACTTGAGAGCAGGCAGCTGTCCAATGTCCTTGGGCAGGCTCTCAAACCGGCGGGAATCAATGATGGACAAGCTCTCTAATGCAGTTAGGGAAGTGATGCTCTCAGGGAGTTGGTTGAAATGAGAGCAGTTCCGAATGGCCAGCTCGCGTAGGCATGGCAACAGCTCTCCGATGTCATCAGGAAGGAAATGGAGGTAAAATGAATTGGTAATCACCAGCTGTTGTAAACGGATGCACGGTGATCCTGTAGGAAACATCGAAGTGAAATTAGGACTAACGAACTGGAGCTCGAGTGTCTTCAGATAAGGCAGCTGAGCAGCAGTGAAAGTTGGAATTGGTGAATCATTCGTGAAAAGGTAATCAAAGGTAAGAGAAAGTTTGGAGAGTCTTGGGATGCGAGCAAAGCCTGACAGTTGCTGACGTGTCGGCTTCCTGAGAGCGATATGGAGAGAAGTGAGGGATGGAAGTCTTGCAAATTTGGATAGTGCCAAGGCTGAAACGTCAGTCAGAGAAACCGTGTGGAGATGCTGCAGTTGGAAGAAAGAATCCGGCAAGTCAGTATCTTTATGGAGGCAGTAAAGCGAAATCTCCTCCAGCTGGGTGCAGTTCAGGAAGAAGTTTACCAGGCCAGCTTGAGTAACCGGGTGCTTATCCTTGTCTCCACACCTCGTCGGGGTGATCCTGCGACCCACGTGAAGAGCTTTCAGCTTAGGCCGTGACGAAGCAAGGTGAGCGAGGAAAGCGTTGTCAATAATTTCAACACTGCCGTCGCTCAGATGAAGATTCGTGAGGTTGTCGAAAAACGCCACTGCGATCGCCAGATCTTGACGAGATACGAAACGGTTTCCTTGAACTGAGAGACAAGTGACCTGACGTTTAACGAGGTGACGCCAACGACTACAAACGGATGCGACGAGCAGATTGTACGCTACATCTGCTAAGGCTGGAGGAGTGGATTCAAACGTCCTTGAATCGGGAAGCGAGTCCCATGAAGAATTAGTACCAGATTGGACAGGCATGATTCCACCCTGGAACCACAAAATCTTCGTAAGAAGATCATCTGAAAGTCGATTGATGTGTGAGAGACGCTCCATCTAACTCCCAAGGATTCACTGCAAGAACTAGCGAAGGTATGAAACAAAGATCTCGACACTCAGAGCTAAATGACCAAGGAGTGAGGAAAGTCGCTTACATACGGATCGCCTCTCAAGTGACTCTCGAAAGAGGGATTACGACATGACCCACGCTGACCTGCGAGCTGGAGGTAAGGCGAGTGACGAAGCTACGCGCCGTGCTTTTGCTGGAGGGGCTGCCAATCTGAATGAGGATCCCTAGGCGCTTGGATACCTGGTGACGTGTTTCCCTGCTTTCGAGTTCTACCATGCCTAACGAATCAGCACAAACCAGCGCTTCTAGGGATGATCAGGGAGCCCGGGCTGGTCTAATCTGACTGGATTTCGCGCTGGAAAGACTCAGTTTGGAGCGTGGAACCAAGTCGTAGGAAAAGCTACTAGGGGCTCACGAGGGAGATCGAGGATCCCCCAAATAATATAACACAAATCGTTCTCGCTATTGAGCACTCTGGTTCTCTCCAAACAAACGTTTAATTTCCGTATTAACAAAGTACATCATTTCTTCCACGTGGAGAAATTACTTCTTTCATGAACATCCATGCTTTGCCGAAATGCTGGGCAATCAGGCACATCTCCACGATTATTATGGCGCCATGCGCTGAGGATTTGACGTGGTCTCTTCCCGATCATCCCTTGAAATGAAGAAGTGGACACAAAAATTACGGTATGCTTATTGTTTATTGTCTTACCAGTCAGATGTGCACACGAAAGCAATTGGCTTGGCTGGAATCCAAACGAAAATACAAAATGGTAACTGAAAATCATGTAGCCCGACGTATATTGTCAGATCACGATTGCCCCGGCTAAAGAGGTATCGTCAGGCTATCAATCTTGAAGTCCCTGCAGTCCAATAAATTAAGACCAATGGCTGCCATACCCGATTTTATGCCTGCCTTCTGAATCCCCACCTGCTGCAAGCACTGTGATTCCATGTGCAGTAGAGCACAGAGAGCAGAATTGGGGGGCTGCCGATGAAGGAATTGAACTGATAAGGCAGCAGTTGAGATATTTGTGGTGGCGGTGGACAGATGTGAGGGAGAGGGGAGTGAGGTGCGATGGAATGTTCGCACTCTCGTGTTGTCTCTTGGGGTTGGGGGAAGCAAGGAGCGGACCTGGGAGGAAGTGAGTACGGGGTAGCGCGAGGATGATTAATCAGAGTAAAGAAGGAAAGGAAACACGAATAATTTGGATCATGAAGGCCCGCACAATGTGTGTGATATCTCGGCGGTGAGCATAAATGAAAATTAGAAAACACAGAGCTGAACGAACTGATATCCATTTTTTTTTTTTTTTTTGGTTTAAGAATAATTTTGAGTACATACTTGACCCATCTCCATTCACCATCTCCCCTCCCCACTCACCATCGCTTCCACTCACTCCACCAGCAGCAGCAGTGCATCAGCTGTGGCCTCAACTCCAAACGCCAGTCTGCTTTGACCTGCTTCTTATCTTACCCTCCAAACTCTCTCCTGCTCATTCTATGTGCATCACTCATGTTACCTCCCCGGACTCACCATCCCTTCCCACTCTCTCCACCACTCAGCAGCACACCTGCTGGGGCTTCAACTCCAAACGCCAGTCCGAGTGGGCCGGGCCAGGAATTGGGCACCGAGCCGCACAGCCCACTCACCCCATTCAACCGCACAGCTTAGTCATGCTGTCGTCACGCCAGTTGCAAGCACTGTGCGACCATCTCCAGAAGAGCAGAGAAGACACCGAGGAAAGCTGATTTTGCACCAACTGGCGGGCTCTGATGGGATTGAAGTGGTGAATAAAGCAGTGAGGAAGCAGCTGAGGTCTTTGTGGTGGCATTCGAAGAAAGTAGACTGATGAGCGGCAATTGAAGTGGTGAGACAGCAGCTGGGATCTTCGTGGTGGCAGTGGAAGAAAGTAGACTGATGAGCGGCAATTGAAGTGGTGAGACAGCAGCTGGGATCTTTGTGGTAGCGGAGGAGAGGTGAGAGGAAGAGGGGAGTTAGGTGAGATGGAACATTCAAACTCTCGTAATGTCCCTAGGGGTGAGTGGAAGCAAGCAGCCGACTGAGAGGAAGAGAGGGGGGTTTTAGGAGGAATAAGATTGGGGAAAGCGGTTAGGGAACAGAATGAATGCAGCAGATGAACTCTCACGTGGTCTCTTGGGGTGATAGGACGGAAGGAGCGGAGAGTATACGAGACCACATGAGTCAGACTCACAAAGAAAATAGACTGATCATGCACGAATCTCTCTTGCTCTTTGCGCTCCTTCGAAATCTGCCCATAATCTCCAAGGATAACTGATAGGAGGAGTTGGAAATAAATATTCGGATCATGAAGAAGATGATGATGAGGCATGATGAGGCATGCAGGATGATGAGGCATGCATGATGAGGCATGCATGATGATAATGAGGCATGGTGAGGCACGATGAGGGGAGGGATGATGAGGGATGATGAACCCTGCTTTGTATAACAGTCCCCCCTCCTTACTCGCACCTCCGTTCCTCTCTAAAAAACTCTCAAAATCCCTCCGCACACCATCTGTTCCCCACCAGCAGCAGAACATCTGATGTGGCCTCAACTCCAAACGCCACCCTCCTCCTTCTCTTTCTCTCCCAACACCCTCTCGCTCATCTGCCTCCCCGCCACTCACAAACTCTTCCCCACCAGCATCCGAACATCCGATGTGGCCTCAACTCCAAACGCCACCCTGCTGCGGAGGCAGGGCGATGCTGCCTGGTCCCAGTTGGGTGTACTCACCACTCGGGGGAATGGGGGAGGGTAGGAGGGGGAGAGGGGGAGAGGAGAAGGGAGGAGGGAGTGTTGGAATATGAAATGGAGGCAGGGAGATGCTGTCAGAAAGTACAGACAGGAATGAATGAACTAGCAGCATGATGGGTACAAGTAGGAAACCCTAATCTGGGTTGTACCCCATATGGGCTACTCCATTATAGCCTACACAATAAGCAGCATATATGTTTGACACACCCCCATAGGCAAAGTGGGGGAGAACAAGAGGTCACAGGACCAGTAAAAAAAGGCAAAGCAAGCTCAGGGTGGATCACAAAGTCACCACGCATTCTGAGCCTAAGCAAAGGGCCACAAGGCCAGTTCACATGCAGAGGTATATATGCAACAACACAGTACAGTGATCACTACCTAGCAAGAGCAAGCATGCAGGTATATATACATAGATCACAGTACAAGCAAAGCCTACAGCAAGTGAGGAAACGTAGGCACGAGGCCCAACAAAGTACAAAAGCGCTGATGATCACCAGGCGGAAGTGCCTTGGTGAATATATCAGCAGTGTTGGCCCTGGTGGCCACGTGAGCAAGACGAAGCTGACCAGCGCCGACAGCTTGGGGCATGCAGCGGCGAGATGAGCGAGGAAAGCGTCGTCTAGGGTTTCCACGCTGCCGTCGCACAGACGAAGGGCCGTCAAGTTGGGGAAACTAGCGATAACATTTGCGAGATCTCGACGGGAAACGACCAATTTTTCGCTGACAAGAAGCGTGGAGGTGTGGTGCTGAGCGAGACGCCGCCAACGGCGGCATACAGAAGCGATGACGAATGTGCGAGCAACATCTATGCATGGCGGCGGAATCGGTAGAGCGGGTTTATTTTCGTGATCGGAAGAAGAGTCTTCTTCTAAGTTGTCATTGGAAAGGTACTTAGGCTTCTGCTTTAAATGCTCCCATAAAGAGTCACTATCATCTCTGCGAGAAAACGGTTCCTTAACGGAATAATTCATAATCGCAACGAGAAGGTCGTCAGAGAGCTGGTTAATGCTCGTTGGCTTAACCGTTTCCGAGCTACTGATAGCCGCTGAGTCCGCCATGGCGGGGTCGATGAGTCAGGACGCGTCACCTGCCTCGATCGATCGTAGGATTGCCAGGAAAAACCAATCGGGCATACCGATTGTAGGATTGGGGCATGATTGGGGGCAGGTGACAGCTGAACATCGATCGCAGCTTGGTTTCGAGCCCTGGGTGACGAGTTCGGTATTGCGCCAGGGGACATGGTTGGGCGAAAATATGCAGCACCTTCGTATGGTTGATTTGCGAGAAAAAACATGAGATGATTCAGGTAACCCTGCAAACTGTGCGACGGCGATCGATCTTGCCTGCCACTTTGAGCGCGAGCTTGGAGCTCATGCAAAGTCGGTGTGTGTATGATGATGCAATCATCGCGGTTGGGGTGAGGTGACAAGATCGTGGTGCACCTGTTTCTGTACATTCGTTAACTGTCTCGAAATAGGGTATCTCTGTGAACTGCGATACTACAGCTTTACTGTAGCATGCCAAACATCGATCTTACGCAGGATCGATCGAGGCAGGTGACGCGTCCTTAGATGCGATATTGGTGAAAGCATACAACGCGACTGCTCGACTAGGTGCTGCTGCTTTGCTGGGTGTGGGAGTACAGTACTGTCCTCGACTCGATGGTTCTGGGCTGGGTTCACAAAAATGAGACTCGCTACTGAGAATACGAGTCTATTGAAAGGCTTTGCTCCAAAACAGTTAAATTATCAGTCACATACACATCTACATTCGAGCACATACATATACAGAAAAATGCATATTTTGTCAACTCTACCACCTGCAGTTGAAAAAAGAGGAATTTATGTCATTGTCTATTATGATGATTACTCTAATCCCAACTGGTACATGTTGCGTTGCATTTCTCAACTTCCACTTTCTACGGTAGTAGCAATAACATACATGAATGGCTATGTTCCTTCAGCTCCAGCACTTCAAAACCACCATGTACAACACATTGAAGAGCTGAAGAGGCAACGGACTGCCACCCCTGAAGGCCCTTCAGTCCAATTAAAGGCCAAGGCTACCATACCCGCCTCTAGGCCTGCCTACCATGACTACGACTGTTGCAAGGCCGTGCTTCCACCTCCAGGTGAGTATAACGAGTACCCAATGGCAAGCTTTGAAGAAATTGAGGTAGTGAGACAGAAGCTGGGACCCTTGTGGTGGCAGTGGTGGTTGTCGCGAAGGAGATGGGAGAGGGAGAGGGGAGCGAGGTAGGACACAGCTGGCGGACTCTCATGTTGTTTTTTGGGGTGATGGTAGCAAGGAGCGGACCTGCGAGAGAGAGAGAGAGGGGTGAGGAAACAGAGAAAGTATGGAGAATCAATAATACTAGGTGGGGGAGGGGGTAAAGATGAAATGGACAAGATGCACTCTCGTGTTGTCTTGTGGGGCGAGAGGAATCAAAAGATCAGAGGGAAGTGAGTAATAGAGCGTCACAGAGAAAGTAGAATAATCACACAAAATTCACCTTTCTTTTGCAAAGGTAACTCAAACGAGGAGTTGGGAACAATAAGTCGGGTCATTATGAGGCATGATGAGGCATGATGAGGCTTATCCACATAGGACGAGCAACTCCTATCCTGCCTCTCTCCTCAGACACTTCATTCTTTTCTGCTCCCCAATTCGTCCTCTTGATCCCAACGCCCCCTCGCTCTCCCTCTTTCGCTCCTATGTGCATCACCCATTGCCACTGCTTCCCTCCATTCGCCATGCCCTCCATTCTGACCAGTCTGCAGCAACCTGCTTTCTATTCTGACTAACCTCTTCGTCTGTCAAGAAATCTCCCCTCCCCACTCACCATCTCTTCGGCTCCCTGCACCACCAGCAGCAGCACATCTGCTGTGGCTGTAACTCCAAAGGCCAGTCTGCTTTGACATAATTCTACCCTTTCACTCAAACACCCCCTCACTCATTCCCTGTGCATACCTAATGCTGACCCCCCCCCCCCCCCCGCCCACTCACCATCTCTTCCGCTCACTCCACCACCAGCAGCACATCAGCTGTGGCTTCAACTCAAAACGCCACTCGGCTGCATTTTGCCTCCCTCGCTGTCTCTCCCAACTCTATCTCTTACTCTCCACTTTCCATCTCTTCGGCTCCCTCCCACCAGCAGCACATCGGCTGTGGCTTCAACTCAAAACGCCAGCCTGCTGTGCTGGCAGGGCAAGGCTTTCAGGTCCTAGTTGGGCTGGCCAGCCTGAAAAACGAAAATGGGAGAGAGGTGGAGAAAAGGGGCAGCGAATGAGGGAGCGAGTTGCAACTTCAGTGAAACTTCAGGGCGAGATTGGGCAGGCTGGCTGCTCGTGCTAGCCGCTCCCTGGCTACTTCAAGGGCGAGGTTGGGCAGCCGGCTGAAGGAAGCAGGGAGAGAGAGGGAGCGAGGAAACGGAGGCAGGCAGGGCCTTGGTAACAAGTACCCGCTTTACTGCTTATGGCATAGGAATGGGAGAGAGGCAGGGAAAGGAGAAGGTAAACCAGGCATATCGCTCGTGCCTGCCTTAAGGAATGAAACTGAGAGAGGAGGGATAAGGGACTTGCAGGGTGCAAGAGGCCGCTTCAAACCACTCCACTACACCCCACTCCACTTCACTCCACTCCACTTCACCCCACTCCATATGGGGCAAGCCTCATGTCACATGTCACCAGCTCCAAAGAGGTGCTTGAAGGCCCAATAGGGGGGTATTCGATTTTTGAGTCGACTCAAAAATCAACTCCAACCCACTCCATAAGGGACAAGCATCTTGTCAGCAGCTCCAAATAGGTGCTTGAAGGCCCAGTAGGGAGGTATTCGGGGGCATTCAAGATTCCTTGAACAATCAGTGGTGGGCAGGGTTTCAGGTTCAGCCTCATGTCACCAGCACAGCCCACTCCACTCACCCCACTCACGCGCTCACCCTACTCACCCTACTCACCCTACTCACCCTACTCACCCTACTCACCCTACTCACCTCACCCCACTCACCCCACCACACCGCACCGCACCCCACTCACCTGCACACCCCACTCCCCCCACTCACCCCACTCACCCCACTCACCCCACTCACCCACTCACTCACCCCGCTCACCCCACTCACTCCACTCACCCCGCTCACCCCGCTCACCCCACTCACTCCACTCACCCCGCTCACCTCGCTCACCACTCATCCCACTCACTCCGCTCACCCCACTCACCTGCGCCCCTCACTCACTTCCACGCCCCACTCACCTGCACAGCCCAGCTCACTCTTAAAAATTGAAATGCTACCAGCAGTGCAGAGCTCTCCCAGCAGGTCCATAGAAGTGGGAGGGGGTTGAGAGGTCATCAGCATTGGTGCCATTGAGATGGGGTTGAGAGGGGTTGAATGGGTTTAAGGGGCATGTAGGGATGAGAGGCCATCAGCAGTGAAGAGCTCTCCCAGCAGGTCCATAGAAGTGGGAGGGGGTTGAGAGGTCGCCAGCATTGTAGCCGTTGAAGAGAGTTACTGGGGTAATAGGGGGGGTTGAGAGGGGTTGAGTGGGGTTAAGGGGCATGTAGGGATGAGAGACCATCAGCAGTGCAGAGCTCTCTCCCAACAGGACCATCCACGTGAGAGGGGTTTGAGAGATCGTCAATGGGAGACAGAGGAGGGTTGAGGGAGGTTGAGGGGTTGAGGGGGCATGTTGGGATGAGATGGTACTAGCAGAATAGAGCAGCCAGCCTGCCCAAGCAGGTAGGGAATGAAAGGTGATTCACATTGGTGTCGTCGAAAAGGGTGACGAAATTTTTGGAAGGGGTTGAGAGGGGTGCAGAGGGGGGTGCAAGGAATTGTGTTGAGGTGGTCTGAGCTGAATCTGAGAGGTTGTCAGCATTGGTGCCGATGAAGAGAGTGACTGGGATAAGCAGAGATAGGGGGTTGCTGGGAGGAGGCACAGAGGGGTTGAGGGGGTTTTTGAGAGGTTGAGGGGGCATGTTGAGATGCCGAGTCTGAGAGGCTGTCAGCATTGGTGCCGTTGAAGAGAGTGACTTGAAAGAATGGCACAGAAGTGGATAAGATTCTGGATTTCGGGGTTTTGGGTCTGAAAAGATGCCGGGGGACAAAGGCGGAGAGGTGTGAGAGGTCATGAAGAGAGTGAAGGGAGTTCTTAGTGAGGAGAGAAAGTATTGGTAATGAAATTGGCATGGAAAAGACAGTTGCGGACTGAAAGCTGGCGTATGCCTGTGATGTGTATAACGGGATCAGCTTGTCATGTGCGCCGCCACGAATTCGGATATCTCAAGTCTACCACTCCCTCGGAACTACCAAGACTTTCAAGTTACACAGATCACTTACAAATATACAAAAAGAGCGTGATTAAGAGCGTAATATACAATGACTAACCAAAAGGAATCATGACACTACTTGACCCAATGCAATCAAATTACCATACACACTATCTTCCTGTCAGGCTAGAACTTTTTGAGTGTCAGCCCATGCATGTCCCGGAGCCCACAGCGCAGTGCACGGGACATTCCATTGATCGCTTGCTTGCACCCTTTAACATCCAGATGCTGCAGCACCTTCAGATCAGTCAAATCATCTGGCAAGGCCTTCAACTGCTCACAGCCAGAGAGGCTGAGTGTTCTCAGCCGGCTGAGCTGTGCAAAGCTGGGAGGAAGGGAGCTGATGGAAGTGTTGTCAAGTCTGAGCAGGTAGAGGCACCCAAGTTGTGTGAGCAAAGATGGTAGCTGCTGCAGGGCCTTACATCCTGACAAATCCAGCTCACGCAGCCTGGATAATGCACCAATGCCATCGGAAATCAAGGCTAGCTTGCATGCCTGGACCTTCAACGATGTCAGGTGTTGGAGCTGTGAGACCGTTTCTGGCAGTTCCCTAAGCTCTTTGAAGTCGTGTAATCGCAAATCGCGCAGCTGCTGCAAAGCCGAACCGATGCTCTGTGGGAGGGTCAAAATCATTCCAGCACTGTAGATACTCAAGAGGTGAAGCTGAGAAACAGACTTCGGAAGAATCGGAAACTCATGGACGTTGTCTACCAACTCCAGCTCCAACTGCCTCAGACAAGGCGGCAGGGAAATCTGCGGCAGTGAATCAGACCGACTGTTTCTGTACCAAGACAGAACCTCAAGGGAGAGTGGCAGAGACAAAGGAAACCCACACAGTTGTCTGCACTTTGTTATCCTCAGACACTTCAGCTCCATGAGGCAACGTAGCCTTCTTGGCAGCGAAAGGAGCTGTTGACAACCCTCAATGACCAAGGTTACAAGGCTAGTGAGCCCTTTAATGGAAAGTGGTATCTTACTGACAGCATCACAGTTGTGAATGTAGAGATGCTGCAGGTTACTCAAGTTGTCCAGACCCTTGGGAAGAACGGTAAAAGCACACTTGCCAAGCTCAAGGCTCTTAAGAGAAGTCAGCTGTGCAAAAAAACGGAAGAGCCGCTGATTTGTGCATCGATGCAGGTGAAGAGTCGTGAGAGATGTGAGGCTGCAAAAACCTGCTGGAAGCTCGTGGATACAATAGCAGTCATGCAGGAACAGCTTTTCCAAAGATGTAGCTTGGCAGAGGGAGTCAGGTAGCTTGATGAGAGGCAAATTCTCCAGCATCAGTGTCTTGAGAGCAGGCAGCTGACCGAATTCCTCAGGCAGCCTTCTAAGCCAGCACCCGGAAATCGAGAAGCACTCCAATGCTGTTAGGGCTGTAATATTATTGGGGAGTTGGTCAAGTTCCAAGCAATTTCGAATGGTCAGCTGACGGAGGCGCGGCAACAGCTCTCCGATGTCATCCGGAAGGCGCTGAAGGCTGGCGGAATTCGTGATTACCAGCTGTTCCAGGCGGATGCACGGTGATCCTGTAGGAAACATTGAAGTGAAATTAGGAGTAGAGACCTGGAACTCGAGTGACTTGAGATAAGGTAGCTGAGCTACTGGGAAGATTGCAGCTGGTGGGTCATTCTTGGGGAGACAGATTTCAGTGGAGATCAAGAGCCTGGAGAGTCTTGCAATGCGAGCTAGGCTTTACAACTGCTGATGTGTCAATCTGGAAACGATAATATGGAGGGATGTGAGAGAAGAAAGGCTTGCAAGTCTGGGGAATGTCAAGGCTGAAACGTTGGTCAAGGAAACTGTGTGGAGCTGCTGCAGCTGAAAGAAGGAATCAGGCAAGTCAGTATCTTTGTGGAGGCAGTGAAGTGAAATTTCCTCCAGCTGGGTGCACTTCAAGAAAAAATCTTCCAGACCTGCTTCAGTAACCGGGTGCTCATTCTTGTTCCCTCCACACTCCGTTGGTGTGATTCCGCGACCCACGTGAAAAATCTTCAGCTTAGGCCACGATGAAGCCAGGTAAGCGAGGAAAGCATTGTCAATCATCTCGACACTGCCGTCGCTCAGGTGAAGATTGGTGAGGTTGTCAAAACAAGCGACGGCGTTCACCAGATCTTGACGAGATACACCAAGGTCCTCTTGGAGTGACATGTTGGTGGCTTGAAGCTTAACTAGATCACGCCAGCGACTGCATACGGAAGCGATGAGCAGATTAAAAGCTGCATCTGCGAAGGATGGAGGAGTAAATCTATTCGAGCCCCAAGAAGAATAAATCTCAGTTTGGAAAGGCTTCCGATCCTGGAACCATATAATCCTCGTAAGAAGGTCATCTGAAAGTCGATTGATGTGTGCGAGACGTTCCATGTAAACTCCCAAGGATTGACCGCAAGAACTATTGGATAAGGTATGAAACGAGATCTAGTTGACCTTACGAAAGGAAATTCGCTTATGTACGGATCTCAGAATCTCAGCTCCTAATGTTCTCCCACGAGATTCTAGAAACACGGATCACGAGCCAGGCTGACCTGCGAGGCGGAGGTAAGGCGAGTGACGAAGGAACCCGCCGTGCTTGCGTTGCTGGAGGAGCTTCCAATCTCAATGAGAGTCCCTACGCCGCGTCGAAGCTATGCCATATTGCTGACGTGTTTTCGAGTTCTACCATGCCCAAATCTAACGAATTAGCTCACACCAGCGCTTCTTAGGGATCTTCTGGGAGCCTAGGCTGGGCTAATCTGACTGAAATTCGCGCTGAAATTCGCGCTGGACACACATTCACACAAGGCTTGGGCTACTGGAGCAAGGAATCAAGTCGTAGTAGATTCAGCTGCTGGCGGGCAGGGACTTACGAGGGAGTTTGAGGATTCCCATCCAGAATCCACAAATGAAACTCCCTATTGAGCACTCTGTTTCCATAAACGTTCAATTTCCGTAAACGCAAGCTATACCATTGCTTCCATTCGGTTTTATTTATTTATTTATTTTCATGAACATCCATGCTTTGGCCAAATGCTGGGCAGTCAAGCACACCTCTACGATTGATATAGCGCCACGAATCTATGATTTTCTCCCGATCCCACATTATAATTAATAAGTGGACTCAAACATTATTGTTTGTCAATCAAATGCATATGTTTCTGTTAGAATAGTAGCCTTAGGGTTTGAGGTAGCGTGAGCGAGAGAAGCAGGAAGGAAGAAGGTTGTTCACTACAGCAAGGTTACAAGATATAGCAAAAGAAAGGTGAACACATTGGTGCACCACCACTGTAGCTACACTAGAACACACAGCAAGCAGGGTATATAACAAAACTTAACACACCCCCTTAACCTGCTTGCCGTGATAACTAGTACAGTGTCAAATGTTGTAGCCTATAGTGAGGTTTGTCTTAGGGGGTACAAAACTTAGGGTTAGCTATATGTACCCCAACCAACATCAATGCATCATCCATTCCTCATTCTGACATGGTATCAGTTAGGTTAGGATCCTGTGGGATCCCGTTCCTCCGTTCTCCGTTCGTATCTCCCGAGCCTGATCCTACCTCTCGTTCGTACCGGTTCCGTTGTTACCGCGCCTAGTGCCGAGCCTAGCGCCCTTCCCCCCGTCGCCTAGCGCCCTTTCCCCCCCCGTCACGTCGCGCCCTTTCCCCCCGTTGCGTCGCGCCCGTTCCCCCCCGTCGAGTCGCGCCCTTTCCCCCCGTCGCGTCGCGCTCTTTCCCCCCGTCGCGTCGCGCCCTTTCCCACCGTCGCGTCGCGCCCTTTCCCCCCGTCACGTCGCCCTGCCCCGTCCCGTCGCCCTGCCCCGTCCCGTCCCGTCGCCCCGTCCCGTCCCGTCGCCCCTGCCCCGTCCCGTCCCCGTCCCGTCCCGTCGCCCCTGCCCCGTCCCGTCCCCATCCCGTCCCGTCGCCCTGCCCCGTCCCGTCCCGTCGCCCCGTCCCGTCCCGTCGCCCCTGCCCCGTCCCGTCCCCGTCCCGTCCCGTAGCCCCTGCCCCGTCCCGTCCCCGTCCCGTCCCGTCGCCCTGCCCCTGCCCCGCCCCGTCGCCCCATCCCGTCGCCCTGCCCCGTCGCGTCGCCCTTCCCCGTCCCGTCGCCCTGCCCCGTCGCGTCGCCCTTCCCCGTCCCGTCGCCCTCCCCCGTCGCGTCGCCCTCCCCCGTCGCGTCGCCCTGCCCCGTCGCATCGTGCCCGCCCTTTCCCCCGTCCCGTCGACCCTACGCCCTGGCCCGTCGCTCTAGCCCGCTCTTCCGCTGCGACTAAGTCCCACCTGCACCCTAATTTGCCTCTTACCTCCTGCTGTTACTCGCCTGCTCGTTCGCGTTAGTTTTCGCTATGGCGACTCCGCGAGTTCTTCGTTTCGACGCTGACGGTAGACCTCTTGACTTTTCCGTCTGGCTTCTTCGTGCTCGCCGTCTGTTAGAGAGTCAAGTCCAGGGGGGCGAGACCCTCTGGTCGCACGCTACTGGTGACCTCCCCGAGCCCCCCGAGCCTGCCGCTTTAGGTCCTGCCCCTGACGATGCTGCTACGGCTCGCTTTGCCCGTCAGCGCGCTGACAGGACGGCTTGGACGTCACGTGACGCTGCGGCCTGCATCGCACTCAGCAGCCTCCTCCCTGAGTCAGAGGAGGTCCACTTCACTCAGGTTCGCACCGCTGCTGCGTACCTCACTGCGATTAAGGCCCGCTACTCTACTCCCGCTACTGTCTCTCTTGGCCGTCTTTTCCTCCCGTTCCTGTTTCCTGATCTCGCCTCGTTTGAGCGCTCTGCTGACTTGATCGCTCACCTCCGCTCGCTCGACGCTAGTTACCGCGCTGCTTGCACTGAGGCACAGCTTGCACTGCTTCCTCCCCCCATGGCGATTACTATCTATTTCATCGCCACTAGCCTCCCTGACCGCCTTGCCTCCGTACGTGACGCGCTCCTGCTGAAGCACCCTAGTGAGCTGACAGTTGAGGTCCTTGAGTCTGCGCTCAAGGACGTCGAGAGCAACCTTCGCTCGGTAGCTGCCGCCTCTGGTGCTGTGCCCCCCCCACTCTTCCACGGGTGCACAGTCCCGCAGTTACCCACCTTCACTGCCTCTCTTGCCACTGCCGCTACTGACGCGACTGCAGCTGCTGCTACGACTGCGTCGCGGTCCCGCGGCAAGGGGGGCAAGAAAGGTGGTTCTGGTGGAGGTGGAGGCGGAGGTAGCGGAGGTAGTGGGGGTGCTGTTGCGACTGGCGGTGGTGGGAGTGCAGCGTCTGGAGAGACCTCTCGTGCAGCGGCTGGTGACTCCACTGCGCCTGCTGGTGGTGGCGACGCCCGAGCTCGTCAGTCGTCTCCTGTACTGCCGGCCCCGCTAGGTGGAGCAGCGGCGTGGTACCAGGCTCAGCGTCAGCAGCGGCTTCAGCAGCACCAGCAGCCCCTCTCCTCCCAGCAGCCTCAGCAGCAGCAGCGTCAGCAGCTGGCTCCGGGGTCGGGGCTGCGTCAGCCCCAGCGTGGTGCTGCTTACCCTCCCTGCACCTATCAGGTTCTGACAGGTCCTCGTCGGGGCCACCCTTGTGGCCGCTTTCACCCCCCTGGTCAGTGCTTTGCTCAGCTCACTGACACGGTCCGGTTGGCCTACGGGGTTGGCGGTCCTGCCCTTGACTGGCTTCCTCTGGTTCAGCGCTACGGCTCCGCTCTGTGGGGCATGTCTGCTGAGCAGTTAGTTGATCTGATTGGTGCTCCTCATGCTATGTATGCTGTTGTTGACTCTAGTGTTTCTGACTCTGCTTACTCTGGTGTTGTTAGCTTAGGTGCTAGCCTTGCTCAGTTGCCTGTTGCTAGTGTAGGTTCTTGTGTAGACTCTAGTCCAGCGGCTACCTCAGAGGACGGTTCGCTGTCGTTCACGCTGGACTCTGGAGCCTCTCACTGCTTCTTTCGTGACAGCACGACACTTACGCCTCTTCCTGCGCCTGTTTCTGTGGCGCTGGCTGATCCCACTTCGGGACCAGTCACCGCGCGTCACACTACCACCTTGCCGTGTCCGGCTGCTCCTTCTGGGTCTCTCACTGGGTTTCACGTCCCCTCGTTCTCCCGGAACTTGGTGGGCGTGCGACCCCTTGTGAGTCAGCACGTGGGTGTGTGGTTTGAGCCTTCTGGAGAGACTGCGGTGTGTGTTGACGGGGACTCTTACCAGCCCCTCGCCACTTTTGCTGCTGAGCCGGGCTCCGGTCTCTACACTCTTCACACTGGCCCGCGCGCTCAGCAGCGACTGCAGCAGCAGCAGCAGCGGCAGCAGCAGCAGCCGCAGCCACAGCGGCCGCCGTCACAGCAGCCCCTCCTCCCAGTTCCTGTCCCTCCCCCTAGTCTCCTCCCTGCGTCTCACCAGGTGGTTCCGTCCTCTCAGGTTGTCGCGTCCAGTCCAGTCGCTGCGTCTTGCTCCTGTCGGTCGCTTGCCCACCCCACCGTTCTGTGGCACCACCGGCTGGGACACCCTTCTCTTCCACGTCTGCGTGCTATGTCTAGTCAGCGTCTGGTCTTAGGTCTCCCGCGTGTCTTGCCGTCGCTGCCGCCGTCCCTTGCACCACCGTGCGGTCCTTGCGTCGAGGGTAGGCTGCGTGCCACCCCTCACTCCTCCTCCCTTCGTCCGGCCACCGAGCCTTTTGAGACACTGCACTTGGACGTCTGGGGCCCCTCTCCTCGCCCTGGCCCTGAGCGTGAGCGTTTCTTTTTGGTGGTCGTTGACGACTACTCCCGCTACACCACAGTGTTCCCC
This sequence comes from Closterium sp. Yama58-4, assembly GCA_947470075.1. NCBI lineage: Eukaryota > Viridiplantae > Streptophyta > Zygnematophyceae > Desmidiales > Closteriaceae > Closterium > Closterium sp. Yama58-4. Next base: position 415,271 of record CANIUD010000091.1, on the reverse strand, counting down.
CTGGCGAGGAAGTCTGAGGTGACTTCTACGCTGATCAGGTGGTTGCTTACCACCCAGGACACTCGTGGTCGTCGTGTCAGCTGTCTCCACTCCGACCGCGGGGGCGAGTTTCGCTCCGGCATTCTCGCTGGATTCTGTCGCGAACAGGGCATTCGTCAGTCCTGGACGCTTCCGGAGTCCCCACAGCAGAATGGGGTTGCTGAGCGTCGCATAGGCCTGGTCATGGAGATTGCCCGCACCTCCTTGACTCACGCCCGTGCCCCCCATTTCCTGTGGCCATACGCAGTCAGGTACGCCGCGCACCAGCTGAACCTCTGGCCACGCGTCTCTCGGCCGGAGGCTTCACCGACCAGTCTTTGGACAGGGTCCCCTGGTGTCGCGTCGAGGTTTCGTGTCTGGGGGTGCTTGGCTCTTGTCCGCGACACCTCCGCGGACAAGCTCTCGCCTCGCGCCGTTTCTTGTGTCTTCCTTGGTTTCCCTGAGGACTCCTCTGACTTCACCTTTTACCACCCTCCCTCTCACCGGTTCTTTGACTCCCGTGACGTCCGTTTCGAGGAGTCCACCCCCTACTACGTCAGGTACCCCAGTCGAGGTCTCCCGGTTCCTCCTCCCCCCCTCTTCCTGACAGCCGCTCCCCCGCCTGCTCCCCCGGTACAGCCTCCCCCCCCTGGTCCAGCCCCGTCTGGTGTGTCTCAGGCTAGCCCTCCCCCTTCGGTAGCCCCCCCTGTACAGCCTCCCTCCCCACAGTCTTCCTCGCCGCCTCCTGCAGGTGCTCCCTCTCGGGAGGTTGGTCCTGCGACTGTCCCTGTACAGGTCTCTGGTTCTGGGGGTGCTGGAGTTGGAGCTGAGCCGCGGGTTGCAGAGGACTCTTGTCTTCCGGGGGCTGGTACTGGTCGTGCGGAGTCTGGGGGTGCTGGTGCGGAGTCTGGGGGTGCTGCGTCTGGGGGTGAGGGTGTTCCTTCGGTTTCTGGAGAGCCTGGGTCTGGAGCTGGTGTTGGTGCTGCCTCTGGGGGTGGTGTGCTTGGTGCTTCGGAGGTCGACTCTGGGGCTGCCGCTGCCCCGGACACTACTCCTTCCCCCCACCCCTACCCGACCAGGTTCCAGGCTCGTGTTCGCCGTGCTCGTGAGGAGCAGCTGGAGTTGGAGAGAGAGGAGAGAGAGTTGCAGCGGCTCGAGGAGCAGGAGCGACAGCAGCAGGGGCAGCAGCCGCTGGAGCAGCAGCAGCCGCAGCAGCCGCAGCAGCAGCAGCTGCCGTCTCCTCCTCCTGTCTCGGGTCTTCGGACCCTTGGTCTCCCCTCTCCCTCTCCTTCCTCCTCCCCCTCTCCTCCCGTCTCTGGTCCTTCGCTTCCTCCTCCTGACCCCTCTCCCGCTGTTTTCCCTCGTTCTCAGTCTTCGTTGTCCCCTCCTTCTTCTCAGACTTGGGCCTCTCGTCGCTCCCCTCGTGCTCGTCCCTCGTCTCCTGTTCCCTTCACTGACCTTCGTACTGCCTTACTTCGTTCTAGTCCACCTCGTCCGTCTCCGTCTGTGCTTCCGTCTCCTCCTGAGTCGGCTCTCACTGCGTCGCTCCCTACTCCTGTCACAGACTACTACCGCACGTACCGTCCTCTTCTCTCTCGTGTTCTCGCCTCGCTTGTTACTCACCCTCGTGCCTCTGTGTCCTCTGTGTCCGCTCTTACTGCCGCAGTCACTGACTTTGCCTCTACCCGCCGCCTTGACTTCGCCACCGCTCTTGTGGCTGCTCCTCCTTCCAGTCCTCTGGCCGTCGGGGGTGTGTCTGCCCTTGGCTGTGACGCCCTAGAGGACAGGCAGTTTGAGCTAGAGTTCCTGGCCGCCGCTTCCCCTCATCTCTGTGCCATGCTCCTCGCCCCTGAGGGTGACCCCGACGCCCTTGACATTCCGACTCCTCGCACTTACGCTGAGGCAGTGTCAGGGCCTTGGGCCTCTCAGTGGAGAGCTGCCATGGACGCAGAGATGGCCTCCTACAGATCCACAGGCACCTACGTCGATGAGGTTCCCCCTCCGGGGGCGAACGTAGTCGACGGCATGTGGATCTACAGGGTGAAGCGGCCACCGGGATCTCCTCCGGTCTTCAAGGCACGCTACGTGGCTAGAGGTTTCAGTCAGCGCGAGGGAGTTGACTTCTTTCAGACCTTCGCGCCCACCCCGAAGATGACCACTCTTCGGGTGTTACTACACGTAGCAGCACAGAGAGACTACGAGTTACACTCTCTTGACTTCTCTACTGCTTTCCTTCAGGGCAGTCTTCACGAGGAGGTCTGGTTGCGTCGTCCCTCTGCCTTCACTGGCTCTTTCCCTCCTGGGACCCAGTGGAGGCTGAGGCGACCGGTTTACGGTCTTCGTCAGGCTCCTCGTGAGTGGCACGACACCCTGCGTTCTACCCTGTCTGACCTTGGGTTCCAGCCGTCTTCTGCTGACCCGTCGCTGTTCGTTCGTCGTGGCCCCACACCTTTCTTTGTTCTGGTCTACGTTGACGACCTTGTTTTCGCCACCCCTGACAGGGTTGCTTTGGCACACGTGAAGTCCGAACTGCAGAAGAGACACACCTGCACTGATCTTGGTGAGCTGCGCCACTACCTTGGCCTGCAGATCACCAGGGACAGAGCTGCTCGCACCATTACACTTTCACAGTCGCACATGGTGCAGCAGGTCCTTCAGCGGTTCGGGCTTCAGCACTCCACAGTACAGCGCACACCTCTTGCTGTTGACCACAGACTCACTGGACCCTTTCCTGACGAGCCGTTCGAGCCTAGTGGTCCCTACGCAGAGCTTGTGGGTTGCCTCATGTACCTGATGACTTGTACTCGCCCGGACCTCGCCTTCCCTCTCAGCGTTCTTGCCGCTTTGTTGCGCCAGGGAGACACCGTCCTGTTCACTGGACAGCAGCTGTGAGGGTGGCGAAGTGCCTAGCGACGACGTCAGGCATGGGGCTAGTTCTTGGAGGGCAGCAGTCTGTCGTACTTACTGGTCACTGTGACTCCTCTTACGCTGACGACGCTGAGACTCACAGGTCTACTCAGGGGTACTGTTTCAGCCTGGGTTCTGGAGCTGTTTCCTGGCGGTCCACGCGCTCCTCTTCGGTCTCGACCTCTACAGCTGAGGCTGAGATCTACGCTGGTGCCATGGCGGCACAGGAGCTGCGTTGGTTGACCTTCTTGCTCACCGACCTTGGTGAGCGGCCGAGCTCTGCACCGACCTTGTTCACTGACAACAAGGCGTCTATTCTCCTTTGTCGAGAGCCACGACTGGAGAGCAGAGTGAAGCACATTCACGTCAGGTACTTTCTTCTGCGAGAGTTGCAGAGGCGTGGACAGGCTCGCTTTGAGTTTGTGGAGTCCGAGGCCAACACTGCAGACATCTTCACCAAGGCGCTTCCGCCTTGTGACCACCAGAGGTGCTGTGTGCAGTTAGGCCTTGTTGACACTGGTTCTCGTGTTGCTTAGGCTTGAGTGTACTGTTTACTTTGCTTTCTATATATCTCTGTTACTTCTTGGACTGGCCTTGTGGCCACTGTTGTTTGTGCTCAGACTGTGTGGTGACGTTGTGATCCACCCTGAGCTTCGTTTCTTGGACTGGTCTTGTGACCGTACTCGTTTGGTTCTGCTAGACACCCCTCACTTAGGCTATGGGGGTGTGTCAAATGTTGTAGCCTATAGTGAGGTTTGTCTTAGGGGGTACAAAACTTAGGGTTAGCTATATGTACCCCAACCAACATCAATGCATCATCCATTCCTCATTCTGACACTAGTACAGGTACACGTGGCGCAGCGGAAGAGGGTAGAGAGGTTAGGAAGGAGGAGGAGGTGAGAGGAGAGGAGAGGAGAGGAGAGGAGGGAAGAGAGAGAGGGATGAGGAGAGGAGGTGGGGGGCCAGGACCGGCGGACCCGCTTACGAACCTCCGTTTACAAAGGGGGTTGGGGAGGAGTGAGGGAAAAGGAGAGAAGGTGGGGGGCCAGGAGCGGCGGACCCTCTTAAGAACCTTCAGAAGGTGGGGGGCCAGGAGCGGCGGACCCTCTTAAGAACCTTCAGAACTCAACTCAACTCAACCACCCCCCTTTAACCTCACTCCATGAATCTGCCATCCCCCCAATGCTCACCCTCACACTCCAGTCAACTTCACTATCACCACCCCCTCACCTTCTGCACTTCTCTCCCCCCCCCCCCCTTCTCTACGGCGACAATCCCTGCAGTAAGAGAGAGGGGAGGGACGGGCTGCAGGCAGCTCACACACGCCACCCACACATCTCCCCCTCCTCCCTCCCCACGACGGAAGCAGCGGAAGGGAGGGCGGGCGGGGGGGGGGGGGCGGCGGTAGCTGCTGCTGGCGCTGGCGGTGGCGCTGGCTGGTGCGCAGGCGCGAGCGGCTGGCCGCGGTGGTGGCGTCCGCGCTGACGGGCCACGCTCGCGCTGGCGCCTGCGGTCCGGGCTGGCGCGGGCGCTGGCGTCCATGCTGGTGCTGGCGCCCGCCGGCGCTGGCGTCCGCGGCGACGAAACGGGGGGCCCCGGCGCGTCGAAACGGGTGGCCGCGGGGCGACGAAAGGGGGGGGGCCGCGGGGCGACGAAACGGGGGGCCGCGGGGCGACGAATCGGGGGCCGCGGGGCGACGAAATGGGGGGCCGCGGGGCGACGAATCAGGGGCCGCGGGGCGACGAAACAGACGGGCACAGGGCGCGATGAGCAGGGCACTACGAGCGCGACGAGCAAGGCGTAATGGGAGCGAACGGGAAGACAAAACGGGCACGGAGCGACGGATCTCGCCATTGCGCAGCTCGCCACCGTGTCGATCAGCAGCGACTCGAGGCGCCGCCATAACGAGCATAAAACTAGGCCTAGGAACGGCCTGCTCTGATTACCATGTTAGAATAGTAGCCTTAGGGTTTGAGGTAGCGTGAGCGAGAGAAGCAGGAAGGAAGAAGGTTGTTCACTACAGCAAGGTTACAAGATATAGCAAAAGAAAGGTGAACACATTGGTGCACCACCACTGTAGCTACACTAGAACACACAGCAAGCAGGGTATATAACAAAACTTAACAGTTTCTTGTCTTACCATTCAAACATGCAGACAGAAGCAACTGGCTTCAAATTTACATGAAATTACAATATGGTCATTGTAAATAATGCCGTCCAACCGATTTTGCCATATCACGGTTGCGCTGGTCAAAGAGGGATCGCCATGCAAAAAATCTTGAAGTCTGCACAACCCAATGAGTGAAGAGCCATCATGTCATACCCGCTTTGATACCTCCATGCTGTATCCTCACATGATGCAAGCACTGTGATTCCATCACAGGGAGGAGCCTAAGGGGGCTGGCAATGAAGGAAATGAAGTGGTGAGGGAGCAGCTGGGATATTTGTGGCGGTGATGGAGAGGTGAGTGGGAGGGAGAGAAGAGAAGTGAGGTGGGATAGAATGGGCACACTCTCGTGTTGTCTGCTTGGGGTGAGGGAGCGGACCTGGGTGGAAGAGAGCACGAGTAGGGGTGAGGATGATCATTCGGGGGTTAAAGAACAACACACACACACACACACACACACACACACACACACACACGCACACGCACACGCACACGCACACGCCCACGCCCACGCCCACGCCCACGCCCACGCCCGCCCGCGCGCGCGCGCGCGCACGCACGCACGCACGCACGCACGCACACACACACACACACACACACACACACACACACACACACACACACACACACACACACACAGAGGATCATGAAGACACGCAAAAATTAGTAGCCTATGACCGTGAGCATAATTGAAAATGATCAAGGACAGAGCTGAACAAATTGAAATCAGAACTCCTTCAGGTTTAACGACATCTTTTTGGTAATATCAGGTACTTAGGGTACATTCCAGTGTCGACATGTGTGCCTCAATCCCCCTTCTCCCGAGTCGCGTCGAAACATTCTGTCAATCTCGCGTCACAAAAACTGAATGTATCGCGAACCTATGCGACCAGGCGAAAATGCACCGTTGGGCGCATTTGATTGGGTGACACAGATGACTGTACACCCATTTCCTCGACCGCTTGGCTGGGGTGTGATTTCGACACGCGGGATTTTTTCCCGCGCGAAATTGGCATTGCAGACAGACCAGGTGCATTGACATTTGGGACCGCGTGCGATTTTTATTTAAAGTGACGAGTCGGTTTACAATTCGTCAGCGACGTCAGCGCGTTTCACGCTGATCAATGAAAAATATAGTAATGGTTGCTCAAAGGCGACTCGAGTTTGAGACACACCACAGTTTATGTTGTTTTTGAGTGTCTCAAAGCGATTGAGACACAAATGTCGACACAGGAATGTACCCTTAGTTGGCCTATTTGCACATCTGTCATCCCCACTGCTTCTCCACTGACCACACCATGACCATTCCCCTTCTCCACTCACCATGACCATTCCCCTTCTCCACTCACCATCACCATTCCCCTTCTCCACTCACCATCACCATTCCCCTTCTCCACTCACCATCACTAAGCCGGCTGCTCTTGGTACATTCAGCAGGAGGAAAGAGCACACAAGGAGGTGAAAGTGGAACAGTTGGATCAAGTGGGATAGGCTGGATGGGGGTGGGGGGGACTGAAAAGGGTGAGAGGCAGGCAGGGCGATGCTGCCACCTCCCACTCATGATGTGGCAGTTGTGGCCAAGGGGGGGTGCTCTGGCTACTGCATGAAGGAAAGAAGGGAGAGAGAAAGTGGCGGAAGGAGAGTGGGAGAGAGGTGGAGAAATGGGGATGAGGTCGCAGTTTAATACACATGCCATCCGTGCAGCCTGAGGAGCACAAATTACAGGGGTAAGTAGGGTTACGGGGGTAAGTAAGGTTTCGGGGGTAAGTAAGGTTATGGGGGTAAGTAAAATTTGGGGAAGGTGTAAGTGGGGATTGAGCATGCAAAAGGCATGAGCATTCACTCCACCCCACTACACTCCACCCCACTCCACTCCACTTCACTCCACTGCACCCCACTCCACTCCAATCTCCTCCATTCGCCCCACTCACCCACACAGCCCACTTATCCCACTCATCCCACTCACCCCAGTCACCCCAGTCACCCCAGTCACTACGCAACCACTCACCCCACTCAACCCACTCACCAGCACATCAGAAGAGGTCATTTGTATAGGTGCCATGCAAGAGGGTAACTGAAAAGGAAGGAACAGGAAAGGAAAAGGGAGGAGGAAGGGGTAAGAGTAAGGTTTTAGGGTTTTGGTCTATTGTCTTGGGGGGTTTGGTGTGGTATGAACAGAAGAAAGCAGGCCCAAGCGGGAGGGGTTTAGTAGGCCGTCGTCAACATTGGTGCCATTGAAAAGAGTGTCCGGAAAAGAAGGGGTTGAGAGTGGCAGAGAGTGGTTGAGAGGGGTTATGAGGGGTACAAAAGGGTCCTAGAATTTGAATTCAGAAAGGCAAACCCAGGGGGTAAACCCAGAGTGTCCTGCACACCCCACTCACCTGCACACCCCACTCACCTGCACACCCCACTCACCTGCACACCCCACTCATCTGCACACCCCACTCATCTGCACACCCCACTCATCCCAACCCACACAGCACATCCACCCACACAGCCCACTCACCCCATCCACTCACGCGGGAAACTTACCCCACTCACCCGCATGGTCCCCACTCCCCAAAACAGCCCACTCACCCCAGTCACCCAAACATCCCACTCACCCCAGTCACCCTCAATGCCCGCTCAGCCCACTCACAACCCCACTCACCTGCACGGAGCGGAGGCCTTGGGCAGGTGGGAAAGGGGAGACACAAGATGGCATCCAAGAAGGAGGTGCTGCAAGAGAGGGGAATGCCCACCTGATGTGAGATGTGCGCCCACCCACACACCCCTTTTACCCACTCACCCTACTCACCCACACACCCCACTTAGCCAGTCACCCTACTCACCCACTCACCCTGCTCACCCACACACAGACCCCACTCACCCCACTCACCTGCACACCCCTCTCATCCCACTCACCCACTCACCTAGTCACCTGCACACCCACTCACCCCACTCACCAGCACACCAGAAAAATATTATTTGTATGGGTGCCGTTCAGGAAAGTGACTGAAACGGAAGAAACAGGAATGGGGGGCAGGACGAGGAATGGGCAAGAGATGGGTCTTAGGATTTTGGTCTGTTTGGTGGGGTATGAACAGAAGCCAGCAGGCCCAAATGGGAGGGGTTCGATGGGTTGTCATCAACATTGGTGCCGTTGAAGAGAATGACCTGTAGGAATGGATTCAGAGGGATTTGGAGGGGTACAAAGGGGTCAGGAAAATTGAGTCAATCTGGTCTGTTGAGATTGTCTTGCTTGGGCTGATAGAGGCCCAACTGCACTAATTGGTGTGATAGGTCATCATCGTTTGTATCGTGGATTGATATGAGTGGCCAGGGGGAAACACAACCCAATTTGGAGAAGACAGGAAGGACAAATGCAGAGGCAACTTTTATTGAGAATGACGAGAGCGACAAAGAGCAGCAGAGAGTTTCCTACCAGCTGATTGCTGAGGCAACCGGAGCTACATAATATTTAGTGTTACACCATATACTCCAGTAACTCACCTTCATCCGTTGCAGCCATTCCTCTCCTCGTGTTGTCAGCAAGCCTCTGCTTCTGCTGTGATTCTTTATTCTCAGCAAGAACAGAACTGCTGAAGGGACTGCAGCAGAACGACACCACCTTGGATCATGTGACATGTATGTGCCTCTGATCTGAAACTACAACAATATTCTTATAACAGCTCAATAATACAAAATCACTCTACATAGACCCTGTATCATATACAAGAAACAACAAAAAGACAACCCAACAGGAAACATGGCTACATCAACCAATGAAACTTGATCACCACGGACACTACATTGCTGCCGTGCTAGTATTTAATAAAGGTCAGCCCATGCATATCCCGGAGGCCACAGCGCAGTGCACGAGACATGCCATCGATCGCTTGCTTGCACCCTTTCACATTCAAGTGTTGCAACACCTTCAGCTCCGTCAAACCATCTGGCAAGGCCCTCAATCGCTCACAGCCAAACAGGCTGAGCCACCTCAGCCCAGTCAGCTGCGCAAACCCAGGGGGAAGGGAGCTGATGGAAGTTCTCTCAACTTTGAGCATGCAGAGGCAGCGAAGCTGTGTGAAGGAAGATGGGAGTAGCTGCAAGGCCTTGCATCCTGACAGATCCAGCTCCCGCAACCTGGATAATGCACAGATGCTATCGGGGACAGATGTCAGCTTGGGTGCAACAACCTCCAACGCTGTCAGGTGTTGGAGCTGTGAGAAAGTTTCGGGTAGCTCCTTAAGCTCTTCGACGTCGTGTAATCGCAAATCGCGCAGCTGCTGCAAAGCCGAACCGATGCTTCGTGGGAGTGTCTGGATCAACTCAGCATCAGAGATACTCAAGACGTGGAGCTGAGAAACAGACTCGAGCGAGATTGGTAACTCATGAACGTTGTTTGCCAACCCCAGCTCCAACTGCTGCAGACCAGGCGGCAGCGAAATCTGAGGCAGTGAATCAGCCCGACTGTTTCTGTACCAAGTCAGAATCTCAAGGGAGAGTGGCAGCGGCGCGGGAAACCCAGACAGATGTCTGCACCTTGTGACCTTCAAAGACTTCAACTTGATGAGGCTAGTTAGTCTTGGCAGCAAAGTGAGCTGTTGGCAATCCTCAATAACCAAGGTTACAAGGTTAGTGAGCTCTGTAATGGAATCCGGTATCTCCCTGAGCGAATCACACTCATGAATGTTGAGATGATGCAGGCTACTCAAATCGTTCAGACCCTTGGGAAGCACCGTAAATGCGCACTTACCAAGCTCAAGACTCTGTAGAACAATCAGCTGCGCAAATGAAGGGAGGAGCACCTGCTCTGTGCATCGATGCAGGTGAAGAGACTCGAGGTTACTGAGCCATCCAATCCTCTCTGGGAGCACCATCAAACTGTTTCTTAAGTCAAGTGTCTTGAGAGATGTGAGGCTGCAAAAATCTGTTGGAAGATGGTGCATCCACCAGCAGTCAAGCAGGAACAGCTTCTCCAAAGATGTAACTTGGCAGAGGGAGTCAGGCAACTCCCGGAGACACACTCTTTCCAACATCAATGACTTGAGCGCAGGCAGCTGTCCAAAGTCCTCGGGAAGGCTGAAAGGCCAGCCGCACTTACCGATGGACAAGCACTCCAATCCCGTTAAGGCTGTAATATTATCGGGGAGTCGGTGGAGCTGAGAACAATCCCGAATAGTCAGCTGACGGAGACACGGCAAAATCTCTTCGATGTCATCCGGAAGGCGCTGGAGGTTGGAGTTGGCGATCACCAGCTGTTCAAGGAGAATGCACGGTGATCCTGAGGGAAACATTGAAGTGAAGCTGAGATTGGAAATCTGGAACTCAAATGACTTGAGATGAGGTAGATGAGCTACTGGGAAGATTGCAGCTGGTGGATCATTCTTGGGAAGGCAGGTTTCACTGAGAATCGAGAGTCGGGAGAGTCTTGCAATGCGAGCAAGGCTTGACAACTGCTGATGTGTCAATTTCAAAACCGTCACATGGAGGGATGTAAGCGACGAAAGTCTTGCAAATCTCGAAAATCTGGATGCTGAAACGTTGGTGAGGGAAACTGTGTGGAGATGCTGCAGTTGAAAGAAGGAACCCGGTAGCTCAGTATCTTTATGGAGGCAGTGAAGGGTAATCTCCTCCAACTGAGTGCAGTTCATGAAGAGATTCTCGAGACCAGCTTCAGTAACTGGGTGCTCATCCTTGCTTCCTCCACATTCCGTTGGTGTGATCCCGCGACCCACGTGAAGAGCTTTGAGCTTAGGCCGTGAGGAAGCAAGGCGAGCGAGGAAAGCGTTGTCAATCAGGTCGACACTGCCGTCGCTAAGGTGAAGATTCGTGAGGTTGTCGAAACAAGCCACTGCGTTCGCCAGATCTTGATGAGATACAAAACGGTTCTCCTGGACTGTCATGCTGGTGACCAGACGCTTAACTAGGTGACGCCACCGACTACATACGGACGCGATGAGCAGATTGAATGCTGCATCTGTTAAAGGTGGAGGAATAAACTTGTTCGCCCTAAAATGCCAAAGAGGAAGCGAGTCACATGAGGAATCAGAACCTCTTCGAAGAGGCATCCCATGCTGAAACCATAAAATCCTTGTGAGAAGGTCATCTGAAAGACGATCAATGTGTGAGAGACGCTCCATCTATACTTCACGGATCGACCGCAAAGACTGATAAGAAAGGTATGGAACGAGATTTCCTTCCCCAAAGCTAATGACAAGGGACTAGGAAAGTCTGCACATATACGGATCTCACAATCTCAGCTCCTCATTCCTTGTCTACTACAGAAATCCAAAGAACACACGCAGCACCACCCGCTTGCTGATCTGCGGTTTGGAGGTAAGCAAGTACGCGCCGTGCTTGTGTTGCGCTACCGAACTCAATGGAGAACCTCAGGCCTTGTCGAAGCTGTGCATGGTGGCTGACGTGTTATCCTACTCTCGAGTTCTTTCATGGCTAGATCTGACGAAGCAGTGGACGAGAGTTTTTTTTGGCTTCAGTGGGATCACCTTCAGTGGGATCAACTTCGGAATGTGTTCTCGCTCCGAGGGAATCATGATGTGCTTGCTCGGCTCAACTCGGCTAAAATCGTTCTGGCTCGGCGAAAAACGGTTCGGCCTGGTTAAAATCTTCTTGGCCTGACTCGTCTCAGTTCAACTTGCCAAGCATACATGAAATCCGAGATTCGGCGAGATACTTGAGTGTGCAAGGTGGAAAGCAAAAGCAGGGAAGAGTGTTAGCGAATTTCTGAAATATGTAACCCGATTCCAGCCCCTTGCTCACATCGCTAACCCGAAGCCCCCCCCAGCACCTGACTTCAACAACCCTTTCCTCGCATCACTTCCACTCGTACTTCCCAAGCTCATGCCAGCTATTTGCCCTTAGTACTTTCACCAATCTCGCAATGGCGGACACAGCGGCAATCAATAGCTCGGAAACGATTACGCCAACGGGGATTAGCCAACCGCCTGATGACGTTCTCGTTATTATACTGACGCATTCCGTTAAGGATCACGGTTTCCGCATATCCGCTATTGACTCTATATGGCAGCACTTCGAACAGAAGCCGAAGTCGCTTTCCGAGTATTACTTCGAAGAAGACTCGTTTTCATACCATAAAATCAAAACCGCGCTACCAATTCCGCCACCATGCATAGATGTCGCTCGAACATTTGTCATCGCGTCCGTCTGCCGCCGCTGGCGGCGTCTCACTAAGCACCACACCTCCACGCTTCTTGTCAGGGAAGACCTGAACGTTTCCCTTCGAGATCTCGCAAATGTCATCGCTAGTTTCCCCAACTTGACGGCCATTCATCTGTGCGACGGCAGCGTGGAAACCCTAGACGACGCCTTCCTCGCTCTCCTCGCCACTGCGTGCCCCAAGCTGTCGGCGCTGCACGTGGGAAGCGGAATCACGCCAACGAACAATGGCGGGGCGAAGGACGAGTATCCGATCACCGAAGCAGGCTTGGATCATTTCCTTTCGCTGAGCACTCGCCTTGAGCATCTGTCGCTTCTCTGTCTCCATAAGCGTGCTCAACTACCCGCTTCCTTCTTTCATTTAGCCCACCTGCACACCCTCCTGCTAGAAGACACTTCAGCACTAGAATCTCACAATCTCGCTAGCCTTAATTCTCTGACATCTCTCCACATCCATTCCCTGGTTCCACTGACCGATCATCATCTTTCTAACCTCGTTCACCTTTCAAAACTCACATGCCTTTCCATTACCTCTACATCCTGCGAATTCCAAAACAGTAGACCACCTTCAGCCTTTTCCATCTCGCAGCAGCTGCCGTGCCTACAGTCCCTTACAGTCAATGCCTCTTGCTCGCAATTCGACCTCCTGTTTCCTCCCGCCTCGCCTTGCACACACCTCCAAGAGCTACTCATTTCTGATAACGACTCGCTGCAGGCCTTTCCAGACGGCATATGGGACTCGCTTCCTTCCCTCCGCAAACTTACCATCCGCAAGTGCGAATCCTTCACCCACCTGCCGCCTGACGGCTTCACCTCGTTGAGGCATCTGGAGAGCCTGACATTGGAGTATTGCGGTCTACTTTCCAGCCTGCCTGAAGATATTGGGTGTCTTCCCCGGCTGAACACCCTGGTGCTGCGTGAACTGCCTCTTGACAGTCTCCCCGACTCCCTCTGCCAAGCCTCGTCTCTGGAAACACTTTTCCTTATCAGTTGCAACAGAATCTCCGGCTTCCTGGATGGTTTCTGCAGCCTGCCTGCTCTCAAGACTCTGTGCCTTGTGCAGGTGCTGCTCTTACACCTTCCAGCGGATCTTGGGAATCTCACCAGTCTGCAAACTCTTTTCTTGAAAAGCAATTTCGGAAAGCAGCTGCCGTCTACGTTCACCCGGCTGGTCTCCCTAAGGAGATTGAAGCTTCATGGCTGCTACTTTCACGATCTTCCAGAGAGCGTGCACGAGCTTCGTAACCTGACGGAGCTGCATTCTGCTTCTGCCCCAACATCAGGGAGCTTCCCGAGACCATCACACGCCTCAGCAATCTCGAGTCCCTCACAGTGGATGATTGTAAGAAGCTCTGTTTGATGCCGAGAGGCTTGTTAAGCCTGGGGAAGCTGAAGCGGTTGGAGATCGGGGAGCTCCAAGCGCCATCTGAAAGCCTTCCATCCTTCCTTCAAGTCATAAGCCTCGTCTCGGTGCCGAGAAGCCTGTTAAGCTTGGGGAAGCTGAAGGTTGGAGATGGGGGAGTGTGATCAGCTGCAAGTGCCACCTGAAAGTCTTCCACCCTCCCTCGAAGTCATCAGCTTCGGGAACTGCGGGCACGTCATCCCGCTGCCTGACATCTCAAACCTGCCAAACCTGACCAAGTTGGCTCTCAACCTGGCGGCGGGTGTGGGTGACGCGGTGAGAATCAGCAGCACCATGCCATATCTGAAGCTCTTGAATCTGGTTCTGGCTGCAGATGCAGGAGAGTTCTCATTCCCCCTGTCCGCTTGCCCTCAGCTTCGCACCCTCGAGATTTCAAAGGCTGGGAGGATTGAGAGGCTGCCTGAGATCATCGGGTCGGCCGTAAAGCAGCTACGCTGCTTGCGGATTCACCGCCTTCCAATACTGAAGGCGCTACCAGATTCTGTCACTGAGCTTCAGAATTTGTCAGAGCTGGAGGTTTTTGTTGCAGAAAGTCTAGTTGCTCTGCTGGCCGATATCGGTGCGCTTTCTCGGTTGCGCAGTCTGATTTTGTTTGCTTGCCCTGCCTTGGAGTATCTTAAGGTTTCTCTCACGCTGCTTGCATGCCTCCACAGCCTGGTGATTAAAGCCTCGGCCGTTCGTTTGCTGCCTCCCAATTTTGCACGGTTAGTCGGGCTCAAGACTCTTACTTTGGACTCATGCAGCTGCAGGCTCTTCCTCGAGATGTGACAGCTGAAACTGCTGCAGTATCTGAGTGTACAAGGGTGCTGGCTGTTGGACAGACGAGATTCTGCAACCTGGAGGAGTTCATAGGAGAATGTCTACACTGGCAATAGTTGCTCAGCTTGTTTACTGATACAACAGGAAAGTTGTGAAGGGTGCATTGAGGCTACCCTGCTACATTGTTCTGTAACGTACTGAACCGTGCTAAACGAGCTTGGAACGAATTTACTTGACCCGCTCTTTCCAGACGTTGAAATCCCCGATGTAAGCAGGGAACCCCTGGAGGACGCAAAGAAAATAACTCGAAAACCTACCCAATCGTTCTGGATCCGTGATGAATTAACCGCTCAACCACGCAAAACCGCTTATCGAACCGCAAGAAAGGAACTACAGCACACCCCGAATTCGCTGCTTGTCAGGAACGCCGTTTCTTGGAAGCAGGGTTTAGCTAAAATAAGCAGGAACAGGGTTAGACGCTTTAGCATCACTTAGGCTAGGGAATTAGTTAAAAACAGCATCAGGCAGCAGCATTAGCGGAAACGGAGCGGAATTTTCTGAATATGACCACCTTATTCAAGCCAGGAGGCAGTATTAGCCAGAATTTTGTTTGTGGGGAAGCAGTCCGGTGCAGTCCGGTGGAGTATGGTGCAGTGGCAGTACAGTCTGGTGCAGTGGCAGTACAGTCCGGTGCAGCATGGCCAACGCTTTGGAGGATCTGGAGAAAACCCTCGAGGTAACCGGCTCGCCGCACTGCTGATTCTGTAGCGTTGGTTCGTACGCTGGCTCGGCGCGCTGCTGTTTCAGTTCGCTGCTCAGCACGCTGGTTCTGTGTCAATGTGCAGAACAGCTCATGATACAGCTGCACGTCCGTTCACATTCTTGGCTGCTTCGTGTGCCTGAGAGATGAATAGCGTGAGCATGTGTGTCCTCCCCTCCCTCTCAATACCAGCTCCCAGGTGCCCATCTCAAGCCTCCACTCCAGTTCTCCACTGACAGAAACAACCTGCGTCCTTCTCTCCTGAGACGCCCCAATTCGCCACCTTTCCCGCGCTCCCATTCCTCCCCCATCCTCACTCGAACTCCCTCACTCGTTCCTCATTGGTGGGTAATCGTGTTTCTTCCGTACAGAACCAGCCACCCACACCTGCCCTTCCGGCGCCCCTCTCTCCCCTGAACCTTCTCTCCACCGCCCACTCCTTCCTCCTCATTTCCGCCGCCTACTGTCTCGACCGCCCCTCTTCGGCGACCCCCCCACACAGCCCACCCACACCCGTTCCCCTCCCACTTTTGAGGATTCTCAAAAGGAACCCCTGCCCCCCTGCCCCCTGTCAAATGTTGTAGCCTATAGTGAGGTTTGTCTTAGGGGGTACAAAACTTAGGGTTAGCTATATGTACCCCAACCAACAACAATGCATCATCCATTTCTCATTCTGACATGGTATCAGTTAGGTTAGGATCCTGTGGGATCCCGTTTCTCCGTTCTCCGATCGTACCACCCGAGCCTGATCCTAGCTCTCGTTTCGCCCGTCTTGCCCGAGCCTAGTGCCGGCCCGATCTAGTCCCGTTCGTTCGTTACCGCTCGTTCTTCCTCCCGATCTAGCGTAGCCCGATCTAGCGTACCGCTGCAGGTCGCGCTGCGCTTTCCCCCCCCGCTGCCGTCGAACCGCGCTTCCCCCCCCCCCCCCCCCCCCCCCCCCCCCCCCCCCCCCCCCCCCCCCTGCCCGTCGAACCGAGCTTCCCCCCGCTGCCCGTCGACCCGCGCTTCCCCCCGCTGCCCGTCGACCCGCGCTTCCCCCCGCTGCCCGTCGACCCGCGCTTCCCCCCGCTGCCCGTCGACCCGCGCTTCCCCCCGCTGCCCGTCGACCCGCGCTTCCCCCCGCTGCCCGTCGACCCGCGCTTCCCCCCGCTGCCCGTCGACCCGCGCTTCCCCCCGCTGCCCGTCGACCCGCGCTTCCCCCCGTTGTCCGTCGACCCGCACTTCCCCCGCTGCCCGTCGACCCGCGCTTCCCCCCGCTGCCCGTCGACCCGCGCTTCCCCCCGCTGCCTGTCGACCCGCGGTTCCCCCTGCTCGCGCCCTAGCCCGTCGCCCAGGCCCGCGCCCCAGCCCGTCGCCCTGGCCCGGCGCCTTTGCCCTACCCGCCCGCGCGCTCCTGCCCTAGCCCGCGCGCTCCTACCCTAGACGCCCGCCACACCTTACCTACCCGCCCGCTCTTGCCCGCTCTTCCTGCCCGTTCCCCCTTGCCGCTGCACCCTGCTTTCCCTGCCAATTCCGTTTGCACACTATGGCGACCCCTCGCGTCCTTCGTTTCGACGCTGACGGTAGACCTCTTGATTTTTCCGTCTGGCTTCTTCGTGCTCGCCGTCTGTTAGAGAGTCAGGTCCAGGCAGGCGAGACCCTCTGGGCGCACGCTACTGGTGCCCTACCTGCGCCCTCCGACCCTACGCCTTTAGGACCTGCCCCTGATGACGCCGCTAGAGCCCGCTTTGCCACTCAGCGAGCTGACCAGACGGCTTGGAAGTCACGTGACGCTGCGGCCTGCATCGCGCTCAGCAGCCTCCTCCCTGAGTCTGAGGAGGTTCACTTCACTCAGGTTCGCACCGCTGCTGAGTACCTCACTGCGATTAAGGCCCGCTACTCTACTCCCGCTGCTGTCTCTCTTGGCCGCCTGTTCCTCCCATTCCTGTTTCCTGACCTAGCGTCTTTTGAGCGCTCTGCTGACTTGATCGCTCACCTCCGCTCGCTCGACGCTAGTTACCGCGCTGCTTGCACTGAGGCACAGCTTGCACTGCTTCCTCCCCCTATGGCGATCACTATCTATTTCATCGCCACTAGCCTCCCTGACCGCCTTGCCTCCGTTCGCGACGCGCTTCTGCTGAAGCACCCTAGTGAGCTCACCGTCGAGGTCCTTGAGTCTGCACTCAAGGACGTCGAGAGCAACCTTCGCTCGGTAGCCGCTGCCTCTGGTGCTGTGCCCCCCCCACTCTTCCACGGGTGCACAGTCCCGCAGTTACCCACCTTCACTGCCTCTCTTGCCACTGCCGCTACTGACGCGACTGCAGCTGCTGCTACGACTGCGTCGCGGTCCCGCGGCAAGGGGGGCAAGAAAGGTGGTTCTGGTGGAGGTGGAGGCGGAGGTAGCGGAGGTAGTGGGGGTGCTGTTGCGACTGGCGGTGGTGGGAGTGCAGCGTCTGGAGAGACCTCTCGTGCAGCGGCTGGTGACTCCACTGCGCCTGCTGGTGGTGGCGACGCCCGAGCTCGTCAGTCGTCTCCTGTACTGCCGGCCCCGCTAGGTGGAGCAGCGGCGTGGTACCAGGCTCAGCGTCAGCAGCGGCTTCAGCAGCACCAGCAGCCCCTCTCCTCCCAGCAGCCTCAGCAGCAGCAGCGTCAGCAGCTGGCTCCGGGGTCGGGGCTGCGTCAGCCCCAGCGTGGTGCTGCTTACCCTCCCTGCACCTATCAGGTTCTGACAGGTCCTCGTCGGGGCCACCCTTGTGGCCGCTTTCACCCCCCTGGTCAGTGCTTTGCTCAGCTCACTGACACGGTTCGTTTGGTCTACGGGGTTGGTGCTCCTGCCCCTGACTGGCTGCCTCTTGTTCAGCGTTACGGCTCCGCTCTGTGGGGCATGTCTGCTGAGCAGTTAGTTGATCTGATTGGTCGTCCCCATGCTATGTATGCTGTTGTTGACTCTAGTGTTTCTGACTCTGTTTACTCTGGTGTTGTTAGCTTAGGTGCTAGCCTTGCTCAGTTGCCTGTTGCTAGTGTAGGTTCTTGTGTAGACTCTAGTCCAGCGGCTACCTCAGAGGACGGTTCGCTGTCGTTCACGCTGGACTCTGGAGCCTCTCACTGCTTCTTTCGTGACAGCACGACACTTACGCCTCTTCCTGCGCCTGTTTCTGTGGCGCTGGCTGATCCCACTTCGGGACCAGTCACCGCGCGTCACACTACCACCTTGCCGTGTCCGGCTGCTCCTTCTGGGTCTCTCACTGGGTTTCACGTCCCCTCGTTCTCCCGGAACTTGGTGGGCGTGCGACCCCTCGTGAGTCAGCACGTGGGTGTGTGGTTTGAGCCTTCTGGAGAGACTGCGGTGTGTGTTGACGGGGACTCTTACCAGCCCCTCGCCACTTTTGCTGCTGAGCCGGGCTCCGGTCTCTACACTCTTCACACTGGCCCGCGCGCTCAGCAGCGACTGCAGCAGCAGCAGCAGCCGCAGCCGCAGCCACAGCCGCCCCTCCTGCCCCCGGCCCCTGTTTTGCCCCCCGTTCGAGTCCTCGCGTCTCACCAGGTTGCTCCGTCCCCCCAGGTAGCTGTGTCTTGTCAGGTTCCTCCGTCTAGTCCGGTCGCTGCGTCGTGCTCCTGTCGGTCGCTTGCCCACCCCACCGTTTTGTGGCACCACCGGCTGGGGCACCCTTCTCCTCCTCGTCTTCGCGCTATGTCTCGTCAGCGTCTTGTCTTAGGTCTCCCGCGTGTCTTGCCGTCGCTGCCGCCGTCCCTTGCACCACCGTGCGGTCCTTGCGTCGAGGGTAGGCTGCGCGCCACCCCTCACTCCTCCTCCCTTCGTCCGGCCACCGAGCCTTTTGAGACGCTGCACTTGGACGTCTGGGGCCCCTCTCCTCGCCCTGGCCCTGAGCGTGAGCGTTTCTTTTTGGTGGTCGTTGACGACTACTCCCGCTACACCACAGTGTTCCCCCTGGCGAGGAAGTCTGAGGTGACTTCTACGCTGATCAGGTGGTTGCTTACCACCCAGGACACTCGTGGTCGTCGTGTCAGCTGTCTCCACTCCGACCGCGGGGGCGAGTTTCGCTCCGGCATTCTCGCTGGATTCTGTCGCGAACAGGGCATTCGTCAGTCCTGGACGCTTCCGGAGTCCCCACAGCAGAATGGGGTTGCTGAGCGTCGCATAGGCCTGGTCATGGAGATTGCCCGCACCTCCTTGACTCACGCCCGTGCCCCCCATTTCCTGTGGCCATACGCGGTCAGGTACGCCGCGCACCAGCTGAACCTCTGGCCACGCGTCTCTCGGCCGGAGGCTTCACCGACCAGTCTTTGGACAGGGTCCCCTGGTGTCGCGTCGAGGTTTCGTGTCTGGGGGTGCTTGGCTCTTGTCCGCGACACCTCCGCGGACAAGCTCTCGCCTCGCGCCGTTCCTTGTGTCTTCCTTGGTTTCCCTGAGGACTCCTCTGACTTCACCTTTTACCACCCTCCCTCTCACCGGTTCTTTGACTCCCGTGACGTCCGTTTCGAGGAGTCCACCCCCTACTACGTCAGGTACCCCAGTCGAGGTCTCCCGGTCCCTCCCCCCCCTCTCTTCCTGACCGCCGCTCCCCCGCCTGCTCCCCCGGTACAGCCTCCCCCCCCTGGTCCAGCCCCGTCTGGTGTGTCTCAGGCTAGCCCTCCCCCTTCGGTAGCCCCCCCTGTACAGCCTCCCTCCCCACAGTCTTCCTCGCCGCCTCCTGCAGGTGCTCCCTCTCGGGAGGTTGGTCCTGCGACTGTCCCTGTACAGGTCTCTGGTTCTGGGGGTGCTGGAGTTGGAGCTGAGCCGCGGGTTGCAGAGGACTCTTGTCTTCCGGGGGCTGGTACTGGTCGTGCGGAGTCTGGGGGTGCTGGTGCGGAGTCTGGGGGTGCTGCGTCTGGGGGTGAGGGTGTCCCTTCGGTTTCTAGAGAGCCTGGGTCTGGAGCTGGTGTTGGTGCTGCCTCTGGGGGTGGTGTGCTTGGTGCTTCGGAGGTCGACTCTGGGGCTGCCGCTGCCCCGGACACTACTCCTTCCCCCCACCCCTACCCGACCAGGTTCCAGGCTCGTGTTCGCCGTGCTCGTGAGGAGCAGCTGGAGTTGGAGAGAGAGGAGAGAGAGTTGCAGCGGCTCGAGGAGCAGGAGCGACAGCAGCAGGAGCAGCAGCAGGAGCAGCAGCAGGGGCAGCAGCCGCTGGAGCAGCAGCAGCCGTGGCAGCCGCAGCAGCAGCAGCAGCAGCAGCTGCTGCCGTCTCCTCCTCCTGTCTCGGGTCTTCGGACCCTTGGTCTCCCGTCTCCCTCTCCTTCCTCCTCCCCCTCTCCTCCCGTCTCTGGTCCTCCGCTTCCTCCTCCTGACCCCTCTCCCGCTGTTTTCCCTCGTTCTCAGTCTTCGTTGTCTCCTCCTCCTTCTCAGACTTGGGCCTCTCGTCGCTCCCCTCGTGCTCGTCCCTCGTCTCCTGTTCCCTTCACTGACCTTCGTACAGCCTTCCTTTGTTCTCGTCCACCTCGTCCGTCTCCGTCTGTGCTTCCGTCTCCTCCTGAGTCGGCCCTCACTGTGTCGCTTCCTTCTCCTGTCACTGACTACTACCGCTCGTACCGTCCTGTTCTCTCTCGTGTTCTCGCCTCTCTTGTTACCCACCCTCGTGCCTCTGTGTCCTCTGTGTCCGCTCTTACTGCCGCAGTCACTGAGTTTGCCTCTACTCGCCGCCTTGACTACGCCACCAGTCTTGTGGCTGCTCCTCCTTCCAGTCCTCTGGCCGTCGGGGGTGTGTCTGCCCTTGGCTGTGACGCCCTAGAGGACAGGCAGTTTGAGCTAGAGTTCCTGGCAGCCGCTTCCCCTCATCTCTGTGCCATGCTCCTCGCCCCTGAGGGTGACCCCGACGCCCTTGACATTCCGACTCCTCGCACTTACGCTGAGGCAGTGTCAGGGCCTTGGGCCTCTCAGTGGAGAGCTGCCATGGACGCAGAGATGGCCTCCTACAGATCCACAGGCACCTACGTCGATGAGGTTCCCCCTCCGGGGGCGAACGTAGTCGACGGCATGTGGATCTACAGGGTGAAGCGGCCACCGGGATCTCCTCCGGTCTTCAAGGCGCGCTACGTGGCTAGAGGTTTCAGTCAGCGCGAGGGAGTTGACTTCTTTCAGACCTTCGCGCCCACCCCGAAGATGACCACTCTTCGGGTGTTACTACACGTAGCAGCACAGAGAGACTACGAGTTACACTCTCTCGACTTCTCTACTGCTTTCCTTCAGGGCAGTCTTCACGAGGAGGTCTGGTTGCGTCGTCCCTCTGCCTTCACTGGCTCTTTCCCTCCTGGGACCCAGTGGAGGCTGAGGCGACCGGTTTACGGACTTTGTCAGGCTCCTCGTGAGTGGCACGACACCCTGCGTTCTACCCTGTCTGACCTTGGGTTCCAGCCGTCTTCTGCTGACCCGTCGCTGTTCGTTCGTCGTGGCCCCACACCTTTCTTTGTTCTGGTCTACGTTGACGACCTTGTTTTCGCCACCCCTGACAGGGTTGCTTTGGCACACGTGAAGTCCGAACTGCAGAAGAGACACACCTGCACTGATCTTGGTGAGCTGCGCCACTACCTTGGCCTGCAGATCACCAGGGACAGAGCTGCTCGCACCATTACACTTTCACAGTCACACATGGTGCAGCAGGTCCTTCAGCGGTTCGGGCTTCAGCACTCCACAGTACAGCGCACACCTCTTGCTGTTGACCACAGACTCACTGGACCCTTTCCTGACGAGCCGTTCGAGCCTAGTGGTCCCTACGCAGAGCTTGTGGGTTGCCTCATGTACCTGATGACTTGTACTCGCCCGGACCTCGCCTTCCCTCTCAGCGTTCTTGCGCGCTTTGTTGCGCCAGGGAGACACCGTCCTGTTCACTGGACAGCAGCTGTGAGGGTGGCGAAGTACCTAGCGACGACATCAGGCGTGGGGCTAGTTCTTGGAGGGCAGCAGTCTGTCGTACTTACTGGTCACTGTGACTCCTCTTACGCTGACGACGCTGAGACTCACAGGTCTACTCAGGGGTACTGTTTCAGCCTGGGTTCTGGAGCTGTTTCCTGGCGGTCCACGCGCTCCTCTTCGGTCTCGACCTCTACAGCTGAGGCTGAGATCTACGCTGGTGCCATGGCGGCACAGGAGCTGCGTTGGTTGACCTTCTTGCTCACCGACCTTGGTGAGCGGCCGAGCTCTGCACCGACCTTGTTCACTGACAACAAGGCGTCTATTCTCCTTTGTCGAGAGCCACGACTGGAGAGCAGAGTGAAGCACATTCACGTCAGGTACTTTCTTCTGCGAGAGTTGCAGAGGCGTGGACAGGCTCGCTTTGAGTTTGTGGAGTCCGAGGCCAACACTGCAGACATCTTCACCAAGGCGCTTCCGCCTTGTGACCACCAGAGGTGCTGTGTGCAGCTAGGCCTTGTTGACACTGGTTCTCGTGTTGCTTAGACTTGAGTGTACTGTTTACTTTGCTTTCCATATATCTCTGTTACTTCTTGGACTGGCCTTGTGGCCACTGTTGTTTGTGCTCAGACTGACGTTGTGATCCACCCTGAGCTTCGTTTCTTGGACTGGTCTTGTGACCGTACTCGTTTGGTTCTGCTAGACACCCCTCACTTAGGCTATGGGGGTGTGTCAAATGTTGTAGCCTATAGTGAGGTTTGTCTTAGGGGGTACAAAACTTAGGGTTAGCTATATGTACCCCAACCAACAACAATGCATCATCCATTTTCTCATTCTGACACCCCCCACGTGTTGTTTTCAGAGTCGACTTCTGAGGTGCCCCAAGCTCTCTCATCTCCGTGGCCCCCATCCACTTTCAATACTCGGATTCTCTTCTGAGTTGTTAACTCCTTTCCTCTACTGACTCCTCGCCTCGCCCCTTCACTTTCTCTCCCCACCTCCCTGCTCCTCTCTCATCTCCTCCCCCCTTCACTCTCTCCCCACCTACCCCTTCCACTCGCTCCGCGCCTCCTCCCATCCGTGTCTCTCCATCCATCATGCCCTCTCCTCCTTGACGTCTCCTGCGCTGTTCACATGGCAGGGACTCTTCCCTCATCATTTGCTCTGTCTTCCCGCGACACCCTCCTCCCTTTCCCCCACCCCAACCCGCACCCCCCACCCCTTCCTTCCCCCTTTCCCCTCCCCCCTTTCTGCCATTCACTTCTCCCCTGCCCCTTCCGCCTCTTTCTCTCTCGATCACTCGTCGCGCCCACATCAGTGCTCATTGGTGAGAGACTATTGAGTCGACACATAGGTCACCTTGTTTTGAGTCGACGCAAAAGCCAAATCGTTGCTCATTGGTGAGTGATGAGAAGAGGAACGACGCTGATGCCTCTGCCTCTGACCTTGAGCCCTTTTGCTTGACCAACAGCTGTTACTCTTTTCCTCCTCGCCTCTTGCTAATTCAGGTGTCGTGATTTTAGTCAACTCAAAATTCAGCTGCTACTGGAACTGCCTCACCCGTCCTCGCCTCTTGCACGTCACATCAGCAGACTCATGATTCTCCTCTAAACTCGGCTCATGCCAAATCCATAGCCAAAGCTATGGCTCCTCTCCTGTTTTGAGACATCTCAAACTCCGCTCTTGCATGTCACATCCGCAGACTCATGGTTCAGAAAGCTATGGCTCCTCTCCTCTACGGTCTACCTCCATTATCCTCCCCTTGTTTCTCTCCATGAACCCCTTCTGTGCAGTAGATTCTGAATTTGCATGGGAGACTCTGATAGACTCTCCTCTCTTGCGAGGTGACTTTTGAGTCGACTCAAAAGTCACCTAAATTCTGAATTTGCAGGGGAGACTCTGATAGACTCTCCTCTCTTTCTCCAGTACTGTCGCGAGGGACGGTGCGAAGGAACGGTGCACGCTCTGTTCCTCCCTAGCGAAAGAGAGGAGATGGGGTTCTGAGTGTTGAGTCGAGTAAGCAGTAATTCAGTCAGAAGCTGCATGACTACCGGCTGGTGCCCAGGTAAGATGCGGTGCAAAGCGGTGCTTCAAGAGAGAAAGGAGATGGGGTTGTGAGTGTTGAGTCGACTCACCAGTTGAACATTCAGCCGCAGAAGAGTGGTGTTGGTGCACCAGGTGAGATATATTAGATGCGATTTGGTGCTGCCTATTGAATGGACTCAGTCATTTATTTAGCAGCTAAGCCACCAGCGGGTCAAAGCTGGTACACACGCCAAATGAAAGGTGGTGCAGAGTGGTGCAAAGCAGTGCAGCATGTGAGGTACGGAGGGGTGTGAGATGGAAGAGGAGTGCAGCCCAGTGCATTCCAAACCATGCCATACCATGCCATACCATGCCATGCCATGCCATGACATGACATGCCAACCGATGCCACTCCATGCCTTGGCACGCCATACCATGGCACACATGTGCTCCAAACCGTGCTGCACGTATGACAACATTCAAGTGACCTAAGCCCCAAAGATAGTTTTGAGACGTATCAAAACATGCCTGTCCTCCAAACCATGCTGCACATATGATTATCATACACGTACCTGAAACTTCAAGCCTTGTACACGCAGGAAGAACTCTGTCTACCGAGGATTAACTAACAATGCAATTCCGTGCATAGGCATGTGCATTCAACTAGAATCTTGCTATCTTGCTAAACTGGAGTCTGGGTTTGCTCTCTGTGCTAATGTTTGCTCTCTGTGCTAATGTTTGCTCTCTGTGCTAATGTTTGCTCTCTGTGCTAATGTTTGCTCTCTGTGCGAATGTTTGCTCTCTGTGCTAATGCTTGCTCTCTGTGCCAATGTTTGCTCTCTGTGCTAATGTTTGCTCTCTGTGCTAATGTTTGCTCTCTGTGCTAATGTTTGCTCTCTGTGCTAGTGTTTGCTCTCTGTGCTAGTGTTTGCTCTCTGTGCTAATGTTTGCTCTCTGTGCTAATGTTTGCTCTCTGTGCTAATGTTTGCTCTCTGTGCTAATGTTTGCTCTCTGTGCTAATGTTTGCTCTCTGTGCTGATGTTTGCTCTCTGTGCTAATGTTTGCTCTCTGTGCTAGTGTTTGCTCTCTGTGCTAGTGTTTGCTCTCTGTGCTAATGCTTGCTCTCTGTGCCAAGCTTAGCTCTTTGAACTTGGGATTGTGCTCCCCGAGTTCAATTTGCGAAAAGCCTGCGGAGGCCTTACTTCCATTCCATTCCGTCAACGCTTGTTGTTCTTAGGACAACGAGACGAACGCCATGGGTTAGGTGAGCGGAAGGAAGGAACCTGGTTGAGTGCAAGCTTGTACCAGGGTTTTCTCTTTGAACTTGGGATTGTGCTCTCTAAGTTCATTTTGTCTCCTGCTTGTTCTTCCTTGTGCTTGTTTGCACTCCGCACGTTGCACTTCCCAGTGATAGCTACCTTGCATCAATTCCCAGGTCGGTATATACCATACCTTCAACGCTCGAAAGACAGGATCTTTTGTGTCTTGGCGATACATGTATGATGGCAATGGAAAGGCATGAGAAATATGAGAGAGGAGTGAATGCGAAGGAGTTGGAAGTGAGGGGGGTGAGAGGAAGGCAGGGCATGGAAAGGCGTGATGGGCATGGAAAGGCATCATGAGCATGGAAAGGCATCATGAGCATGGAAAGGCATGATGAGCATGGAAAGGCATGATGAGCATGGAAAGGCATGATGAGCATGGAAAGGTATGATGAGCATGGAAAGGCATCATGAGCATGGAAAGGCATCATGAGCATGGAAAGGCATCATGAGCATGGAAAGGCATGATGAGCATGGAAAGGCATGATGAGCATGGAAAGGCATGATGAGCATGGAAAGGCATGATGCGAATGAAAAGGCATCATGAGCATGAAGGCATGACTGAAGTGGGAGAGAGGAGTGAAGGTGAAGGAGTTGGAAGTGAGGGGGGTGAGAGCAAGGCAAGGAAACACTGCCAGGTCCTGATTGGGCAAATGCGTAAGTTACCGTATGTATCTTAGTCAATCGCCCTCTGTTCACCCTCTCTTTCGTCTTCCCTCCCTCCCCTTTATCCCTCCGCCTCACCCTTTCCTCTCACCATCCCTGCTTCCCATGCACAACAGTCATTGACATTCCTCCAGCAAGCTTTGGGGGGTATTGGGCCTTGCAGCATCGTGCATGCATGAGCATCAGTTCATGAGCATCAGTTCATGAGCATCAGCACATGAGCATCAGTGCATGAGCATGAGTGCATGAGCATGAGTGCATGACCATCAGTGCATGACCATCTGAGCATAAAATCCTGTTCACATGACCAACATTGTTTCTTTGTTTAACCCCAATGGCTGTCTACATTCTACACTCAGGTGTGGAGAATAGACGGTACGGGGCAACTACCAAAGTTTCTTTGCTTGCGTATAGGGCACCACTCTCAGCGTACTTTGGTGCTCTGATGTGCAGAATGTAATACGGTGTATCAACAGGCTGCAGTGGTGTTTGCATTTAGAAACGTGACTAATTTCACACATCCATACCATGTTTCTTGAATTCACCGTATTCTGATAACTACCGTAATTGTGACGAAAGCTAGTTACCAAACAGGAAACATGGCTACCATACATCAACCAATGAAACATGATCACCACAGTACTGCTGCCGTGCTAGTATTTAACCAAGGTCAGCCCATGCATGTCCCGAAGGCCATGGCGCAATGCACGAGACATGCCATCAATTGCTTGCTTGCACCCTTTAATATCCAAGTATTGCAGCACCTTCAGCTCCGTCAAATCATCTGGCAAGGCCTTCAACCGCTCACAGCCCAACAGGCTGAACATCCTCAGCCGGGTCAGCTGACCAAATCTGGGAGGAAGGGAGCTGATGGAAGTCCTTTCAAGCTTAAGCATGCAGAGGCAGCGAAGTTGCGTGAACGAAGATGGTAGCTGCTGCAGGTCCTTACACCCTGATAGATCCAAGTCACGCAACCTGGTTAATGCACAGATGCCATCGGGGATTGAGGTCAGCTTGGGTGCTACCACCTCTAATGATGTCAGGTGGTGGAGCTGTGACATTGACTCAGGCAGCTCCCTAAGCTCTTTGAAGCCGAAAATCTGCAAATCCCGTAGCTGCTGCAAAGCTGAACCGATGCTTCGTGGGAGGGTCTGAATCATGTTAGCATCAAGGATACTCAAGATGCGAAGCTGAGAAAGTGATCCCAAGGGAATCGGAAACTCATGGACGTTGTCTGCCAACCCCAGTCCCAAGTGCCTCAGGCAAGGCGGCAGGGAATTCTGACGCGGTGAATCAGCCTGACCGTTGCCGAACCAAGACATAACCTCAAGTGAAAGTGGCAGCGACATGGGAAACTCACAGAGTTGATTGCACTTCGTTATCCTGAAACACTTCAGCTCCATGAGGCTACTTAGCCTTTTTGGCAGCAAAGAGAGCTGTTGACAACCCTCAATGATCAAGGTCACAAGGCTAGTGAGGCCTGTAATGGAATCCGGTATCTCCCTGAGAGCTTCACAGTCATGAATGTTCAGATGTTGCAGGTTAATCAGATTGTCCAGACCCTCGGGAAGCACATTAACTGCACACTTGCCAAGCTCAAGACTCGTTAGAGAAATCAGCTGAGCAAAAGAAGGAAAGAGCCGCTGCTTTGTGCAATGATGCAGGTGTAGAGTCTCGAGGTTGCTGAGCCATCCGATCCTCTCAGGAAGCACCTTCAGCCAAGTGCTTTTTACACTAAGCGTCTTGAGTGATGTGAGGCTGCAAAAATCTGCTGGGAGCTGTTCGAACCAATGCAAGTCATGCAGCAACAGCTTTTCCAAAGATGTAGCTTGGCAGAGGGAGTCAGGAAGCTTGCGGAGATGCAAGTTCTCCAGCATCAGTGTCTTGAGAGCAGGCAGCTGTCCAAAGTCCTCCGGCAGGCAGCGAAGCCGATAGCACCTGGTAATGGTCACGCACTCTAATCCAGTTAGGGCTGCGATATTATCCGGGAGTTGGTCGAGCCGGAAACAATCGCGAATGGTCAGCTGATGCAGGCACGGCAAAAGCTCTCCAGTGTCATTGGGAAGACGGTGGAGGTTGGCGGATTTGGAGATCACTAGCTGTTCTAGACGGATGCACGGTGATCCTGTAGAGAACATTGAAGCGAAGCTGAGACTGGGAATCTGGGACTCAAGAGAATTGAGACAAGGAAGCTGAGCTACTGGGAAAATTGCAGCTGGGAGATCAATCTTAGGAAGGCAGGTTTCACTGGAGATCGAGAGTCTGGCAAGTCTTGGAATGCGAGAGAGGCTAGACAACTGCTGATGTGTCAGTTTGGAAACGGTAATATGGAGGGATGTGAGAGAAGAAAGTCTTCCAAATCTGGGGAATGTCAGGGCTGAAACGTTGCTTAGAGAAACTGTGTGGAGATGCTGCAGCTGAAAGAAAGAATCTGGCAAGTCAGTATCTTTATGAAGGCAGTGAAGTGTTATTTCCTTCAGCTGAGTGCAGTTGAGAAAGAGAATCTCCAAGCCGGTTTCAGTAACTGGATGCTCATCCTTGCTTCCTCCACACTCCATCGGTGCGATCCCGCGGCCCACGTGAAGAGCTTTCAGCTTAGGCCGTGACGAAGCAAGGCGAGCGAGAAAAGCGTTGTCAATCATGTCGACACTGCCGTCGCTAAGGTGAAGATTCGTGAGGTTGTCGAAACAAGCGACAGCGCTGGCCAGATCTTGACAAGATACGAAAATGTTATCTTGGACTAACATGCTGGTGACCTGACATTTAACTAGATCGCGCCATCGATTGCATACGGATGCAATGAGAAGATTGTAAGCTGCATCTGCTGGAGAAGTAAGCTTGTTCGCCCCAAAATGCCAATGAGCAAGCGAGTCGCATGAAGAATCAGAACCCGTTTTGAAAGGCATCCCATCCTGAAACCATAAAATCTTCGTAAGAAGGTCATCTGAAAGTCCGTTAACGTGTGCTAGACGCTCCATCTAACTTTCACAGACTGATCGAAAGGAGTGAAGCTATGAAACGAGATCTCCTTCCCCAGAGCTATGAAAAGTTGCTCATATACGAATCTCACAATCTCAGCTCCTCCTGATCATATAGGAGATCATCTCACTGAGAATCGAGATCCTTTAGGCCTTGTCTAAGCTGGGAATATGGCTGATGTGTTTTTTCCTACTTTCGATTTCTCCCATGACTAACCTGACGAAGCAGCAACGAGGGCCCTCTTGGCTCACCTTCAGAGAGCCCAAGCAGGGCAAATCTGACTAGATTTCGCGCTGGACATGCATTCACAAGGCTTGGGGTATGGAAAGTTCGCTCTGAAGATGTGTCCATTGGTCTTCCAGGAACGATGTTTCAAATGCAGGCACAATATGAACCCGAATTGATTTTGCGACGCACTGGGCAGGAAACAGATAAGTAGCTCAAAGTACACCTTTGGTTTCGAGTCGGTGTGGTTCTCGCCGCTCGTCGAACGCAGTTCAGCTTCATTTCCTAGCATTGATCGAACGAAGCAGGGGCTCAAGGAACGCGGTCCAGAGAACAGCTGTAAGTGTAGCATCCAGACATAATGCTCGCTACTGAACACGTCGGTTTTGTCTACAAGCTGTGTAAAATTGTTGCTTAGCTACAAATAAACATTTATGAAGAATAATCTAACAATAACCATTGGCGTGTAGACAGGGTACATATTTTACAAATATTTTTATTTTAGAGAAGCTCTGTGCATTTCAGACAAATTCCATACTGGTACCTTGGAAACATACAAGAACTGCAAGCTTCTTTAGGTGTGTGATGATGCTAAAAAGTGCAAACCTTGTTCTATCACGCCATCCTTGTAAAAATATGCAAATGTCTCTATAGCGAGCTTCCCAAAATGTGTGTGTGGCCTGACCACGACGTGGGCTTGTGGGTGGGTGAGTCAGAATCTTCCCGAGGAGCGCGACGGAGGGGAAGCACCAGCATGTCCACGTGTGCAATTTAGAAACCTGCGGTTCGCCGGTCGCACTCGCCAATGATATTTCCCCTCGAACGAGCACTTTCGTAGTGTATCCATCCTTCTCAGCCGTCCGATTCGACCATCTGGCGCTTCCATAAATCATGTCAGTTTTTTCACAACCCGTACCGCAACAAGCGAAAATTCGAGCCGCGGATTCCATGCAATATCAAAATTCCCAAGCTTCCCAACAAATTTCTCAACATCCAGTTCCATGTTCCCCCTCAGCAAAGAGGGGCCATGTCGGCAAACTCCAGCTTGTTTTGACAGGGACAGACCTCATCACATTATCCAACGTCCTACAACAAGTCTGGACTTAGATCGTGGTAGGTCCGTCCTGGTTTTGCCTGTCGTTACGCCTCCTTTGTATAGTGAACTCGCGATCTCTTCAGTATACCCATCAACCGACCTACAACCGCCATACAAGGGCAAGGTCGTGGCACGAAGTCATCGTAGTCGTGCCAGAAGTTTGATTACACCATGACAGTGGTAATGCTTCCTCTGACAGAAATCATGTTTCAGTATGAGGCGCTATTAACAATATCGCTAATCTAGTGCCCTTGGGCTAGCTGACCGTAACTTCTAAACTCAGGTTGCAGCCAAGGTGTGGATTGAAACGTTTGAGGTAAATCGGAAGGTATTCACTGGATCGGAACCAGGTTATTACGTACAATATACGTTCATAGTAATGGCTACCGTGGCCGGCGAGAGGTCGTGGACGCAAGACGGATTTCCATCCGCGAATTCGCCGCCCGATGCTGGGCTGGCCATGGACCTCGCGACAACGGACGCCGCCCATGATGGCCTCGCACGAGGTTACGGGCAGGTTAATATCGTGATGGGGCACGTACCGGCGACAGATAGCTCAGCCGCTAGAGGGCCGTTACGCTGCGCGCTTGCGACAGATGCTTTCGTTGCTAGAGATCAGATCGGCAGCGCGCCTAATCCCGTGCTCGGGGGGCTCGGGCAATCGACGACACGGCCGCTGCAGTTTCCCCGCGATCCCGAGTCGGATGAGTCACCAGACGACTCTGCGACGTCGTCTCCATCGTCATCGGCGTGCGATCACGCGGCGGCTGGTCGCGATTGCGACCCTGGGAGCGGAAGAGGTGGAGGGGTGGGCGACATGGTGGAAGCTTCGCTTGCAACTTTTGGGGTTACATCTGTTCTGCGGTTTCGTAACCTTTCACACTCTGTCGCATCGAGGTCTCGAAAAAGCGCATGCTGTAAGATCAACACTTCGAAAGTCGCGCCGTTGCCTAGCGACGAAAGCGCGGCGAGCGACGAAATCCACATACACGTCGACGCTGGCCACACTGGTAGTGGCAATATCACCAACAGTTTCAAAACAGGAAACAGCCATTTAGGAGGAGATGCAGGCCCGACAGCCCACGACATAGACAGTTTTTCAGGTGCTGGCAGCAGATTACGCTCTTTTGAGCGCTCGATTTCCAGGCGAATTGGCGTGAGAAGTATTTCCAGCCGTAGGATTCTCGTCGACATCAGCGGCAGCGCAAAATCGGGACAGATCACAGCGATCATGGGAGCGAGTGGAGCGGGGAAAACGACGCTGCTGAACATCTTGGCATGCCGTATAGCATCGGGTCGGCGAGCTGGCGAAGTGGAGCTCGACGGGTTACCCGTGCGAAGCGGAACGATGCGACGAGTTTCGGCGTATGTGATGCAGGACGACCTCATGTTCCCGTCGCTCACGGTATGTGAGACACACAGTCGTCCTTTCGTAACATTCTGTTCGCCAAAACACGTGTTGATTCTACGTCACCTTTTTCGCGGCGTGTGGTGACCAGGTGCGCGAAACGATGATGTTCGCCGCGGAGCTTCGCCTGCCGCAGAGCGTGAGGCGGGAGGAGAAGGTGGCGAGGGTGGCGCGGCTGCTCGAATTGCTTGGATTGACGGAAGTTGCGGAAACGAAAATTGGGGACGAGGGGCAGAGGTAAGGAAAAAAGAGAGGGCATTTTTGCAAAAGAGGTCCTGAGTTATTCGCGAACCCTCGAATTCAGTCTCCTCGACTCATTTGTCACTGAAACCCTGTCACAGGGGCGTGTCTGGTGGCGAGAGGAAGCGCGTCGCGATCGGAACAGAGATCATCTGCGACCCGAAGATTCTCTTCCTGGACGAGCCCACGTCGGGACTCGACTCGACGAGCGCGTTCCGCGTGGTGCGGGCGATTAAAGACATCGCGACCAACACGAACAGCATCGCCGTCATGGTGCTGCACCAGGTGCGACCTTCCTCATGGTGCTGCACCAGGTACGACCTTCCTCAAGGTGCTGCACCAGGTACGACCTTCCTCATGGTGCTGCACCAGGTGCGACCTTCCTCATGGTGCTGCACCAGGTACGACCTTCCTCATGGTGCTGCACCAGGTGCGACCTTCCTCATGGTGCTGCACCAGGTACGACCTTCCTCATGGTGCTGCACCAGGTACGACCTTCCTCATGGTGCTGCACCAGGTGCGACCTTCCTCATGGTGCTGCACCAGGTGCGACCGCGTTTCCTCTTCCACGTGCTCGGGACGACCATCACCTTTATCCCGACTCTCTCCCCCTCCCTTCCCCACATCCCCCTCCCTATCCCCCATTCTCCTCACCTTTCCTTTCCGCCAACCAACCCCCCTTTTTTCTCCCCCTCCCAGCCCAGCTTCCGCGTTCTAGGCCTCGTCGACCGTTTGATCCTCCTCGCGTCGGGCCACGCTGTCTTTCAAGGCGCGCCTCCCACGCTGCCGCGCTTCCTCGAGTCGGTCGGGTTCCCCGTGCCGCAGTTCGCTAACAGCACAGAGTTCGCGCTGGATCTTATCGAGGATATGCAGCGGTCGAGCCGCGGTGTCGCGGATTTGGTGCATTTTGCGCGGGAATATGAAAGGGAGCAAGAGGAAGAGGAGGAGCGGGAAAGGAAGCTAGGGAAGCTGGGAGAACAGGCTGTGCTGCGGCGTAACCCTCAATCAAAGGGTGTTTTACAAGTTCATGGCCTGAACACAGAAGCAGCATCGCCGGAAAATGCGAGAACGGGAGGAGCTGCGACCGCGACGGCGAGTGTTTGGAACTCCAGATATTTCCAACTTCCGAGCGTGCTAAAAGAGAGAGGCACTAGCGAGGATGTGGAGACGGGAGTTGCGAATCGGGAAGGCGAAAGCGGGAAGGCTACGTGGTGGGGGAGAATAGGGGCAAGGGGGAAGACGCGGCGAGGAGAAAGCAGGGTTGACGAAACGCGAAAGTATGGTAACGGATGGTTGGCCGAGCTGGCGGTGCTGACGAGACGGAATGCCCTGATCACGTTTCGCACGCCCGCGCTGTATCTTCTGCGACTGGGCCTGATTGCTATTACGGGGATAATGCTCGCGACCATCTTCTTCCAACCAAATGACAGGTACAGTGATATTGTTGTTACGATAAGGTGACGAGAAGAAGTGCGAAAGAAGATCCTGGGGGAAGCAGGATTGTCAGCAGGAAGGGAAGGAGAGAGAGGCGAGACAGCAGGAGGGGTAAGTAGGAGAGCGGTGTGTTGGCGGGAGAAAGGAGGGACTTGGGAAAAAACAAAAACAAAAACAAAAACATAAACAAAATCAAAAACAAAAAGCCTCGGGAGCTGGGGGAAGAAAGTGAAAATGGTGTTTGTTTGTTTGTTCTCTCACCAATTTACTTATCTCTATTCTCTATCATATTCTGGTGAACACCAGTGTGCTTGATTCATATTCTGCCCCAGCCACCTTGGTTGACCTCCTCCTCCTGTTGTTCCCCTGTATCCTCCCTTCCCCTCTCTCTACTTTCTATATGGTTGCCACCCCATCCATATCGCCCCAGTCCATCACACCCCTCTCCACCCCACTCCACCCAACCCCACCCCACCCCTTTGCAGCATGAAGGGTTTTCAGGAACGGCTGGCCTTTTTCTCCTTCGCCATATGCGTGCTCTTTTTCGTCTCCTGCGACGCAGTTCCCATCTTCATCCAAGTAAGCTTCTCGTTCATTTCATTTCATTTGCTTAATCAAGTAGTCAACAGATTTGAATTTCTAGTTTATTTATTCATTCTCTTGTTACTATGCCTCCTACGACTCCTGTCGTTCTCCAACCCATTCTGCCCCTCCCCATAACTCTTTTCTGAGTCCTCAACTCCCACTTTCCCTGTTCCTCCCTTCCCCTCTCTCAGGAGCGGAACATCTTCCTTCAAGAAACCAGCAGCAGTACATACCGCCCGTCCACCTACCTCCTCTCCTCCTCCCTCGTCCACCTGCCGCTGCACCCGCTCACCCTTTACCTCCTGCCTTTTCTCCCCACCTCCCAACCCCCAAACCCTCTCTCCCCCCTTCTCAGGAGCGGAACATTTTTCTCCGGGAGACCAGCAGCAGCGCGTACCGCCCGTCCACGTACCTCCTCTCCTCCACCCTCGTCTATCTCCCCCTACATCTGCTTATGGCACTCACGCTCGTGCTCGAGGCCTGGTGGTGCCTGGGCCTGCAGGGGGGACCTGAGGGATTCTGCTTCATGGTGCTTGCGTGCTTCGCCATGCTTTTCACTGGGAATGCCATCGCTACGTGTGTCAGCATCTGCGTCAACCAGTGAGTTTCGAGTTTTATGAAATGTGCTGAACAGGCATGTTTTAGAACAGGTTTGCTTCGTAGCATTTGCGAGAAAAAGTGAGTTTGAAGTATACTTTCCTTATTCTCCTCCCTTCTTTCCTCCTGACATTTCCCCCTCCCCATATTTGTCAACCTATTGCATATCTCATTTCTTTCTGCTCCTTCTCCGCTTGTCTGTCATCACCCCTCATCCCATTTAAGCGTTGTCCTGGCCTACGCAGTGGCCATCGCTGTCATGGAATATTTTTCTCTGCTCAGTGGGCTCTACATGGACAGGCAGAGCATCCGGACGTGTCTTTGTCTCTGTGTGCACAGCCTCAATCATTCCCTTCCCCTCCTCCCTCCCTGTGCCTTTTCTACCCTCTATGCAGTGTAGTGCTGGCCTATGCAGTGGCCATTGCTCTCATGGCATACTTTGCTCTCCTCAGCGGGTTCTACATCGACAGGGAGAGCATCCCAGACGGCTGGGTCTGGCTGCACTACTTCTCGCCCATGAAGTATGCGTACGAGGCGCTCGCAATCAACGAGTTCGGCAGGTGAGGAGCAGAGTTACACCTATTAAGAGTGACAGTGGGTGGGGTATGCAGTGGAATGCCATCCCGGACGGCTGGGTCTGGCTGCACTACCTCTCGCCCATGAAGTACGCATACGAGGCGCTGGCGATTAACGAGTTTGGCAGGTGAGGGGACAGGTCTAACCTGTGTGCTGAGGGTGACAGTGAGTGGTATGCAGTGGAATGCCATCCCGGACGGCTGGGCCTGGCTGCACTACGAGGCCCTGGCAATCAATGAGTTTGGCAGGTGAGAAATCGGCGCTCACGTCTGGGTGGATATCATATCTCACCATCATATCTCACCATCTCCTGCTTTTCACAAACTTTCCCCACCATCTCCCACTCCTCACCATCTTTTTCCAC
The DNA here is from genome assembly GCA_947470075.1 of Closterium sp. Yama58-4. Classification (NCBI taxonomy): domain Eukaryota; kingdom Viridiplantae; phylum Streptophyta; class Zygnematophyceae; order Desmidiales; family Closteriaceae; genus Closterium; species Closterium sp. Yama58-4. The sequence goes on along the minus strand of CANIUD010000091.1, from coordinate 379,658 downwards.
CGTCTCACACCCTTCACTCCCAATCCCCAATCTCCGTTTCTCCCCTGAATCACCCCGCCAGGCCTGGAGGTCCCTGCTACTTGGAAGCTGGCACAATGTTCGATAATACACCAGTGGCGCCGTATCTAAACGCAACCAGAATCAACAAGGCCATGATAGGGATGCGGCAGGTGCTGGCTGGTACCCCTTACAGCAAAATCACTATAAGCACGTGTTTGCGGGACGGGCCGCAGCTGCTAACAACTACACTGGCGGTGAATCAGCTAGACATGTGGGAGAATGTTGCGGTGCTGCTGGGTTTTGGGGTGTTTGTGCGGTTTGTCACGTTTCTGCTTTTGGTGCGGTTCAGTAAAGCTAAGCACCAGTGAAGAGGCCAATGTGTTGATGCTCTTTGGGACAAGCATTAGAAGTTGTAACATTAACATAATTCTTCATCATTTGCTTTCGGGTAAATGGAAGGTGCAGTCAAGAGAGTTTGCGGTAGTGATTCCAGAATATGAACCAACTATAAGGCGTGCGTGCAATTCATTTCAATCCATTTTGCCACTCAACAATAAAAACACACAAAAGTGGTTGTCTTGGGTCGACTCTAGAGGACAATAACGAAGCGTCCATCACCAGGTTTCTCAAAAAGTCGACCGAAGACCCCACGTGAACAAACCCCCACATCCCCCCACCCTTCCCCTCACTCTTCTCCCCTTCCCCTTCCCCTCTAATCCCAATTCCGGTTGTCCCCTCCCCCAACGCCGTATTCCCCTGACATGCTAGCACTCCTTTCCGTGATCCACGCTTGAATCAAAACCGCCTCCACATTTCAGTTGAATTCATAGCATCTCAATAGCCACCACCACGGCCGCCACGGCCACCACGGCCACCAGCACCACCAGCGCCACCAGGGCCATCGCCGTCACCGTCAGGCCCGTGACCACCACGCCCGCGACCGCCACACTTGCCGAAGTTCCCAGTGAGCGCGGCGCTCCAGGAGTTGCCGGTCGTGCTGTCGGTAAAAATGACCGCGTAGGGCGAGTCAGTCGTGGTGTCGGTGGTCCCGATGAACGTCGCGAACAGCGCCTTGGTCTTGGCGCCCATCCACGCCAGGCGCGCGCGCTGGCGCTTCAGGAACTGCTGCGTCAGCTTCCCCGCGCTGTTCCCCGCAAGCTCGCGCCCGCGGCGGCGTCCGCCGAAAGCGTTCTGGAAGCCCTGCCTCGCGCCGTTAATCACCTTAGTGAACGCGTTCTGCGTCACCGTCGCGTTCGGCACGCCCGCGAGAAGCGCCTCGACGACCGTCGCGTCCGCTCCTTCCACGGTGCCCGTCACGCGCAGCTCCGTGTGCGACCCGCCGCCGCCGCCCCAGCCGCCGCGACCGCCGCGCGTCTCGGTGGCCCAGCCGGTGGACGGCAGGGAGAGAGCGGCGGTGGCGGTCGAGTCGCACGCGGCGCCCTGCACGATGCTGATCGTGTCGGGAGCGGTGCCGTCGTATTCGTCGAGATCGGCGTCGAAATAGAGGTTGTAGACGGGCGTGCCCGACGATTCGTCCTTAAAGACCGCGAGCAGGAACTTTCCGCGGGTCGCGCCGATGTCCGCCGTGCAGTTGGAGACCCACGCGCCCACGCGACCTGCGGAGGATACGAATGGGTGCGGGAGGGGGAAAAGGGGGAGGTGGGGGAGGAGGGGAGGAGAGGGGGAAGAGGGAGTTCGGGAGAGGGAGAATGAGATCAGCGCACACGTTGACTACAAATAGTGAACGGGAAGTTCAGAAAAGATAATCGGGATCGTATTGTGAAGGGAGTGATGAATCCGTCGGAAGGGTGCGTGCTCAGGCGGTGCATTCGTCGCACCTGTGAGATTGCCCGTGACGGACGCATCGATCGGCGGGCCCCTTCCGCCGCGGCCTCCGCCGAAACCACCGCCGCCACCTCCCCTGTGACCGAGAACTGCGCAGGCGGCGCAATGAAAAAAAACGACATTATATTGACAAAGCCGTGAAGAGACCCGAAGTAAGACCTTCGACATTCAAGGAAAGAGGGCGCTGGCCAAATATTTTTTTCGAACAAACAATGCGTAGTAGGAGTCTACTAGACTGGAAGAAATTGGTCGATGACGAGTTCTTCTGAGCTACGAGCATACCAGGGGCGACTAGGAGCAGGACGAGGAGAGGAATAAGACCGGCGCGCGTCATCGTGGCAGACGATAGAAGCAAGTTGCGTCGAGAATAGTCGATTTCTGAAATCAACCTACGAGCAGCGGCTGTTATCTGAGCTGTAATGCTGGAATGTGGTGTGCTGGTGAAGAAGTGAATGCGGCGGTGGTATTTATGTGCAAGGCTCGAAAAAACAGTTCCCAGTGGGCGCGCGCACACAAAGCGGAAGTGTGAGGGGCAGACTGGTCAGACCATACACAGAGTGGGTCGCGGTCCGCGGAGACCACCCCAGCCCAGACCAGGAAACTTTTGGATGCATTTCTTTCTCCAAAAGGTCGTCGTTTTTCCGCACTGAAAAAAAACATTGATTTTGCACTCCGTCTCCGTCTCGGAACCGATTTGTACCCAGCCATAATTACATTTACAAAGACAAAACCCGTGTGCAAATATGTCGGGCAGGGTCAGAATAACAAAAGTACATCAAAATGCGCCGACAGTTTTTGACTGGTCAGCGGGAGGGATAACTCTGGTCATGCGGACAAGACAACCTGGCAACAGCTGTCAGCTGACGACGAACAAGCGAACGTCAACGAGTTTCGCGATGACAACAATGCATCACGACAGTGGCACTGCCTCTACAGTTCAAAAGGTTTTCTTGCATTTGGTCATCGATTTTCCCGTGTCGTGAGCTCGTTTGGGGGAATCGCTGCAACTGTTGATGCTCCTGCTGGTCAGATGCACAGTGTGTACCCGTAAAAAAAACTTGAAAGCCTAGTTTAACGCACTATATGGAACCAGTACATTGTTCTCGATCTCACTTCCTTTGCTTCCTGATGGTGGGCTTTGCCTGATATGTATTTTCTGACGTGCTACTGTGGTGCGATCAACCTTCGCCAGCTGACTCTGGCAATTGTGACTCTCGTTAACCTTCGTTGAACTCATTTCAAGTTCAGTATATATTTGAGCCCTTGCCATTCTAGGCGCCGGCTTTAACACAAGTTTCAAGCACTGAGCCATCAAGGAAAGCCCATTTTCAGATGACAATGACATATGGATTAGCTGCCACCATTGACTATCATGCGACATGGCAACCCCTCTATTACCTATTATCCCCATGCAACAAATCATGTTTATGCTGTCCCGAATGTTCCAACCATGACATATGCTGGCAGCACTAGCAGCCACCACCGAAAATGACAGCAACAGTCGCAACAAGAGCTAACTTTATTCCTCCTCTCCTCCTCACCCTCCCCGCCTTCGTCCCTCCCCACTAGCCTCAAAAACATCGCCATCACAATCACCACCATCCTTCCCATCGTCCCTAAACTACCATCCTCTTCATCATCAAATGCAGTCTCCAAACTCCCTTATCCCCGGCACCACTATCAACTCCTCCTCAATCCCTGCAACAGCATCCCACGCCTCCCTACACCTCAGGACGCCTCAAAAGCATCACCATCAGCATCCTCATCCCTCCCAGCATCCCCCTCCTCTGTGCCAAAGTACCTATCCCCAAACTCGCCCATCTCTGTACTCCTCTAATCCCCGAATCGATTTCTGATGTCACAATCTTGAGGTGAGGGAAGCGCCGGCACACATTGTGAATGCCCTCTGGTACCTGGGGTAGGGAAAGTTGGGTGGGTGTGGATAGGTAGAGGCGGGCAATGGAAGGGCAGCGAGGGAAGAAGACACAGGGATCTCAAGATGAGGGAGGCGCGGACACCACTCTGCACTCCTTGTTACTCCCCACGTCACTCTCCCATCCTTCCCCGAATCAGTTCTCTTGGTTAATCCCCAAGTCAATTTCTGAGGTCACTATTTTCAGGTGGGGCAAGCGCCGACACACGTTGTGAATGCCCTCTGGTGCCTGGGGGAAGGGGGGTGGAAGGGGGAAGGAAGGAAGGGAGGCGGTAGAGTGGGGGCAGGGAAGGCAGGGAAAGGGAGAAGTGTCAAATGTTGTAGCCTATAGTGAGGTTTGTCTTAGGGGGTACAAAACTTAGGGTTAGCTATATGTACCCCAACCAACATCAATGCATCATCCATTCTTCATTCTGACATGGTATCAGTTAGGTTAGGATCCTGTGGGATCCCGTTCCGCCGTTCTCCGTTCGTACCACCCGAGCCTGATCCTAGCTCTCGTTCGTCTCCTTCTCGTTGTTACCGAGCCTAGCGCCGAGCCACGCTCTCGTTCGTATCGTTCCAGCTGTTACCGAGCCTAGCAACGACCCACGCTCTCGTTCGTAGCGTAGCCCGCCCCCCCGTCGCGTCGCCTTCCCCCCCCTCGAGACGCGCCCGTCCCTTTCCCCCTGTCGCGTCGCGCTCCCCCCGTCGCGTCGCGTCCGCTCCTTCGCCCCGTCGCGTCGCCTTCCCCCTGTCCCGTCGCGCCCCCCCTTTCCCCCCGTCGCGTCGCCCTCCCCCTGTCCCGTCGCGCCCGCCCCTTCCCCCCGTCGCGTCGCCCTCCCCCTGTCCCGTCGCACCCGCCCCTTTCCCCCCGTCGCGTCGCCCTCCTCCTGTCCCGTCGCTCCCGCCCTCTCCCCCCGTCGCGTCGCCCGTCCCCGCAGCGCCCGCCACTGTCGCTCGCGACCGCGCTCGTCGCCGCCGCGCCTGCCGCCGTCGCCCGCCCCCTGCGCGCCTCGCCGCGGCCCCGCCGTCGTCGCCCGCCGCTGCGCGCGTCGCCGCTGCGCCCCCTGCCGTCGCCCGCTGCGCGCGCTGCTGGCCCCTGCTGCCGAGCGCGCTGCCATCGCCCGCCGCTGCGCCCGTTCCCGTTCCCCGCTGCTTAGTCCCCTGTTACCTCCCGCTGTCACGCCCGCTGTGGCGTCCGCTCCTCCCCTGTCCCAGAGTACCGCCGAACCCTAATTTGCCTCTCACCTACTGCTGTCCCCTCCCTCTCCGTTCGCGTTCGTTTTCACTATGGCGACTCAGCGTGTCCTTCGTTTCGACGCTGACGGTAGACCTCTTGATTTTTCCGTCTGGCTTCTTCGTGCTCGCCGTCTGTTAGAGAGTCAGGTCCAGGCAGGCGAGACCCTCTGGGCGCACGCTACTGGTGCCCTACCTGCGCCCCCCGACCCTACGCCTTTAGGACCTGCCCCTGACGACGCCGCTAGAGCCCGCTTTGCCACTCAGCGAGCTGACCAGACGGCTTGGACGTCACGTGACGCTGCGGCCTGCATCGCGCTCAGCAGCCTCCTCCCTGAGTCTGAGGAGGTTCACTTCACTCAGGTTCGCACCGCTGCTGAGTACCTCACTGCGATTAAGGCCCGCTACTCTACTCCCGCTGCTGTCTCTCTTGGCCGCCTGTTCCTCCCGTTCCTGTTTCCTGACCTAGCGTCTTTTGAGCGCTCTGCTGACTTGATCGCTCACCTCCGCTCGCTCGACGCTAGTTACCGCGCTGCTTGCACTGAGGCACAGCTTGCACTGCTTCCTCCCCCTATGGCGATTACTATCTATTTCATCGCCACTAGCCTCCCTGACCGCCTTGCCTCCGTTCGCGACGCGCTTCTGCTGAAGCACCCTAGTGAGCTCACCGTCGAGGTCCTTGAGTCTGCACTCAAGGACGTCGAGAGCAACCTTCGCTCGGTAGCCGCTGCCTCTGGTGCTGTGCCCCCCCCACTCTTCCACGGGTGCACAGTCCCGCAGTTACCCACCTTTACTGCCTCACTTGCCACTGCCGCTACTGACGCGACTGCAGCTGCTGTTACGACTGCGTCGCGGTCCCGCGGTAGGAGTGGCAAGAAAGGCGGTTCTGGTGGTGGTAGTGGAGGTGGAGGCGGAGGTAGTAAAGGTGGCGTTGCGCCTGGCGGCGGTGGAGGTTCAGGGCCTGGAGAGGCGCCTCGTGCAGTGACTGGTGACTCCACTGCGCCTGCTGGTGGTGGCGACGCCCGAGTTCGTCAGTCGCCTCCTGTACTTCCTGCCCCGGTTGGTGGAGCAGCGGCGTGGTACCAGGCTCAGCGTCAGCAGCAGCTTCTGCAGCACCAGCAGCCCCTCTCCTCCCAGCAGCCTCAGCAGCAGCAGCGGCAGCAGCTGGCTCCAGGGTCGGGGCTGCGTCAGACCCAGCGCGGTGCTGCTTACACTCCCTGCACCTACCAGGTTCTGACAGGCACTCGTCGTGGCCACCCTTGTGGCCGGTTTCACCCCCCTGGTCAGTGCTTTGCTCAGCTCACTGACACGGTTCGTTTGGTCTACGGGGTTGGTGCTCCTGCCCCTGACTGGCTGCCTCTTGTTCAGCGTTACGGCTCCGCTCTGTGGGGCATGTCTGCTGAGCAGTTAGTTGATCTGATTGGTAGTCCCCATGCTATGTATGCTGTTGTTGACTCTAGTGTTTCTGACTCTGTTTACTCTGGTGTTGTTAGCTTAGGTGCTAGCCTTGCTCAGTTGCCTGTTGCTAGTGTAGGTTCTTGTGTAGACTCTAGTCCAGCGGCTACCTCAGAGGACGGTTCGCTGTCGTTCACGCTGGACTCTGGAGCCTCTCACTGCTTCTTTCGTGACAGCACGACACTTACGCCTCTTCCTGCGCCTGTTTCTGTGGCGCTGGCTGATCCCACTTCGGGACCAGTCACCGCGCGTCACACTACCACCTTGCCGTGTCCGGCTGCTCCTTCTGGGTCTCTCACTGGGTTTCACGTCCCCTCGTTCTCCCGGAACTTGGTGGGCGTGCGACCCCTCGTGAGTCAGCACGTGGGTGTGTGGTTTGAGCCTTCTGGAGAGACTGCGGTGTGTGTTGACGGGGACTCTTACCAGCCCCTCGCCACTTTTGCTGCTGAGCCGGGCTCCGGTCTCTACACTCTTCACACTGGCCCGCGCGCTCAGCAGCGACTGCAGCAGCAGCAGCAGCCGTAGCAGCAGCAGCAGCAGCAGCCGCAGCAGCAGCAGCAGCAGCAGCCGCAGCCGCAGCCACAGCCGCCCCTCCTGCCCCCGGCCCCTGTTTTGCCCCCCGTTCGAGTCCTCGCGTCTCACCAGGTTGCTCCGTCCCCCCAGGTAGCTGTGTCTTGTCAGGTTCCTCCGTCTAGTCCGGTCGCTGCGTCGTGCTCCTGTCGGTCGCTTGCCCACCCCACCGTTTTGTGGCACCACCGGCTGGGGCACCCTTCTCCTCCTCGTCTTCGCGCTATGTCTCGTCAGCGTCTTGTCTTAGGTCTCCCGCGTGTCTTGCCGTCGCTGCCGCCGTCCCTTGCACCACCGTGCGGTCCTTGCGTCGAGGGTAGGCTGCGCGCCACCCCTCACTCCTCCTCCCTTCGTCCGGCCACCGAGCCTTTTGAGACGCTGCACTTGGACGTCTGGGGCCCCTCTCCTCGCCCTGGCCCTGAGCGTGAGCGTTTCTTTTTGGTGGTCGTTGACGACTACTCCCGCTACACCACAGTGTTCCCCCTGGCAAGGAAGTCTGAGGTGACTTCTACGCTGATCAGGTGGTTGCTTACCACCCAGGACACTCGTGGTCGTCGTGTCAGCTGTCTCCACTCCGACCGCGGGGGTGAGTTTTGCTCCGGCATTCTCGCTGGATTCTGTCGCGAACAGGGCATTCGTCAGTCCTGGACGCTTCCGGAGTCCCCACAGCAGAATGGGGTTGCTGAGCGTCGCATAGGCCTGGTCATGGAGATTGCCCGCACCTCCTTGACTCACGCCCGTGCCCCCCATTTCCTGTGGCCATACGCGGTCAGGTACGCCGCGCACCAGCTGAACCTCTGGCCACGCGTCTCTCGGCCGGAGGCTTCACCGACCAGTCTTTGGACAGGGTCCCCTGGTGTCGCGTCGAGGTTTCGTGTCTGGGGGTGCTTGGCTCTTGTCCGCGACACCTCCGCGGACAAGCTCTCGCCTCGCGCCGTTCCTTGTGTCTTCCTTGGTTTCCCTGAGGACTCCTCTGACTTCACCTTTTACCACCCTCCCTCTCACCGGTTCTTTGACTCCCGTGACGTCCGTTTCGAGGAGTCCACCCCCTACTACGTCAGGTACCCCAGTCGAGGTCTCCCGGTCCCTCCCCCCCCTCTCTTCCTGACCGCCGCTCCCCCGCCTGCTCCCCCGGTACAGCCTCCCCCCCCTGGTCCAGCCCCGTCTGGTGTGTCTCAGGCTAGCCCTCCCCCTTCGGTAGCCCCCCCTGTACAGCCTCCCTCCCCACAGTCTTCCTCGCCGCCTCCTGCAGGTGCTCCCTCTCGGGAGGTTGGTCCTGCGACTGTCCCTGTACAGGTCTCTGGTTCTGGGGGTGCTGGAGTTGGAGCTGAGCCGCGGGTTGCAGAGGACTCTTGTCTTCCGGGGGCTGGTACTGGTCGTGCGGAGTCTGGGGGTGCTGGTGCGGAGTCTGGGGGTGCTGCGTCTGGGGGTGAGGGTGTCCCTTCGGTTTCTGGAGAGCCTGGGTCTGGAGCTGGTGTTGGTGCTGCCTCTGGGGGTGGTGTGCTTGGTGCTTCGGAGGTCGACTCTGGGGCTGCCGCTGCCCCGGACACTACTCCTTCCCCCCACCCCTACCCGACCAGGTTCCAGGCTCGTGTTCGCCGTGCTCGTGAGGAGCAGCTGGAGTTGGAGAGAGAGGAGAGAGAGTTGCAGCGGCTCGAGGAGCAGGAGCGACAGCAGCAGGAGCAGCAGCAGGGGCAGCAGCCGCTGGAGCAGCAGCAGCCGCAGCAGCAGCAGCAGCAGCTGCTGCCGTCTCCTCCTCCTGTCTCGGGTCTTCGGACCCTTGGTCTCCCCTCTCCCTCTCCTTCCTCCTCCCCCTCTCCTCCCGTCTCTGGTCCTCCGCTTCCTCCTCCTGACCCCTCTCCCGCTGTTTTCCCTCGTTCTCAGTCTTCGTTGTCTCCTCCTCCTTCTCAGACTTGGGCCTCTCGTCGCTCCCCTCGTGCTCGTCCCTCGTCTCCTGTTCCCTTCACTGACCTTCGTACAGCCTTCCTTTGTTCTCGTCCACCTCGTCCGTCTCCGTCTGTGCTTCCGTCTCCTCCTGAGTCGGCCCTCACTGCGTCGCTTCCTACTCCTGTCACTGACTACTACCGCACGTACCGTCCTGTTCTCTCTCGTGTTCTCGCCTCTCTTGTTACCCACCCTCGTGCCTCTGTGTCCTCTGTGTCCGCTCTTACTGCCGCAGTCACTGAGTTTGCCTCTACCCGCCGCCTTGACTTCGCCACCGCTCTTGTGGCTGCTCCTCCTTCCAGTCCTCTGGCCGTCGGGGGTGTGTCTGCCCTTGGCTGTGACGCCCTAGAGGACAGGCAGTTTGAGCTAGAGTTCCTGGCGGCCGCTTCCCCTCATCTCTGTGCCATGCTCCTCGCCCCTGAGGGTGACCCCGACGCCCTTGACATTCCGACTCCTCGCACTTACGCTGAGGCAGTGTCAGGGCCTTGGGCCTCTCAGTGGAGAGCTGCCATGGATGCAGAGATGGCCTCCTACAGATCCACAGGCACCTACGTCGATGAGGTTCCCCCTCCGGGGGCGAACGTAGTCGACGGCATGTGGATCTACAGGGTGAAGCGGCCACCGGGATCTCCTCCGGTCTTCAAGGCGCGCTACGTGGCTAGAGGTTTCAGTCAGCGCGAGGGAGTTGACTTCTTTCAGACCTTCGCGCCCACCCCGAAGATGACCACTCTTCGGGTGTTACTACACGTAGCAGCACAGAGAGACTACGAGTTACACTCTCTCGACTTCTCTACTGCTTTCCTTCAGGGCAGTCTTCACGAGGAGGTCTGGTTGCGTCGTCCCTCTGCCTTCACTGGCTCTTTCCCTCCTGGGACCCAGTGGAGGCTGAGGCGACCGGTTTACGGACTTTGTCAGGCTCCTCGTGAGTGGCACGACACCCTGCGTTCTACCCTGTCTGACCTTGGGTTCCAGCCGTCTTCTGCTGACCCGTCGCTGTTCGTTCGTCGTGGCCCCACACCTTTCTTTGTTCTGGTCTACGTTGACGACCTTGTTTTCGCCACCCCTGACAGGGTTGCTTTGGCACACGTGAAGTCCGAACTGCAGAAGAGACACACCTGCACTGATCTTGGTGAGCTGCGCCACTACCTTGGCCTGCAGATCACCAGGGACAGAGCTGCTCGCACCATTACACTTTCACAGTCACACATGGTGCAGCAGGTCCTTCAGCGGTTCGGGCTTCAGCACTCCACAGTACAGCGCACACCTCTTGCTGTTGACCACAGACTCACTGGACCCTTTCCTGACGAGCCGTTCGAGCCTAGTGGTCCCTACGCAGAGCTTGTGGGTTGCCTCATGTACCTGATGACTTGTACTCGCCCGGACCTCGCCTTCCCTCTCAGCGTTCTTGCGCGCTTTGTTGCGCCAGGGAGACACCGTCCTGTTCACTGGACAGCAGCTGTGAGGGTGGCGAAGTACCTAGCGACGACATCAGGCGTGGGGCTAGTTCTTGGAGGGCAGCAGTCTGTCGTACTTACTGGTCACTGTGACTCCTCTTACGCTGACGACGCTGAGACTCACAGGTCTACTCAGGGGTACTGTTTCAGCCTGGGTTCTGGAGCTGTTTCCTGGCGGTCCACGCGCTCCTCTTCGGTCTCGACCTCTACAGCTGAGGCTGAGATCTACGCTGGTGCCATGGCGGCACAGGAGCTGCGTTGGTTGACCTTCTTGCTCACCGACCTTGGTGAGCGGCCGAGCTCTGCACCGACCTTGTTCACTGACAACAAGGCGTCTATTCTCCTTTGTCGAGAGCCACGACTGGAGAGCAGAGTGAAGCACATTCACGTCAGGTACTTTCTTCTGCGAGAGTTGCAGAGGCGTGGACAGGCTCGCTTTGAGTTTGTGGAGTCCGAGGCCAACACTGCAGACATCTTCACCAAGGCGCTTCCGCCTTGTGACCACCAGAGGTGCTGTGTGCAGTTAGGCCTTGTTGACACTGGTTCTCGTGTTGCTTAGACTTGAGTGTACTGTTTACTTTGCTTTCTATATATCTCTGTTACTTCTTGGACTGGCCTTGTGGCCACTGTTGTTTGTGCTCAGACTGTGTGGTGACGTTGTGATCCACCCTGAGCTTCGTTTCTTGGACTGGTCTTGTGACCGTACTCGTTTGGTTCTGCTAGACACCCCTCACTTAGGCTATGGGGGTGTGTCAAATGTTGTAGCCTATAGTGAGGTTTGTCTTAGGAGGTACAAAACTTAGGGTTAGCTATATGTACCCCAACCAACATCAATGCATCATCCATTCTTCATTCTGACAAGAAGTGACAACATGGAGTGTGATGACATGGACTGTGACGACATGGAGTGTGACGACATGGAGTGTGACAACATGGAGTGTGACGACATGGAGTGTGACAACATGGAGCGTGACAACATGGAGCGTGACGACATGGAGTGTGACGACATGGAGTGTGACGACATGGAGCGTGACGACATGGAGAGTGACGACATGGAGTGTGACGACATGGAGTGTGACGACATGGAGTGTGACGACATGGAGTGTGACGACATGGAGTGTGACGACATGGAGTGTGACAACATGGAGTGTGACGACAGGAAACTAGGGAGGGGGGAAGATAGTGAAGATGAAGGGGTAATGAACATCACTGCTGGTTACCCTCTTCACCACTAATTACCGCTCTGCACTCTGCCAAAATAATCGTTTGAGATAATAAAATTGAATACTCTCTCCACCCCTCCTGATAACTCACCGAGATGAGGTTGAGAAAGATTATTTTCTCTTCAGGCACCCCTCGGTGCAGCAGCAGCTCAATGGCCTTTATGGCAGAGTGGCCTGGAGGGGAGAGAACAAGGCAAGGCAAGAGACAAAGAGGGCAGCACATTAATAAGATCGAAGGGCAGTGTATAGGTCAGCTTCTCGGTAGTAAACAAAGAGTACAAGTAAGCACTACGCAGGCAAAAGTGGAAAGTTGTAATATAGAGCAAACTTCATAGCCACCCACTTGACACTCTGGGTATGCCAACTCAAGAGACCCAGCTGCCTTTGCCTGCCTACGAGTTGGCATACCCAGATACTGCTGGAATTAACGAGTTCAAACTGCATAGTACCCACTAACTGATGCCAGCACATCTAGCAGCGTCACATCACATACATCAGCGGGATGCTCTTGGCGAGAGAGGAAAGAGACGGGAGGCGGGACCCCCCTTGTTGTGCAACCAACGAAGGAGGCAGCGGGAATGAGCAGTTTATAGGCGAGATGGAGGCGATAACAGGGTCGAGCAGCCATGTGATGCTGCTCGACCCTGCAACCAACGAAGGAGGCAGCGGGAATGAGCAGCCTACAGGCATGCAAAGCCTCACCTGAGGCGAGAACATGGTCGAGCAGCATCACATGCCTTTGATTGATGTCTCGTGGGAGCTTCTCGTATATGAGCTGATGTGGGGAATGGAAGAAGGGGGAGGGGACAACAAGAGAGGAAGGTAAGGGAGAGTAGAAGAGGGGGGGGAGGTCTTGAATATGAGCTGGTGGGGATGGGAAGGGGGGAGAGAGGGGAGGGTTGGGGCAGCATGGGGAACAGATTACGGAAAGAAGACATTGCTGAAAAAGACATCAGGAAGTCACTTTTGAGGGCGTATTCCTAGCTTCGGGTCATCCGGTGTTTGTGTCATCCGAAAATTAAGGTAGCCAATCGAAAAACCCGCGGTTCGAAATTTGAATTTTTCGATTGGATACCGCAAATTTCGGATGACATGAAGCCGGGATGACCCGAAGCCAGGAATACGCCCTGAGTGGACTCAAAAGTCACCTCGAGACCTCAGGAAGTCACTTTTGAGTGGACTCAAAAGTCGCCTCGAGACCTCAGGAAGTCACTTTTGAGTGGACTCAAAAGTTACCTCGAGACCTCAGGAAGTCACTTTTGAGTGGACTCAAAAGTCACCTCGAGACCTCTGGAAGTCACTTTTGAGTGGACTCAGAAGTCACCTCGAGACCTCAGGAAGTCATCTCATCTTGTTACAATCACACGCTCACATGGTGAATGGCACGTAAGAAAGCTGTTTCCGTGCAGCATGCAGAAACAAATCAAGCATGATGCACACATGGTGCACACATGCATACACACTACACAACCACACGCACACATGCCTGCACACTACACAAACATATGCACACATGCATACACAATATCCAAACACATGCACGCACGCATACACACTACAGAAATGCATGGACACACGCATACACAGTAGAATCTGAATTTGTTCCTCACCTGCTTGCCATAATCCCCCTCTCTGTGAATGCGTATCTTCCCAATCTTCACTCCCGACACGCAGAAACAAACAAAGCATGATGCACACATGGGTGCACGCACGAGGATCTGAATTTGTTCCTCACCTGCTTGCCATAGTCCCCCTCCCTGTGAATCTGTATATTCCCAATCTTCACTCCCTTGCTTTCAGCACGCCGTTGCTGCACCATCCAATGGTGCTGACATGCATGTCCATGTTGCACAGAACGGATCTAAGGCTTTAAGTTCAATCCTCACCTGCTTGCCATAGTCCCCCTCTCTGTGAATTAGTATCTTCCCAATCTTCACTCCCTTGCAGCATGCTCTTAATGCATACTCCATGCTCTCGCCACTGCCATAGAATGGAGGGGTAGACACGGAGAAGGGGCATATACTTTTGAGGCGCCCCAAAAGGGGCATACCCGCACATGGGTTCAGATGAGCATCGTTCTTCACTCCATTGCAGGCAGGCAGCACGCTCTCAGCGAGTTCTCCATGTTCTCGCCACTGCCATAGACACATAGAGACAAAAAGAAACACACGAAGCATGTCTAGCATCCCACAAGCACACCCTGTAGGCCATACCTCCGCATAGTGGACACTCCACAGAGAAAACATGAGTGCATATACACAATTACATACTTCAGCTTAACAAAAAATGCCTAGTACCCCACACTCCCCGTACGCATAGGCCGTAACAACCTGCGAATTGGACACTCCAGCTTTGAGGCGCCTCAAAACTAAACTACGCGTAGGCCATACCATACCTACCTGCAAATTATGGACACTCCATATAGCTTCTTGCTAAAGTTGATACCCACGTATGTTGAGCCTGAATGTGGATGGAGAGGGGAAGGATGGGAAGAGAGGGGGAAGGCAAGACCTAGCTTACGCCTAAGATGACCCAAGAGCAGCTCCTAAGGTGTCTTCTCCCGAAATTCCCAAGAATATCTGAAAGATGTAGGGAAGGTGACTTAAACTGCATTAAGACAAAGGCGGTTGAAAAGTGGGGTGGGTTGAAATAGAAGGCAAGTAAGCGTAGTACGATCTGGGTGCAGCTGTGACAATCTAGTGCTACTCACCCGTGGGGTTGACTTTTGAGGCGCCTCAAAATCCGGTGCTATTCACCTGTGGGGGTGGTGACTTGAATTTCAGTGAAAGGGAGGTGGCCTAGCCCGTGCTCCACTAGCTGATGGGGGTGATGGGGGGGGAAGAGGAAGAAGAAGGAAAAAGGAAGTGAAGTGGAGGGGAAGAGGAGGGGAAGAGGAAGGAAAGTGGAGGGGAAGAGGAGGGGAAGAGGAAGGAAAGTGGAGGGGAAGAGGAGGGGAAGAGGAGGCGAAGAGGAGGGGAGGAGGTGGCGAAGAGGAGAGGAAGAGGTGGGAATAAAATTTGAGAGTATTGGAATTGTGAAAGGGAGGCAGACCAACCCATGCTACACCAGTTGATGTGAGCATCGGGGAAAAAGAAGAAGGGGAAGAGGACGGTAAGACGAGGGGAAGAGGAGGGAAGAGGAGGGAAGAGGAGGTAAGAGGAGGGAAGAGAACATGGAGGGAAACAGACTTGAGGCCATGAGGAAAAACTGATTGTGAAAGCGAGGTGGTGCAACAACCTATGCTCCTGGACAAATCGATCCCAAAGGGACGTCCGGAGCGAATGCAACTTTCGAGGCGAATGAGAAGGTCGGTGTAAAACACTAAGTTGTTCTTCTTGGTGTCCCTGTTGCGGATCAGCATGTGCATGCCCCGCACCTACGGGGGACAACTCTTGAGCCGACTCATGAGGCTTCTTGGTGTCCCTGTTGCGAATGAGAGTGTGCAATCCCTCCACCTAATAGCGGTTGGAGTGAAAGGGGTTGGGGTGGTGGAGTGTGGATAAGGCAAAAAGGAGGCAAACATCTTCATAGTGTCCCTGATGCCAACGAGTGTGTGCACGCCCCTCACATGTCTGCCACAAAGAAAGGGGGGTTGAGGAAAAGAAGGGGGAGGGGAGGGATGAAAATGAAGTGTGGGAGTAATACAGGAGGCAAACAAGTTTCACTTCTTGGTATCTGTCTTGCAAATGAGCGTGTGTGTGAATCCCCTGGCAGCAATAACAAGGAGAGGGAGAGAGTGGGGGAACATAGATGTGTATAATGTGCAAGCACATGTGTGCGTGCACACACACACAGACACACACACACACACATATATTAGCATACGTACACACAAGCACAAACATGTGCGCAAACACATGCACACACGCACAAACACACAGTTGTTGCCACCCCACACAGCAGCACAGTATACTGCACCGCTCCACACCGCACCACACCTTCCCTCAAGTCCTGCTGCCCCAGCAGACCTACATACATGCTGCATTACCAGTTTCTCGAAGTGTTGTTACCCGGAACATAAAATCTATAACGTGTACGTTGTTGAACATTAACCTTAGGTCGTGTTGCCCCAGCTTAGACCCTATGTGATGCACTATCAGGTTCACCAGGTGCTCTTAAAATACCTGGAAGGTGGACTTTATAACGTGTACGTTGCTGTAGGTCTTCCTCAGGTCGTGCTGTCCAAGCTTGGACCCTATGTGCTTCACTATCAGGTTCACTGCCTCGTGGTTGTTACCGCCCCACACCGAAGCACACAACATTGCACCGCACCATACCACTCCATACCGCATCAAACCACATTACACTTCACCACACACCTGGAAGGTTAACTCTATAACATGAACATTGCTGTAAACCTTTCTCAAATCATGCTGCCCCAGCTTGGACCCCATGTGCTGTACGATGAGGTTCGCTGCCATGTGGTTGTCTCCACCTCGGGAATGATGATGTCAGCGATTTTTTTTTTTTGGGAGGACGAAATCATCGAAGGTTGGCTTCACAAAGCAAGCGTACTGGATTGGAGTAAGGAACGAGAATGGAGGAAGGGAAGGGAAGACAGAGGGAAGGAGCGGGATGGGATGGTGGGGAAATTATTATATATGTTCTGAATCTCCACTACGTGGTTGTCACCACCCCAAAGTGAATGAAACTGTTGGTGAATTAAGCACGAAAATGTTCAAAGGCTGGGTTGACAAAGCGAACGTACTGGGTGAAAGGCGAAGGGATGGATGTTAGAATCTAGCAGTAGAATGATGCATTGAAGGAGAAATGTGAGTACAAGTACTAACCCTAGATATAGGTTGTACACCTTATGAGCTACCCCACTACAGCCTACACAATATAAACATCAATATAGTTTGATACACCCCCATAGGCAAAGTGGGGGAGAACTTGTGGTCACAAGAGCAGTCATGAAAAGTGAAGCAAGCTCAGGGTGGATCACAAAGTCACCACACATTCTGAGCACAAGCAAATGGCCACAAGGCCAGTTCATATGCAGAGATATACAAAGCAAAGCAAACAGTGCAGTGATCACAACCTAGCAAGTGTAAGCATGCAGGAATATATATAGATCACAGTACAAGCAAAGTCAAGCAGTGAGCAAGTGAGCAGACGCTGGCACAAGGCCCAACACAGTACAGAGACGCTGATGATCACCAGGCGGAAGTGCCTTGGTGAATATATCAGCTGTGTTGGCACAGGTGGCCACGTAAGCAAGACGAAGCTGGCCACGCTGCTGCAACTCTCGAGCAAGAAAGTAACGCAGAGCGATGTGCTTCATTCTGTGCTCCAGTTTGTGCTCCTGACACAAGGCAATCATGGCCTTGTTGTCGACGTACAGAACTGGAGGAGAACAAGGCCGCTCTCCCAAGTCAGTCAGCAAATAGGAGAGCCAGCGTAACTCCTGTGCATCCATGGCTCCAGCGCAGATCTCAGCCTCACAACTGGAGCTAAGAACAGAAGACGAGCGGGTAGACTGCCAAGAAACAGAGCCGGAGCCAAGGCTGAAGGTGTAACCCTGTGACGACCGCTGTGTAGCCAGGTCGTCAACCCAAGACGCGTCTGAGTGTCCAGTGAGGACAACTGGACCCCGTCCTCCAAGCACCAGCCCCATGCCTGATGTATTGCACAAGTAGCGTAACACTTTCTTAGCAGCCTCCCAGTGCTCTCGCCGGTGTCTCCCAGGTGCAACGTAGCGAGCCAGGATGCTAAGAGTGCAGGTCATCAGGTACATGAGGTAGCCCACAAGCTCTGGATACGGGCCACTCGGCTCTACGGACGCGCAAGCGTCGTCCTCAGAGTGTCGTGCCACTTACGAAGTGCCTGGCGAAGACCGTAGACTGGCCGCCGGAGGCTCCACTGGGTACCTGCAGGAAACGACCCAGTGAAGCCAGGTGGGCGGTGCAGCCAGATCTCCTCGTGCAGGCTGCCCTGTAGAAAAGCTGTGCTGAAGTCAAGAGAGTGAAGCTCGTAGTCACGCTGAGTGGCAACGTGCAGTAGCACCCGAAGAGTGGTCATCTTCGGGGTAGGGGAGAAGGTCTGAAAGAAGTCAACTCCCTGTCGCTGACTGAAGCCTCGAGCAACGTAACGAGCCTTGAAGACAGGCGGAGAACCTGGCGGCTGCTTCACCCTGAAAATCCACATGCCATCGACTATGTGCGCCCCATAAGAGGGAACTGCGTCGACGTAAGTGCCTGTGGACTTCCAGGATGCCATCTCTGCGTCCATGGCTGTCTGCCACTGAGAGGACTAGGGACCCGAAATCGCCAGCGCGGGGTCGGGATGTCCAGTGCATCCGGGTCTCCCTCAGGTGCAAGCAGCCAGGCCACGAGATGAGGTATAGTAGCCGCAGACAGTCGAAGTCCTCTTGCTTGTCGTCAAGGACGTCCGTGCCAAGAGGACACTCACCCCCGACGGACGGAGGACAGGCAGACTCAGACTCAGCAACAAGACTAGCAGCGTAGTCTAGACGACAGGTAGCAGCAAAGTCCAGAAGCTCCGCAACTAAGGCAGACGCATTCTCAGCAGTAGACTCAAACGATGGGTCACTGACTATTATGGCCAGGAGACGCATGACAGTAGGGTGAGCAGCACGAACAGTGTCAGACTCAGGGTCCCGAACGACAGGAAGAGAGGACGCAGGAGGAGACGGCAGGGGGACACGCTGCGGAACAGAGGAAGGACGAAGTGCCATAGTGTGAGTACCTGGCACAGGGGGAGGACGCGGACGAGGAACACGATGAGCATGGTGATCAGTGCGAACAGGAGAGGCAGGACAAGACGCAGGCTCACGACACTTTGTAAGAGAGACTGGCTGCTCTGTGTAAGGAAGGGGGGCAGGCAGCGGTGAGTCTGGAGGAAGGGCAGTGGACGAAGGAAGACTAAGAACCTGACGGAGCACCGACTCGGGCGGAAGCTCGGACAGCTGCGGCGGCGGCAAGAAAAACGGTCACTGCTGTATTGTACCTCCAGCTCCAGTACCTCCAGCTCCAGTGCCTCCAGCACCAGCGGCTCCAGCACCAGTGCCTCTAGAACCAGCGCCTCCAGTGCCAGTGCCTCCAGCTCCAGCGTCACCAGCTCCAGTGCCTCCAGCTCCAGCGCCTCCAGCGCCAGTGCCTCCAGCTCCAGTGCCTCCAGCTCCAGTACCTCCAGCGCCTCCAGCTCCAGTGCCTCTAGCTCCAATGCCTCCAGCGCCAGTGCCTCGAGCTCCAGCGTCACCAGCGCCAGTGCCTCCAGCTCCAGTGCCTCCAGCGCCAGTGTCTCCAGCTTCAGCATCACCAGCTCCAGCAGCTGTACTCCTAAGGCGGGTGCGCCGAGCTAGCCACTCGCGCAGCTGCTGTGGTGAGAGGTGCAGGGTTAGCATTCCAGTCCGCTAACCGACTCGGCTAAAAGGGCATGTTTCCTTGGTGGGTCAGCGCACCCATACCCCCCCAGGACGACACCTGTTGCCCTTAGGGAGACCACTTCGAGCCATTCCAGTGTCCACTTCCAACACTCCCCTCACTGGGAGGGCCCACCACTAGGGCACAGGAAGTCACCAACAGCAAGAATCGAACCCCGGTCCTCCACGCTCGCCGCACCTTGCAGGGATAGCATTCCAGTCCGCTAACCGACTGGGCTAAAAGGGCATGTTTCCTTGGTGGGTCAGCGCACCCATACCCCCCCAGGACGACACCTGTAGCCCTTAGGGAGACCACTTCGGGCCATTCCAGTGTCCACTTCCAACAAGAGGGGCTTCCGCTGAGGAGACCGCGGAGGTGAGGCACCCGGAAGACCACCAGTAGACGTAGCACCACCAGGCTCAGCACCCCCAGAACGAGCACCCCCAAGCTCAGCACCCCCAGGCTCCGCACGCTCAGGCTCAGCACCCCTAGGCTCCGCACGCTCAGGCTCAGCACCCCTAGGCTCAGCACCCCCAGGCTCCGTACGCACACGCTTCTTCAGCACCCCTAGGCTCCGCACGCTCAGGCTCGATACCCCCAGGCTCAGCACCCCCAGGCTCAACACCCCCAGACGCAGCACCCCGAGCAGCACCACCCCCAGCAGCACCTGAGTCACCAGTGACCTCGACAGGCTCAGCCAAGGGAAGTGGGTCTACCTTAGACACACCAGAAGAAGCAGGACCCTGAAGGGGGAGGGGATCTACCGGAGGGGGATCTAGAGCGAGGACGAGCGGTGGGGGGGGGAGAGGGGTAGTGCGGTAGGGGAAGAGACGGTAAAAGGGAACCGACTCGTCAAACGTGACGTCCTGAGAAGGCAGAACCCGGCGCGAGGTGGGGTGGTAAAACTACCAGCCAGGCGCGTCAGGAGGAAAGCCAAGGAAGACGCAGGGAATGGTGCGAGAGGAGAGCTTGCCCGCAGAGGTATTACGGACAAAGGCACGAGAACCCCAGACCCGGAACGCGGACGCATCGCCAACCTCCCCCGTCCAACGAAGTGTAGGCGAGGTCTCCGGCAAGGAGACACGGGGCCAGAGGTTGAGCTGATGCGCCGCGTACCGGACCGCAAACGGCCACAGAAAATGGAAAGCAACCGCATGGATCATGGAGGTACGAGCGACCTCCATGACTAAGCCAATGCGGCGCTCAGCAATCCCATTCTGCTGTGGGGAGGCCGGAAGCGTGAACGACTGGAGGATGCCCTCCTCTGAGAAAAGTCCCTCAAGAGGTCGGAGGAGAACTCACCACCTCTGTCAGAGTGCAGACGCAAGACAGGAAGGTCCGTGCGGAACTGCTCGTGCAGCTGGAGACGGACAGCTCGGATCAAAGGGATCAAGACAACAGGGACCTCCCCTTTGCTGCGCAAGGGGAAGACCGTGGTGTAACGCGAGTAGTTGTCGACAACCAGCAAAAAGTATCGCTCGCGGCCCAATCCACGAACGCGGGCTGGGCCCCACACGTCCACGTGGAGAGTCTGCAGAGGAGAAGTCGTCGGGGGAAACGAGAAGGGGTGAGGAGCGGCGCGCTGCCGTCCTTCGATGCAAGGAATGCAGGGCGGGGCAGGCGAGGGAGGGAGGGCAGGCAGAGACCTGGGAAGACCAGTAACCAGGAGGCGAGTGTGCATGCTACGAAGACGTGGCAGGGAGGGTGACCAAGGCGGTGGTGCCAAAGGAGAGTCTGGTGCGACAGGAGGCGACACTCGCAGGGGGCTGCTACCTGACCTGACGCGGACACCTGAGCAGACGCAGCGACCTGAGGCGGCGACATGGATAGGGGCGAAAGGGATGGAAGCATAGGGATGGGAAGGGAAGGAAAGGAGAGGGAAGGAACGGGAAAGAAACGGAAGGAAAACGGAAGGAATGGGAAAAAATTGAAAGGATAGGAAAAAAGAAGGTAGGGAAGACATGATGGAGGAGAAATGGAGTGCAAGGGTATAGAAAGCCTGGGTTTACAAAGCAAACATACTAGAATGCAGAAAATGGAAGAGACTTGGAGGATCTCCCTGATAACATGAACGATAGGTTGCCTGTTTGCAGAAGGTCCGGAGGTCTCTGCTACTTGGAAGTTGGCACAATGTTTGACAATACACCAGTGGCGCCGTATCTGAACACAACGAGAATCAACAAGGCCATGATGGGGATGCGGCAGGTGCTGGCTGGTACTCCTTATAGCAAAATCACTACAAGGACGAGTTTGCGGGATGGGCCTCAATAGCTAACGACTACAGTGGCGGTAAATCAGCTCGACATGTGGGAGAACGTTGCGGTGCTGCTTGGTTTTGGAGTGTTTGTGCGGTTTGTCACATTCCTGCTCCTGGTGCGGTTCAGTAAAGCTAGGCAGCGGTGAGAGGCTGATATGTTTAGGGCACGTATCTTTCGGTGTAGAGGTTTAAAAATAAGGTCGACCTTTTGCTGGGTACTCGCTTCACCAATTTCGTATAGTGTTCTTCGTGAGACTCGTGTGTCATGGTTAAAAAATTTATGAAGGGGTAGGACACTAAACTGGGGTCGAACTCACGTACGAATTCTGGGTTGCACGATAAGTCAATCGTGTGTCCTAATGGGCATGCATCCTGAAGATGCGAAGTACGCGACAGTATGTGAAATTATAGATTGGCCGCGAATCATGTGTTGCACGCTGTCAAGGCGTGAGAACCGGGTAACCTACGAATGCTGGACGCGACTCGAAAGTTTGTGTACCGTATAGTTCCGGCTAGAAGACCCGGGGGACTCTCTAGAATTGCTTGAAAAAATGCTAGGGTGGACATCTTGGCGGTTGCAAATTTTTAAGACCCGGGGTACACTTATTTATCATCTATCAATCTGTTATTTAGGGTGTACAGCTCAACTTGGGGCAGGGGGGTCTTATATTCGTACCGAATTCGCGCAAAATTCGCACGAGCGGCGCGTCAGATCTGTGTCAGAATTCGAATCCGACACAAGTTAAGTGTCAGAATTCGAGTCTGACACAAAAAGTGTGTCAAAATTCGAATTTGTCCCAGTAAAAACTGATGCACAATAGCAATCATAACTACTGTATACAAAAAAGGGGGGTCTTATGATGATTAGAGGCAAAGGGGGGGTCCTCACAATATCTGCCACAATAAGAGTCCCCCTGCCCGTTCAAGAGTCCCGGGGGACTTTCTTACTGGCGGGTCTTCTAGCCGGAATTATACGGTATAAAGTTGAACCTCGATACTCGAACTTTGGTGTGTCATGTGATTTTTGTAAGAAATATTTCGCGATTCGGGTCCAAAAGCCGAGATTTCCGAGTACAAGTCGATCTAGTTCAAGCCTTAAAATTCGATAAAAAAAAACATGAACTTGGCAGTAAAATTCAAAAGATAAGCGCCTTTATGCTCTATTCGACAAGCATTGTAACAATAACATAATTCTTTTGTCAGAGGTCCACTGGAGATCCCCGATTGATCCTAGGGAAGGGTTACAGGCACGCGGCATGGGGGGTTATGGGCACACTCACCCGCTACACAAACAAGCCATTTTATCCCAGTGGTTAGTGGCTAAGATTCTAACATCTTCATCATCCTTGCTAAAAGATGTTGTGGAATATGCAGCCAAAAGACGTGCGGTTGTTATTCCAGAGTATGAACTAGTGATTGTAAATCCTGAGATTCATTCTATTTCATTCTGTTCTTCTACCGTATAAGGAGGAGGGTGATAAATGTGAGACCAAATTAAGAATATTGCCACTCAACAGAAAAAAAAAACAAACATAAGTGGTTGTCTTGGGTCGACTCTAGAGAGCAATAACGAAGCGTCCATCACCGAGTCTCTCAAAAAGTCGACCAAAGACCCCACGCGAACAACCCGACATCCCCCCCACCTCCACCTTTCTGCCTTCCCCCCTCCCCTCCAAACCCCATCCCAATTGTCCCCCTCAAATGCCACTTTACCCCACTGCTAACCTTCACTCCTCTCCGTGATCCACGCTTGATTCAAAGCTTCCTCCTCATTTCAGCTTGAGTTCATAGCATCTATCTAATAGCCACCACCACGCCCACCACGGCCACCACGGCCACCAGCACCACCAGCGCCACCAGGGCCATCGCCGTCACCGTCAGGCCCGTTACCACCACGCCCGCGACCGCCACACTTGCCGAAGTTCCCCGTGAGCGCGGCGCTCCAGGAGTTGCCGGTCGTGCTGTCGGTAAAAATGACCGCGTAGGGCGAGTCAGTCGTGGTGTCGGTGGTCCCAATGAACGTCGCAAACAGCGCCTTGGTCTTGGCGCCCATCCACGCCAGGCGCGCGCCCTGGCGCTTCAGGAACTGCTGCGTCAGCTTCCCCGCGCTGTTCCCCGCGAGCTCGCGCCCGCGGCGGCGTCCGCCGAAGGCGTTCTGGAAGCCCTGCCTCGCGCCGTTAATCACCTTAGTGAACGCGTTCTGCGTCACCGTCGCGTTCGGCACGCCCGCGAGAAGCGCCTCGACGACCGTCGCGTCCGCTCCTTCCACGGTGCCCGTCACGCGCAGCTCCGTGTGCGATCCACCGCCGCCACCCCAGCTGCCGCGACCGCCGCGCGTCTCGGTGGCCCAGCCGGTGGACGGCAGGGAGAGAGCGGCGGTGGCGGTCGAGTCGCACGCGGCGCCCTGCACGATGCTGATCGTGTCGGGAGCGGTGCCGTCGTATTCGTCGAGATCGGCGTCAAAATAAAGGTTGTAGACGGGCGTGCCCGACGACTCGTCCTTAAAGACGGCGAGCAGGAACTTTCCGCGAGTCGCACCGATGTCCGCCGTGCAGTTGGAGACCCACGCGCCCACGCGACCTGCGGAGGATACGAATGGGCGCGGGAAAGAAGGGGAGGGGAGGGATGGGGGTTCGGGGGAAGGGGGGAAAGGGACCAGCGCACATTCGCATCTGATAGCGAACGGAAATTTCAGGAAAAAAAAAGGTTTTGGGTATCACATTGTGAGGGGATTAACGAATACGACAGACGGGTGCGTGCTAGACGGTACATTCGTCGCACCTGTGAGATTGCCGGTGACGGACGCGTCGATTGGCGGGCCGTGCGGGCCCCTTCCGCCGCGGCCTCCGCAAAACCACCGGGGCCACCACCCCCGTGACCGAGAACTGCGCAGTCAATGCAAGAAAAAAATACGACATCGGATGTTGTAAGTTCACGCGTCGGAAGACGTAATGACACATTGACACCCGAAGAGACACGTTTGACAATCGAGGAACGGGCGCTCTGGCGAGGTGTTTAATTCAAGCAAGGAAGCCGGGGGTGGTAGGCGTCTACGCTGGACCAATCTTGTAGACGAGTTTTTCTGAGCAACGAGCATACCAGGTGCGACGAGGAGCAGGACGAGGAGAGGAATAAGACCGGCGCGCGTCATCGTGGCTTACGATCGAAGCAAGTTACGCCAAAGAATGTCGATTAAGGAAGCTACGAATGCAGCGTGTGTGGGAGTGGTTGCCGAAGTGTGCTCTGCTAGTGAACGAGGGAATGGCGGCAGTGGTATTTGTACAAGAGAATCCAGAGCAATTCCAGGCTGGTGCACAAACAGCTAAGGTCGCACTGCGCAGACTGCGGACATGTGAGGGGGAGACTGGTCAGATCGTTCAACAGTGTGGGACTGGTCAGATCATTCAACAGTGTGGGTCGCGGTCCGCGGAGACCAACCAAGCCCAGGAAACATGCATTCTGGTCATCGCTTTTCAGCACATCAATAACATAATTTCAGCTGCCCAAAGCTGGCTAGTGTGTAAATTAACTTCTTTAAATCGATTTGTAATGTCGTACAAGCTTTTGTAGATAGTAACAGCACACAGCAATTTCCATGTTCGGGGTTGAAGGTGTACGGATGTCGGGCAGGGGAAGATTGACGAAAGGACATCAGAATGCACCGACAGTTTTTGACTGGTCATGTGGACAAGACAGCCTGGCAACACCTGTCAGCTGACGACGGACGAGCGAACGTCAACGAGATTTGCGAAGCATATTGCGCATTACGAATTCTGCATCACGACAATCGCATTGTCTCCACAGTGCGAAAGCATGTCTTGAGTTTGGTAATCGATTTTCGCGAGTTCGCTGGGGGAGAATCGCGGGGGGAAATCGCTGGGAGGGAATCCTCAGGGCGGGGTGCATCATGCATTTTTTCAGGATCGCGATCCCAAGCGATCCTTGTTACAGTGTTTTGTCTTTTGCGTACAATACTTACTGTAGCGTTGCTGCACCACGACCCTGGGGGATCGCAAAAACTGCCACGCAACCACCCTCGATCACGCTGGATCTGAGAGCCTGCGATCCCACGCGATCAAGGGTTGAAGGTGCACCACGTGCACACCGATCCTTGTTCGCGAGAAGTATTTTGTCGCCTGACGACCAAACGAAACGAAAGCGAGGTAAGAACGAAAACATTACGAAATCAACCTTGAAACCACACTGTAGATGCGACGCCTCGACCGCGTCTGATTGGTGGTTGGGGATCGTGACTACAAAATTGCGGGTGGTGTATCATGGGAGGGCGCCGTTGGGTTGCATGGGACCTCGAGCACGCCCAACCCCGCCGGATTCCACAGGGTTGCGGTGCTAGCATCGCGATCAGGGGGCGATCATGCAAATTCAGCATGATGCACCCCGCCCTTATTGATGCCCCACGCTTCTTGGTCGACTGTGCAGTTTATATCCGTCAAAGAAGAATTTGATTGACGTGTCAATGCAACCACTTCAGCATTCTGCGGGACATTGCACCTCCTTTGCTTTCTGACTGCAGATATGCTTTTCAATGCTGTTTTGTTTTGTTTTGTTTGCACAAATGTCCGTTTCTTTGTTCAATCTGATGTATAACTCTGCAAAAACAATCATCAACGCATGGCTCGACCAGTGCTGTAAGGAGAAAAACACATTTCCCATCATTAACACATCCACCCATTTGATACCATTTCATTTTTCCTGAGCAACAAATCATGTTTATGCTGTCCCAACAGTTGAAAACTGAAACTTCCGGTAATACAGGTACTGCCAATGCTAGCAGCCACGGCAGCAATGGCAGCAGCGAAGGCTACCTATATCTCCTCTCCCTCCCCTCCTTCGTCTCTCCTCACCATGCTCAAAAGCATTCCCTGCCATCACCATCACCATCACCATCACCATCCCTTAAGTCCCCAATCCCCGGCACCACACTCAACTCCTCATTATCGCACCACACCACACCTCATTGCCACATTGCCACACACACCTCAAGACGCTTCAAAAGCATCACCATCACCGTCCCTCTCATCATCCTTCCCAGCATCCCCCTCCTCTGTGCCGAAGTACCGATCCCCGAACTCCCCCATCCCTGGAACCACTCTGTACTCCTCGTTAATCCCCGAGTCAATTTCTGATGTCACGATCTTGAGGTGGGGGAAGCGCCGACACACATTGTGAATGCCCTCTGGTGCCTGGAGGGAGGGAGGGGAGGTGGGAAGACGAAAGGAAGGGGAGGGGCGGCCGGAGAAAGAACGTGGAGATGTAAGCAACAGGGATCTCGAGGTGGGGGAGCTGACTTTTGAGTCGACTCAAAAGGGGAGGCGGGAGAAAGAACGTGGAGATGTAAGCAACAGGGATCTCGAGGTGGGGGAAGCGCCGACACACATTGTGAATGCCCTTTGGTGCTTGGAGGGAGGGAAATGGTGGGAAAAAGGAGAGAAAAAGGTAGAGGCGAGCGACGGAAGGGCAGAGAGGGAAGAAGACACACAGATGGTGAGGCGAGGGAGGCAAAGACATCAATCTGTACTGGAGGAGGGCAATCGTTCTGAATGCCCTCTAGTGCCTGGAGGAGGGGAGGGGGCGTGGGTGCAGAGAAGGTGGGTTGCAGCAATGAACACAAGGGGGATGGAGAGGGGCAGAGTGGGAGCAGGGAAGGGGGGAAGCAGGGTTTAGGATCTTGAGGTGGTGGAAACGGCGACATACATTGTGAATGCCCTCTGGTACCTGGGGGAGGGAAGGCGCGGAGGAGCATGGGGGGAAAGGTAAGGTGAAAGACGGAACATAGAGATGTGCTGTTGAGGTGGGGGAAGCGCCGACCCACATTGTGAATTCCCTGGTGCCTGGGGGAGGACGGGGGGGGTGGAGGGGGGAAGGAAGGGGTAGAGTTGGAGCGGCAAAGGCAGGGAAAGGGATGTTGAGGTGGGAGAAGTGACGACATAGCTTGTGACGACATAGGATTGTGATGACAGGACAATAGGGAGAGAGAAGATAACGAAGATGAAGGGGTAACGAACATCACAGCTGGTTACTCTCTTCACCACTAATTACCGCTCTGCATTCTGCCATACAAACTGATCGAGACAATAGAGTTACTCTCTCTCCACCACTTGTCACCATCTGCACCCCTCTTGATAACTCACCGAGATGAGGTTGAGAAAGATGATTCTCTCTTCAGGCACCCCTCGGTGCAGCAGCAGCTCAATAGCCTTGATGGCAGAGCGGCCTGGAGGGGAGAGAATAGGGGGGAGAGAAAGTGAGGCAGAGAATGTCGAAGGGTAACCACGATGGTTCAGACCCTCCCCAGGCACTGAGGCACATGGAGAGCAGAACAGCACCTACGTTTCGATAGAGAAAACATACGTCAAGCACGTGTAATCAAGCCCACCCAAACCAACCACCCCTCGGTGCAGAAGCAGCAGTGCAATGGCTTTGATGGCAGCACGATCAAGGAGCCCTGATTAAGGCACCCCAATGAAGGCCTCTGGGGGCCTTGATGACCTTGGCCTGTGATTCAACCAGGTCGCGCTGGTCCCTACGCCAGTGATCACCTGAGGCGGTCCCTACGCCTGTGATCGCCAGTAAAGTAAGGACTCACCTGAGGCGAGCACAGGGTCCATCAGCATCACATCACATGCATCTGGGCGATGTCTCATGGGAGTGATGCGCAAGCACTCACGTTCAAGTGCAAGAGGAAGAGGAGGAAGAGGGAGGAACAGGGAGGAAGGAGGAAAAGCCTCACCTGAAGCGAGACAAGAGTCCAGCAGCATCACATGCCTCTATCTGATGCCCCATAGGAGAGAGAGCGAGCACTCAAGATCAAATGCAAGGCAAGCATGGAGGGGGGAAAGCACCGGGAAACTCTCGCTGGCAGCACTTTGCCCTGTGCACCATTCGCGCATTTCCCGTCAGGCAAACCCCCGCACACCTCGCCGGAACAGCGCATTACCCCTCGCCGTCACAGCGCCACTCCCCTCTTCGTCGCAGTGCCGATCCGATCTCCCTATCCACGCAGTGCCTCTATTCTCATCGTTGCAGCGCCTCTGCCCTCGCCATCGCCGCGACCACGCTCGCACATTACCGCGGCCGCGCACTCAGATCACGCCATCCCGGGGCTCACGCGGCGATTCCACGTCGCTGCAACGACGAGAATAGAGGCGCTGCGCCAATAGGGAGATCGGCGCTGCGACGAAGAGGGGAGATGTGTTGTGACGGCGAGGGGTAATGCGCTGTTTCGGCGAGGTGTGCGGGGGTTTGCCCGACCGGAAATGCGAGAATGGTGCGCGGAGCAGGGTGTTGCTAGCGAGAGTTTCCCGCTGCTTACTTAATAGGCGGAAAAAGTCTCACCTGAGGCGAGCATAGAGTCCAGCAGCATCACATGCCTCTGTGCTATGTCTCGGGGAAGAGGAGAGAGGGAACGCTCATGCTCATGTTAAAGGAGAGGGAGGAGGAGTGTAAGCCTCACCTGAGGCGAGCACAGGGTCCAGCAGCATCACATGCCTCTGGGCAATGTCCACGGGTAGAGAGACGTGAAGCACTCACAATCAAGTGAAGAGGGAGGTAGGGTGGTCAAGCCTCACCTGACGCCAGCACAGGATCTAGCAGCATCACATGCCTCTGCGCTATGTCCCGGGGGAGGGGAGTGGGCAAATGCTCATGACTTGCAAGGAGAGGAAAGAGCAAACACTCCTTGAAAGGAGAGAGGGGGGGGGAGTGTAAGACTCACCTGACGCCAGCACAGGGTCCAGCAGCATCACATGCCTCTGGGCAATGTCTCGGGGGAGCTTCTCGTATATGAGCTGGTGGGGGATGGTAGAAGGGGGAAGGGAAATGAAGAGCACAGGGAGCGAGGGAGGAAAGATGAGTGGGCGGAGAAGAAAGAATGCCTCTGTGAGATATCTCGGGGGAAATTCTCGTATATGAGGTGGTGGGGATGGGAGGGGCGGGGAGAGAGAGGGGTGGGCGGGGAACATGGGGAGGGAGAAAAGAGAAGAGAGGATTGGAGGAGATGTTGAGAGGTTGAGGCTTCAGTCGCCTTTTGAGGCGCCTCAAACAAAGCACACACATGCAATAACATGGTAAAGATAACCCCTTCAAGCACAAACGTGCAATCATGTGCGGAGAGCGCAGTGTGAAAAGGCCTCACCTGCTTGCCAAAGCCACCCTCCCTGTGGATGGGTGTTCGGCCCATCTTCACTCCCTTTCAAATTGCCGCCGACGTAAAGATTCACCAACGCATGCATGTGCATACGAACGAGCACAGGAAAAAAAAGAGGAGAGAGAGGGAGGGAGAAAGAGGGGTGGTTTCCTCCTCACCTGTTCGCTGTGGTCACCCTCCCCAGCAGCATGCAAGAACAAACAAAGTATGATGCACACATGCATGCACACACAAACACACACACACACAAAACAGGGTCTGAGTCTGAGCCTCACCTGCTTGCCATAGTCCCCCTCTCTGTGAATGAGTATCTTCCCAATCTTCACTCCCTTGCAGCACGCCCTTAGTGCATTCTCCATGCTCTCGCCACTGCCATGGGGACCAAGCGCCACATGCACGTGGGTTCAGATGAAGCAGAAAGCAGAAAGGTGCATGGGACAGAGAAATCCAATCCCTTGCAGCACGCCCTTGGGGCATTCTCCATGCTCTCGCCACTGCCATGCAAGAGAGAGGCACATGTGTGCGATGTGAGAGGCACAAGAGAGAGGCACATGAACATGTGTGCCGTTTGACAAAAAAAGAAGGATGCATTTGGATGGGCGTTCACTCCCTTGCAGTACGATCGTAATGCACTCTCCACACTCTCGCCACTGCCAGGAGGCAACGAGGCATACAAGGTGGGGCGCAAGCACATGGGCTCATTCATTGAATGGGACAGGGGAACGTCACTCCTTAGAAGTATGCCTAGCATCCCCCCCTCCACACACTCACCCTGTCTGTAGGCCATACCTTGGAATAGTAAACACTCCACAGAGACGAGAAAACATAAACACACAGACAGAGCTACATACTCAAGCATAATTAGAAATGCAACTAGGCATACAAACCATGCCTAGTACCCCACCGTCCCTTTAGGCCATACCTACCTTCGAATTATGGACACTCCACAGAGAAAACATGAGCGCACAGACGCAGTTACATACTTCAGCTTAACGAAAAATGCCTAGTACCCCACACTCCCCGTACGCGTAGGCCATACCGACCTGCGAATTATGGACACTCCACACAGCTTCTTGCTGAAGTTGATTCCCACATACGTGGAACCTGCATTGAGGGGGGGCAGGTGGAGTCGGGAGGGGCTGAGAGGGTCAAGTCAAGGGAGGAACCGAAGGGGGTGTAGAGTGATGAAATGATGGACACTGCACAGGGCTTCCTGCTAAAGTTGATGATGCCCGCAGCCCGCATATGTGGAGCCTAGAGAGGAAAGAGTGGGGGAGAGAGAAGGGGAGGGGAGAGCAGTGTTTGCTTTGCGCGGCTCCAAACAGCTTTTGAGGCGCCTCAAAAGTCGTCTCTCTACCCGCAATTTTTTTTTTTTTACGCGCCTCAAAAGGGGAGGGGAGAGCAGTGTTTGCACGGCGCACGGCTCTAAACAGCTTCTTGCTGAAATTGATGCACGTATGTGGAGCTTGAAGGTGGTCGAAGGGGACGGATGGGTCGAACGGGGGCGGCAAGACTTAACCAGACCTAGGACAACAATGATACAAGACCAGCTCCTAAACAACATAGTTGCTGCCACGTTAAGTCATGACACCTAACTGGGGCCCACTCGGACATACAAGACCAGCTCCTATAGTTTTTTACTTTGAAATTCACAGCTTCATGCTGATGTTGATTTCCACATGTGTGGAGCCTGAAGGTGGTTGGAAGGGAACTGATGAGTCGAGCGCAGCTCCTAATCGTTCCATCTGTCCCCTTCCGACCACCTTGTACAAGAGGCGGATGGGACGCCTATGATAGAAGAGCAGCTCCTGTGGTTTCTGATTCCGAGTTGCCATGCCACCATCCCTGCAGTTTGACTTTTGAGTCGACTCAAAAGTCACCGAGATGCCACCATCCCTGCAGTTTGACTTTTGAGTCGACTCAAAAGTCACCTAGATGCCACCACCATCCCTGCAATTTGGGAACCACTTTTGGGAATTCTCAAAAGTGATTCTGATTCCGAGATGCCAGGCCACCATCCCTACAGTTTCACTGCCCAGGAATGTCTGAAAACTGCAGGGATGGCAGGAATGCCAGGGATGCCAGGGATGGTGGCTTGAATTGCAGTGGAACGAAGGCGGTTAAGTACTGGGGTGGGTTGAATTGAAAATAGCAGGTGAATAGTTGCAGCTGCGATGATCCTATGCCACTTACCAGTGGGGGTGGTGACTTGAATCTCGGTGAAAGGGAGGTGGCCCAACCCATGCTCCACAAGCTGATGAGAATAATGAGGGAGGGGGGGTTGTAAGAATGGAAACAGAGAAAGGAGTCACTAAAGGCGTGAGAAAAGCGGGTAGCTCAATCAGTCCATGCTTGCAATCAGTCCATGCTTGCAATCAGTCCATGCTTGCAATCAGTCCATGCTTGCAATCAGTCCATGCTTGCAATCAGTCCATGCTTGCAATCAGTCCATGCTTGCAATCAGTCCATGCTTGCAATCAGTCCATGCTTGCAATCAGTCCATGCTTGCAATCTCCAAGGGAGAGGGAATCGTGAAAAGGGAAAACGGAATGGTCAACAAAAAGAAGTGCCAAAAAACAGACGGAACAGAGAGGTAGCCCATGATCCACCAGCTGAGGATGATGGTAAGAAGGAAATACAGGAGAGGCGGATTGGTGGAAGAGAAATTTAGCGGCACGCTTGAGCACTACATTTGAGAATACTAGATTCGTGTCGTCTTTGAGATAACTCAAAAGTGCAGCGCCTTGCATGACTGCAGCGCCGTGTGCGCCTTTCATGCAGAACAAAAGGACCAGCGAACGGCAGGTGTGCACCGAAATAGGGGGATAGATGAGCGGGGAGGAGCGATGGATGAGAGCCACGGAATGGGTAAGTGGGCTCATCAGCTTGATTGGTTTGGAACAGAGAATTCGACGTACGAGGTGAATGAGGTGGTCGACTTTTGAGTCACTCCCAACCAAGAGACGGTCGACTTTTGAGTCACTCCCAACCAAGAGACGGTCGACTTTTGAGTCAATCCCAACCAAGAGATGGTCGACTTTTGAGTCACTCCCAACCAAGAGGCGGTCGAATTTTGAGTCACTCCCAACCAAGAGACGGTCGACTTTTGAGTCAACTCAGAAGTCAATTCGACGTACGAGGCGAATGAGACGGTCGGCATGCCCATCAAAAGACAAAGCTGTGCTTTTTGTGGCATGGGTGAGAGCTTGTGATGGGTGAGTGCAACAGTGGCATGAGAGTGAGAGCGCAGCGCCTTGATAGGACAGAGAGGGGGTTATGATAAGAGTTCGACTTACGAGGCGAATGAGGCGGTCGGCATAGAAGACAAAGTTGTGTTTTTTGGTGTCCCTGTTGCGAATGAGCGTGTGCATGCCTCGCACCTGGTGGGAAGAGACAGAGAAGAGTTGAGAGAGGGGAAGGAGATGCAAGTGGAGTGTGAATGAGCCACACAGTCAGTGTGAAAGTAGAGGGTAGACACGTTGCAATTCAGTCAGTTGCCATGCTTTTTTGTTTTTTTTTTGTAGGGATGAGTCAGTTGCAATTCAAGGTGTGTGCACGCACACACATACACATACGTGCACACAGCTGCCCCACATCACACCACACAACGCCACACTGAACCACACCACACCACGCACCTGGAACGTTGACTCCATAACGTGTACGTTGCTGTAGATCTTCCTCAGATCGTGTTGCCCCAGCTTCGACCCTATGTGCTGCACTATCAAGTTCACTGCCACGTGGTTGTTACCGCCCCACACCACAGCACAGCACACTTCACCGCACCACATACTGCCCCGTAACGCTCCATACCACACCACACTGCACGACACCACTCTTCACACCTGGAAGGTTTACTCTATGCCGTGTACGTTGCTGTAGATCTTCCTCAGGTCATGCTGCCCCAGCTTTGAGCCTCTGTGCTGCACGATCAGGTTCACTGCCACGTGGTTGTCACCGCCCCACCCCTCCACCATACCACAGCACAGCACACTGCACCACATCACACCACACCACAAAACAAAACACCTCGCACCTGGAAGGTTGACTCTATAACGTGTACGTTGCTGTAGATCTTCCTCAAATCGTGTTGCCCCAGCTTAGAACCTATGTGCTGCACTATCAGGTTCACTGCCACGTGGTTGTCACCGCCCCGGGGAATGATGATGTCAGCAAATTTCTTGGAGGGAAGGACGAAATCATCAAAGGCTGGCTTGACGAAACGAGCGTACTGGATTGGATTAAGGGAAAGGGGATGGAGGAAGGGAAGGGAAGAAAAGGGGAAGGGAAGAAAGGAGCGGGATGAGATGGCAGGGAAATGATGATCTGTGTGCTGAATCTAAACTGCGTGGTTGTCACCGCCCCTGAGTGATTGATAATGTCGGGGATTCTTGGTTAAGGAAGCATGAGAATCATCCAAGGCTGGCTTGACAAAGCGAGCGTACTGGGTGAGAGGCGGAGGGATGTATAGGGTAAATGGAAGGGGGAGGGATGGAAGCGTAGGGATGGGAAGGAAAGGGAAGGAGAGGGAAGGAATAGGAAAGAAACGGAAGGAAAACGAAAGGAATGGGAAAAAGGTGAAAGGGCAGGGAAGAAAAAAGGAAGGCAGGACAGGATGGAGGGAAAACGGAGTGCAAGGGTATACAAAGCCTAGGTTCACAAAGCAAGCATACTGGAATGCAGGGAATGGAAGCAGAAATCACATCTGGTCAATATCTCTCGATATAATCACACACACCCGGTCGATGGCCCCTCGCACGTCGATCCGCAGGGACACGCTGGAGCGACGAGGATCTTCTTGAGAACATGAGCAATCGGCTGCCGTGTCTGCGAGAGTTCAGCATCAGCGACAGCGGACGTTTCACAGAACAACTCGAGCTGGTCACCTTCTTGACCTGCCTGCGCGGCTTGAAACTCTCCAGCTGCACATTCGACGGACTGCCTGACAGCCTTGTGGACATGCCTGACTGAAAACGCTCCTGCTAGACGAGCTCAATCCCGATGCGAGATTTCCTGACTCATGCAGTTGCCTCAAGTCCCTAGAAACGCTGGTCATTACACAATGCATGCCTCTAGTCGAGTTACCACATCCGCTGGGCGCTTTCACTGCACTCAAGACCCTCTGCCTTGACGGTTCTCCCTTGTCCACTCTCCTAAACTTGGAGAGTCCTTATCCATTCATCTTCATACCATGAAAACCCCCCAAGAAAAGTGAGCAAGGGAGAACTGCCGAGACAGAGGATCTTGAGTGAAGTGAGAGCGCTCAGTGGGTGCGGTAGCTCAGCTAGAGACGCGCAATGTGTAATGACCAGCGTCTCTAGGGACTTGAGGCCGCTGCATGGATCAGCGAATTCCGCATCGAGTTCGAGCTCGTCAAGCAGGAGCGCTTTCGGTCGTTCATATCCCCAAGGCTGTCAAGCACTCCTGAATGTGCAACTGGAGAGCTTAAAGCCGCGCAGGCAAGTCAATGAGGTGACCTGCTTGGGTTGTTCGTGGAAACGTCTGCAGTCGCTAATGTTGAGCTCCCGCAGACACGCCAACCAACCGTTCATGTTCTCAGGGAGATCCTCCAAGTCCTCGCTCCAGCGTGTCGCTGCGGATCCTCCTGGCCTATCTCATGTCAGCATCTGTCTGTGTCTCCAAATATGGTCCCCTTCCTCCTATTGGTCCAGGTCAATCAATGAACCACCCCTTGGTTGGTGGATAATCTAGACCCTTCTATTACGAAAAGACCTGCTGAACCACCCCCTGCTATAGCCACACATGACAAATCAAACCTCATTATGATCACACCTGAACTCGTTATAATCACACCACACCTAATCTCATATACTCACACTTGATCTCATGTAGTCACACCCCATCTCATATAATCACACCTGCCCCTTGCATGTCGCGTCCTCACTCCAGCGTGTCCCTACGAATCCTCTTGGCCAATCGCATGTCGGGTGACCTGGAATATTGCCACACACACGCAATCTACTCCCTCCCTCTAGGTCGATCACCTCTTGTTGTAATGGCATCTGATCTTTTAGTACACTTGATCAATTACCATTCATTATAGTCATACCCCCCCATTGTAATCACCTGGTCGATCACCCCTTGCACGTCTCGGCCTCGTTCTAGTGTATCCCTGCGAATCCTCCTGGCCAATCGAACGTCGGCATCTGTGTCCACGAAGATCTTCATGTTCATCAGCGCTCGCACCCTCGCATCGTGGAACACCAGAATGCCCTCCAGAATGATGACGTCAGCAGGGTTGGTCTGATGTTTGTTGAATAGTCGGAAGGGGGCGAGAGAGGGATGGAAGGGAGGAGGGGATGGAGAGAGAGGGAGGAGGCAGAGGAGCCTTTTATACGTGTGCAAGTGGGTGTAAGGGCATCTCTGTGTATATGCGAGCGCATCTCGGCATAGCATCTGTATCCACTCAAATCTTCATGTTCATATGCCCCAACAACCCGCATCGTGGAGCACCAGAATGTTCTCCAGAATTACCACATCAGCAGGGTTGGCCTGATAGGAAGAGAGAGAATGGAGGGCAAGGGGAAAGAGGGGGGAGAGAAGGGGGGGGGGGGGGGCTGAGAGGGTGTATCCGCCAGCTGTGCTCCGTAGGTGTGTCTTGAATCTATACAACGGGATTTCCATCGATCGACCGACCCACTTTGTTGAGAGCAGTGACAGTATGAGTATGTTCTACGTCTGAAAGCATTCACCTCTCTCACATCCACCTTCCTCATGGCCGTGGATCACTGGTGTCTTGAAGTCATACACCGGGATCTCCACCGATCAGCCCTTCTTGAGACGAAACAGCGAAGATTATGCCCACACAAGCACGGTCGTTTAGTCACCTTATTCCCCCTTCCACACGCACCTTCCGCATGGCCATGCTCTGTTGGTGCGTCTTGAAGTCGTACACTGGGATCTCCACCGATCAACCCTCCTTGGGAATGGTGGTGCATGTGTGTAAGAATACTGTCATATACTACACACCCACCACCCTCCACCCACCTTCCGCACAGCCGTGCTCCGTTGGTGTGTCTTGAAGTCGTACACTGGGATCTCCACCGACCGCCCTTCCTTGAGAGCAATTATCGTTGAGAGCAGCGCGTCAGTATCAAAGGCGTCTGGGAAGAGCGAGAGGACAGGGGAGAGCAGGGGGGGAAGGTGAGCGTAAAGGTAGGGAAGAGTATACCAGCAAAGATCTCCACCGATTATCCTTCTGGGAAAGCAGGGGGAGCAGGGGGAGGGGATTTTTGAGAATTCAAAAAAATCTCTCACGAGAATTCTAAAAGATCGCTCAAAAGGGAAGAGTATAGCAGCGAAGACCTCCATCAATCATCCTTCTGGGAAAGCAGGGGGAACCGGGGGAGAGGAGGAGAGGAGACAGAGAGGAGAGGCGAAGGGTGGAGACAAGAGTGGGGGGGGCGGGAACACAGGTGGGGCAGCTGCATGATGATGGGGAGCAACGAGGTTGGAAACAAAAACGATGGCTACCGGCCGTAGCTGTTGGTGGCTATGCCGTTCAAAGTTGAACAAATGACCACTGAATGATTGGCGACCAAAACGAAGGACTTGATCAAAACGAATGACCTAGCCAGAATGAATGACTGGCTCGCATACTGAAACAAATGGCTTTACCAAAACGAATGACCGGTTACCAGCTTACCAGGATGGTCGAAGTTAAAGTCACTGGCATGTTTCAACTCCTCCTCTGTCAACCCTCGGTAGAAAGAGTCCTGTCAACAAGTCAGCAAGTAAACACACAGAGAGTTTAGGTCAGGAAACATGCATATCACACACATGTGCATGACACTGGCTTATAAGGCGCCTTATAAGGCCCCTAACTGGCATGCTTCAGCTCCTCTTCTGTCAACCCCCGGTAGAAGGAGTCCTGCCAGCCAGCAAGCACGGAAGCACAGAGTTTGGGGAACATGCATGTTGCCACATGCACGGCTTCTGGCATGCCTCAAACCAAACATCCTCACTGGCATGCTTCAGCTCCTCCTCTGTCAACCCGCGGTAGAAGGAGTCCTGCCAGCGAGCAAGCACGGAAGCACAGAGTTTGGGGAACACGCATGTTGCCACATGCACGGCTTCTGGCATGCCTCAAACCAAACATCCTCACTGGCATGCTTCAGCTCCGCCTCTGTCAACCCGCGGTAGAAGGAGTCCTGCCAGCCAGCAAGCACGGAAGCACAGAGTTTGGGGAACATGCATGTTGCCACATGCACGGCTTCTGGCATGCCTCAAACCAAACATCCTCACTGGCATGCTTCAGCTCCGCCTCTGTCAACCCGCGGTAGAAGGAGTCCTGCCAGCCAGCAAGCACGGAGGGAGGCAAGTGAGAACACGCAGAGTTTTCAGCTTAGCGCACATGCATATGCCCATAAACACTCCTCTGTCAGCTCTCAGTACAAGGAGTCATGTCTGTCAGTAAGCAAGCACCGAAGCACACACACAAGCGGGAAGTTTGGGGAGCACGCATGTCGCCTCATGGGCTGTACATGTACAGTACCGCTTCTGAGGCGCCTCAAACGTCCTCACTGGCATGCTTAGGTTCAGCTCCTCCTCTGTCAACCCCCAGTGCGCAGGCAAACAAACAAGCATACAGGTACAGAGTTTTGGTGAACACGCATGTCGCATGTGTCGTCACTGAATCCTACGGCGCCTCAAACCTCCTCACTGGCATGCTTAGGTTTAGCTCCTCCTCTGTCATGTCAACCCTCGGTAGGAAGAGTTCTGTCAGTGCGCACGATGGTTGGGGTTCAGGGTTTGAATGATATTGCCAACTGTATGGCATGGCTTCCAGCACATGCATGCCATAGCTTTTGAGACGTCTCAAAAGTCGTTCAGGGTTCGAATGCTATTGTCAAATGTATGGCATGGCTTCCAGCACATGCATGCCATGGCGTGGCATGGAATGGGGTGCACTGCACTGCACTGCACTGCACTGCACTGCACTGCACTGCACTGCACAGCACTGCACTGCACTGCACTGCACTGCACTGCACTGCACTCCTCCATCTCACACCCCACCATACATCACATGCTGCACTGCTTAGTTTGCACCGCACTGCACCACCTCCCATCTGATGCACCAGCACCACCCAGTGGTCGTGCTGCAGCTGCTGAATAATCAAATGCTGCTGAGTCGACGTAGTTACCTCACCTGGTGCACCACATTGCACCGCACTGCACAGCATCTCACCTGGTGCACTAACACCACTCTATGGTCGTGCAGCTGCTGAATGATCTGCTCACACACTGTTGTCTTGCCCGAAGCCGTCCCTCCTGACACGCCTGGAGTAAAAGGAAAGGAGAGGCGGAAAGAGGGTGGGGAGGAGGAGAGGGGGGCAGGGGAGCCAGGTGTGGTTGGGTGGGTCTGTACGGACAAAATGGGTTCACCCACCAATGAGGAGCGGTCGAGAGAGAAGGACGCTGAGCTATGTAGGGAAAGAAGGGGAGAGATCATGGGGAAGTGAACTCACCAATTAGGAACGGCTCCTTGCCGTGAGCTCCAATCAGAGAGGTCAGTGACGAACGGTCGAGAGAGAAGGACGTTGAGTTAAGGAGAGGGGAGAAGTGGGAGAGGGAAGGGGGGATAAGGAAGAAGTCAACCCACCAATGAGGAACGGCTCCTTGCCGTGAGCTCCAATCAGAGAGGTCAGTGACGAGCGGTCGAGAGAAAACGAGGTTGAGTTAAGCAAGGAGGAGGAGGCGGAAGAAGAAGAGATGGCGGAAGGGCGGATGGCGGGCGAGCTGGAGAGAGAGGGGGCGGGGGAGGAGGCGGAGGAGGAGGCGGAGGGGCGGGCGGAGTTTTGGGCGGAGGGAGGGAGTGGAGGAGCAGTGGCAGCAGGAAGGGAGTGGCTGTCGATGGAGGGGTGGAGACCTGATATGTGCACTTGAGAGCTGGTCTGGAAGGAGAGAGGGAGGGGAGGACACACATGCGAAAGGGGTGGCTGTGAGTGGAGGGACAGAGGCGTGAGATGTGCACTTGAGAACTGGTCTCTAGGGGGAAAGGAGAGAAAAAGAGCACTTGGGGAACTTGAGACACGCACTTGGGAGATGGTCATGGTCTGGAGGGAGAGGGGACAGCAAAGAGCAGTGGCTTGATTCCGACCAAAAAAAACAGAGGGTGCAGTGCAATTCGGGTGAGAAGGAAGATGAGGCAGCAGGTCGTGTCTGTCAGTGGAGAACTGGAGTGGAGGCCTGGGAGGCATGCGTGATGTGCACCTGGGAGCTGATATTGAGGGGTAGAGGGAAGGGGAGGACACACATACGAGGGAGACTGCTGAGGTGATTTGAAAAGGGGTGGAAGCTTTGAGATGGAGGGGTGGAGGCCTGAGATGTGCACCTGGGAGCTGATATTGAGGGGTAGAGGGGAGGGGAGGACACACATGCACACGCAATTCATCTCTCAGGCACACGAAGCAGCCAAGAATGTACAGTACACGGACGTGCAGCTGCATACTAAACCGTGAGCTGAACTGCATGCACATTGGCACAGAACCAGCGTGTAGACCAGCGCGCAATATTGAAATCACTTTTGAGAATTCTCAAAAGTGATTTCAATAGAACCAGCAGCGCGCCGAGCCAGCGTAAGAGCCAGCGCTACAGAACCAGCAGCGCGCCGAGCCAGCGTGCAGAAGAGCACAGTAAACCAACAACGCGCTGAGCCAATTACCTCGAGGGTTTTCTCGAGATCCTCCAGAGCGTTAGCCATGCTGCACCGGACTGTACCGGACTGCACTGGACTGCTTCCCCGCAAACGAAGTTCTGGCTAGCTCCCTCCTGGGTTCGACTCAAGTTGTCACCTTAAGAGATTTTTGCTAAGTCTGCTGCCTGATGCTGTTGTTTGCTGGTTCCTTGGCCTAAATGATGCTAAAGCGTCTAATCCTGCTCACACACTCTGTCCCACATCAGCCATGAGAGAAATCACTCTGCAGAAAAAATGCCAATTCTCCTCGTCAGACATCCATCGTCCTATACTTAATCGCGGGTACGTCGTGAGATACTAATCAGGCACGACAATACTAGGTATGTCGGATTATCTATGAAGCACGAGTATTCGCCAACAGCTGGATGAAACTAAAGGCAGATCACGCAGTCGGTCAGTTTACAATCAAAAGGGACGACTGGTAAGTAGCCTCGCGAGCTGACGACTGGTAGTCGGGCCGAATTAAGGACGAGTACTAAGACGCGCTTCGGATAAGCTAACTGTTAACCAATGCAGAGGGTAGCTGCGACGTAGAGCGACAAATTGCCGCAAGTGACTTCCAAATGACAAGTAACGCAGAAGCCTGGGACAGACCGCGATTAACTCGACCTAATGGTTAGAGCATCGCCGCCTAAACGGCTATTTGAATGGCACGGCAGGCAGTTCTGACAGTCAGTCGGGACTAGTGAATTCAGGGTGTACTGTAGTTCTCCATTGCGGTTTGATGAGATGTTTTGCGTGGTTGAGCGCGGTTGTTCATCAGGAAACCAGAACGGTTGGGTAGGGTGCTTCGAGTTTTTTAATGATCTCCTAGGCGGAGTGTGTGCTTCAACGAGGGCGAAATTCGCACAATTTCGCCGTCAGCCCTAGAAGCGAAGTTCCAGGAGCCCAAGCCTTGTCAACTGAAATGTCTGTCCAGCGCGAAACCCAGTCAGATTTGGCCCAGCCCGGGGCTCTCTGAAGAACCTAAGAAGCGCTGGTGTGTGCTGATTCGCTAGGTTTAGGCATGGTAAAACTCGACAGGTCAGCCATTTACCCCAGCTTCGACACGGCCTAGGGATCCTACCTACTTGAGATTGGCAGCTCCTCCTGCAACGCAAGGACGGCGCATAACTTTGTCACTCGCCTTACCTCCAGCCCGCAGGTCAGTACGGGTCGTGTCGTGTTCTGAGAGGAAATTAGGAGCTTGAGATACTGAGATCTGGAAATGAGCGACTTTCCTAACTCCTTGGTCATTTAGCTCTGAGTATTGAGATCTCGTATCATACCTTTCCTAATAGTTCTTGCGGTCAATCCTTGGGAGTTTAGATGGAGCGTCTCTCACACATTGATCGACTCTCAGATGACCTTCTTACGAGGATTTTATGGTTTCAGGATGCGTTGCCTTTCCAGAAAGGTTCTGATTCCAAAGAGTGCGTCTCGCTTCCTGAGTGGCATTTTAGGGCGAACAAGCTTTCAACCTTCAGAGATGCAGCATACAATTTGCTCATCGCGTCCGTATGCAATCGCTGGCGTCATCTTGTTAAGCGTCAAATCAGCAGCATGGTAGCTCAGGAGGACCTTATTGTATCTCGTCAAGATCTGGCGAACGCCGTGGCTTGTTTCGACAACCTCACGAGTCTTTACCTGAGCGACGAAAGTGTCGAGATGATTGACAACGCTTTCCTCGCTCGACTTGCCTCCTCACGACCTAAGCTGAAAGCTCTTCACGTGGGTCGCAAGATTACCCCGACGGAGTGTGGAGGAAACAAGGATGATCACCCAGTTAGTGAAGCGGGTCTGGAGATTTTATTCCTGAAGTGCACTCAACTGGAGGAAATTACACTTCACTGCCTCCACAAAGATACTGAGTTACCGGAATCCTTTTTTCAGCTGCAGCATCTCCGTACAGTTTCTCTAACCAACGTCTCAGCCTTGACATTCTCCAGATTTTCAAAACTTTCTTCTCTCACATCACTCGATATTACTGTTTCCAGATTGACATTTCAGCAACTGTCAGGCCTCGCTCGCATCCCAAGACTTTCCATACTTTCGATTTCCAGTGAAATTTGTCTATCCAAGAA
The DNA here is from genome assembly GCA_947470075.1 of Closterium sp. Yama58-4. Taxonomy (NCBI): domain Eukaryota; kingdom Viridiplantae; phylum Streptophyta; class Zygnematophyceae; order Desmidiales; family Closteriaceae; genus Closterium; species Closterium sp. Yama58-4. The sequence continues at coordinate 337,430 of CANIUD010000091.1, read as the reverse complement.
TGATCCATCATCTGCAACTTTCCCAGCAGCGCAGCTGCCTTATCTGAAGACGCTCGAGTTCCAGGTCTCTAGTCCGAATTTCACTTCATTGTTCCCTGGAGGATCACCTTGCAGTCACCTAGAACAGCTGGTGATTACCAAATCCACCAACCTACAGCGACTTCCCGATGACATTGGAGAGTTGTTGCCGTCCCTGCGTGAGCTGACCATTCGGAACTGTTCTCAGCTTGACCAACTCCCCAATAGTATTACAGCCCTAACTAGATTGGAGTGCTTGTCCATTACTGGGTCCAGCCTGCTTCAAAACCTACCCAAGGATTTTGGACAGCTGCCTGCGCTGAAGTCGCTGATGCTGGAGAGTGTGTCTCTTTCGGGGGTACCTGACTCCTTCTGCCAAGTTACCACTTTGGAAGAGCTGTCCCTAGTTAACTGCTATAAGATTAACCAGCTGCCAGCAGATTTCTGCAGCCTCACATCTCTCAAGACACTGAACCTCAAGAATTTGGAGCTGTGGGTGCTTCCAGAGAGAATTGGATGGCTCGGTAACCTCGAGACCCTTCACCTGCATGATTGCACGCAGCAGCGGCTCTTCCCTTCGTTTGCACAGCTGACTTCTCTAAGGAGTCTTGAGCTTGGCGAGTGCGCATTTACAGTGCTTCCTGACGGTCTGGACAATTTGAGTAACCTGAAACATCTCAACATTCATGACTGTGATGTCAGGGAGATACCAGATTCCATTACAGGGCTCACTAGCCTTGTGACCTTCATCATTGAGGGTTGTCAACAGCTCTCTTTGCTGCCAAGAAGCCTAAGCAGCCTCATGGAGCTGAAGTTTTTAAAGATAACATGGTGCGGACAACTGTGTGGATTTCCTTTGTCGCTGCCGCTCTCCCTTGAGATTCTGGTCTGGTACTCAAACAACCGGGCTGATTCGCTGTCTCAGATTTCCCTGCCGCCTTGTCTGCAGCAGTTGGAGCTGGGGTTGGAAGACAATGAGTTTCCACTCCCCTTGGAATCACTTTCTCAGCTCCACATCCTGTGTCTCTGCAGTGCTAAAATGATTCAGCTCCCACGAAGCATGGGTTTGGCTTTTCAGCAGATACGGGAGTTGCAATTGTACAAATTTGAAGAGCTTAGGGAGCTGCCGGACACATTGTCACAGCTCCAACATCTGATATTGTTAGAGGTCGTTGAAGCACCCAAGCTGACGTCAATCCCTGATGGCATCGGAGCATTATCCAGGTTGATTGAGCTGGATCTGTCAGGATGTAAGGCCCTGCAACAGCTACCATCAACACTCACCCAGCTTAGCTGCCTCTCTATTCTTACACTTGAATATACTTCCATCAGCTCCCTTCCTCCCAGGTTTGCACAGCTGACCAGGCTCAGAACGCTCAAACTCTCTTGCTGTAATCAATTGAGGGCCTTGCCAGATGATTTGACCGAGCTGAAGATGCTGCAGCATTTGGATGTTAAAGGATGCAAGCAAGCGCTCGATGGCATCTCCCGTGCACTGCGCTATGGACTCCGGGACATGCATGGGCTGAAATTCATGAAGTACTAGCTTGATAGGACCATAGTGTGTCTGGTGATCTGAGTCAATTTGGTCAAGTGCCATGTTTCTTTTTTGTTAGCCATTGTCTGATACGCTCTTCAGAGCGTATGTGGAGTGTGTACGTGTGCATAATTTGTGTGATGGATGTTGAAAGTCTTGGTTGATTTGAGTAAGTGGTACATTTCAGAGAGCTTCAAGTCCAAGCTGGCTTATTTGGAAAAGGAGCTACGGTATTACTAGTCCCTCAGGCGTGCTCTAGTAAAAAAACAGCAAAAAAAAAAAAAAAAAGGTAGAATGTGCACCACATTTGACTAGGCCAATTGTCATTGTAGCTCCAGCTTGAATGTTTGCACACTAGTCATCACAAATAAACGTCCAGCTCTCAGTCGGCGTCTGCCTTTTCCATGCCAAAATTCTCTTCACTGAACCCTCCCAATGAATCTGCCTTTCTGAACTCAAATTACCGCACCCCTCTGTACCTCTCGTAACCACTCTCAACCACTCTGGTGCCGCTCTCAACCCCTTCGTTTCAGTCACTCTCTTCAACAGCACCAATGCTGACGACGACCTATTAAACCCCTCTCGCGTGGGCCTTCTGCCTTCTGTTCATACCCCACCAAACCCCGAGATAATACACCAAATTCCTAAAACCTGACTCTTTCCCCTTCCTCCTCCCTCCCCCAGGTTCTTGTTCCTTCCGTTTCAGTCACTCTCTTCAACGGCACCCATACAAATGACTTCTCCTGGTGTGCAGGTGAGTGGGGTGAGTGGGATGAGTGGGATGAGTGGGGCGAGTGGGGTGAGTGGGATGAGTGGGGTGAGTGGGATGAGTGGGGTGAGTGGGATTAGGGATGAGCAAGGGGCGAACACGAACATGTTCGTGTTCGCCCCTACACGAACACATCCGTTTGCCGAACCGAACAGTGTTCGGTTCGGCGAACACTTTCAGCAAAAACAGGTGTTCGCCGTTCGCCTGTGAAGGCGTGTTCGGGCGAACCTCGAACATGTTCGTGTTAGTCGCGGGGCAAATTGCAGCAGCGGCCCGAACACGAACGTGTTCGGGCGAACCTCGAACACTGTTCGGCGAACACGTTAAGCAAAAAAAACAAACCTGTTCGGTTCGCCTCGAACATGTTCGAGGCGAAATGAACAGGTGTTCGTATCTGTGCTCATCCCTAAGTGGGATGAGTGGGGTGAGTGGGATGAGTGGGGTGAGCGGGGTGAGTGGGGTGAGTGGGGTGAGTGTCTGAAAGCCTTTGAGGTACCCTGAAGTCTCTCTACCTTCAGATTCTGGGTGCACTGGTTCAGTAGGGGATCCACACGCTGCCCAGTTTGAGGCCTCTTTTTCCGTTGCTTATCCGCAGTTTTTTACCCTCAAGGCACCTTGAGGCACCTTGCTGTGCACTGTTTCGATACGCGATCCACACTTTGCCCTGCCTTTACAGCAGACTGCCCTTCAGAGGGACATTGCTTTCTCTCCCTTCGCTCTCCATTTCTCTTCCCCACTCTTTCCTTCCTCCAGTGCTCAGAGCAGCCGGCCTTCCCAAATGTGATCCGGCTGCAATTCCCTAATTTCCTTGCACCCCTTCAACCCCCCCAACTCCGCCCCATCCTCTCCCACTTTCTCCCACTGTTCCACTTTCACCTCCCCGTCTGCTCTTTCCTCCTGAATTTAGTGGGAATGTCAGTCAGGCTTACTTGGGGCTCCTACTTGGGGCTCCATTGAATGTCAGGCTTACTTGGGGCTCCATTGAATGTCAGGCTTACTTGGGGCTCCATTGAATGTCAGGCTTACTTGGGGCTCCATTGAATGTCAGGCTTACTTGGGGCTCCATTGAATGTCAGGCTTACTTGGGGCTCCATTGAATGTCAGGCTTACTTGGGGCTCCATTGAATGTCAGGCTTACTTGGGGCTCCATTGAATGTCAGGCTTACTTGGGGCTCCATTGAATGTCAGGCTTACTTGGGGCTCCATTGAATGTCAGGCTTACTCATCAAGGACCTGGCTTCTTATTGGCCCTGCCTGCCTTTCACCCCTTCAATCCCCCACACCCCCCCAGGTGAGTGGGGGTTGAGGTGGGTGGGTTGAGGGGGGTCAGCTGAGGGGGTTTTTGCCTATTTTCCCCCCAGTATTTCCTGAAAGGCCAAGACTTACCTAGTCTGCCCCAGTTTTTCCTGAACAGCACCTCTCTGCCTTAAACTCACCCCTCCGCCTCCTTCCGGCTCGCTTAATCCCCTTCCTACTCTTGAGATTTCTCAGAAGTGAGTTTAATCCCCTTCCTATTCTTGAGAATTCTCAGAAGTGATTTTAATCCCCTTCCGATTCTTGAGAATTCTCATAAGTGATTTTAATCCCCTCCTTAATCTCCTGTGCTGCCCTTTCCGCTCCGCTTCCCAGAGCAGGCGGCCTGCCATAAGTGCTTCTCTCTCCTTCCCCAGCCCACCCTCCATCTTCCTCTCGCTCTCTTCTTTCCAGGCTGTAGCCAGGGCTGAGATAGAGGATGTGCTACTGGCGGTGGAGAGCGAGGAAGATATCTTGTTTTTGAGTCGACTCAAAAGCAGGCGGCCTGCCATAAGTCCCTCTCTCTCCTTCCCCACCCCACACTCCATCCTCCTCTCCCTCTCTTCCCTCCAGGCTGTAGCCAGGGCTGAGATAGAGGATGTGCTACAGGTGGTGGAGAGAGAGGAATATATTTTGAGTGGCCAAAAAAGGTGGGAAGATGTGATAATTGAGAACGGAGAACTCTCTTTAAAATAGTAGAACTACTTTTGAGAATTCCCAATGCCGTAAGGATGGGAGGAAGTGGAAATGAATGGATCAAAGTGAGATCTGATCTGAGGTAGGATTTCTGAGATTTGCGCAGAATAGTGAGCCAGCTTGATTTCTGAGATTTGCGCAGAATAGTGAGCCAGCTTGATTTCTGAGATTTGCGCAGAATAGTGAGCCAGCTTGATTTCTGAGATTTGCGCAGAATAGTGAGCCAGCTTGATTTCTGAGATTTGCGCAGAATAGTGAGCCAGCTTGATTTCTGAGATTTGCGCAGAATAGTGAGCCAGCTTGATTTCTGAGATTTGCGCAGAATAGTGAGCCAGCTTGATTTCTGAGATTTGCGCAGAATAGTGAGCCAGCTTGATTTCTGAGATTTGCGCAGAATAGTGAGCCAGCTTGATTTCTGAGATTTGCGCAGAATAGTGAGCCAGCTTGATTTCTGAGATTTGCGCAGAATAGTGAGCCAGCTTGATTTCTGAGATTTGCGCAGAATAGTGAGCCAGCTTGATTTCTGAGATTTGCGCAGAATAGTGAGCCAGCTTGATTTCTGAGATTTGCGCAGAATAGTGAGCCAGCTTGATTTCTGAGATTTGCGCAGAATAGTGAGCCAGCTTGATTTCTGAGATTTGCGCAGAATAGTGAGCCAGCTTGATTTCTGAGATTTGCGCAGAATAGTGAGCCAGCTTGATTTCTGAGATTTGCGCAGAATAGTGAGCCAGCTTGATTTCTGAGATTTGCGCAGAATAGTGAGCCAGCTTGATTTCTGAGATTTGCGCAGAATAGTGAGCCAGCTTGATTTCTGAGATTTGCGCAGAATAGTGAGCCAGCTTGATTTCTGAGATTTGCGCAGAATAGTGAGCCAGCTTGATTTCTGAGATTTGCGCAGAATAGTGAGCCAGCTTGATTTCTGAGATTTGCGCAGAATAGTGAGCCAGCTTGATTTCTGAGATTTGCGCAGAATAGTGAGCCAGCTTGATTTCTGAGATTTGCGCAGAATAGTGAGCCAGCTTGATTTCTGAGATTTGCGCAGAATAGTGAGCCAGCTTGATTTCTGAGATTTGCGCAGAATAGTGAGCCAGCTTGATTTCTGAGATTTGCGCAGAATAGTGAGCCAGCTTGATTTCTGAGATTTGCGCAGAATAGTGAGCCAGCTTGATTTCTGAGATTTGCGCAGAATAGTGAGCCAGCTTGATTTCTGAGATTTGCGCAGAATAGTGAGCCAGCTTGATTTCTGAGATTTGCGCAGAATAGTGAGCCAGCTTGATTTCTGAGATTTGCGCAGAATAGTGAGCCAGCTTGATTTCTGAGATTTGCGCAGAATAGTGAGCCAGCTTGATTTCTGAGATTTGCGCAGAATAGTGAGCCAGCTTGATTTCTGAGATTTGCGCAGAATAGTGAGCCAGCTTGATTTCTGAGATTTGCGCAGAATAGTGAGCCAGCTTGATTTCTGAGATTTGCGCAGAATAGTGAGCCAGCTTGATTTCTGAGATTTGCGCAGAATAGTGAGCCAGCTTGATTTCTGAGATTTGCGCAGAATAGTGAGCCAGCTTGATTTCTGAGATTTGCGCAGAATAGTGAGCCAGCTTGATTTCTGAGATTTGCGCAGAATAGTGAGCCAGCTTGATTTCTGAGATTTGCGCAGAATAGTGAGCCAGCTTGATTTCTGAGATTTGCGCAGAATAGTGAGCCAGCTTGATTTCTGAGATTTGCGCAGAATAGTGAGCCAGCTTGATTTCTGAGATTTGCGCAGAATAGTGAGCCAGCTTGATTTCTGAGATTTGCGCAGAATAGTGAGCCAGCTTGATTTCTGAGATTTGCGCAGAATAGTGAGCCAGCTTGATTTCTGAGATTTGCGCAGAATAGTGAGCCAGCTTGATTTCTGAGATTTGCGCAGAATAGTGAGCCAGCTTGATTTCTGAGATTTGCGCAGAATAGTGAGCCAGCTTGATTTCTGAGATTTGCGCAGAATAGTGAGCCAGCTTGATTTCTGAGATTTGCGCAGAATAGTGAGCCAGCTTGATTTCTGAGATTTGCGCAGAATAGTGAGCCAGCTTGATTTCTGAGATTTGCGCAGAATAGTGAGCCAGCTTGATTTCTGAGATTTGCGCAGAATAGTGAGCCAGCTTGATTTCTGAGATTTGCGCAGAATAGTGAGCCAGCTTGATTTCTGAGATTTGCGCAGAATAGTGAGCCAGCTTGATTTCTGAGATTTGCGCAGAATAGTGAGCCAGCTTGATTTCTGAGATTTGCGCAGAATAGTGAGCCAGCTTGATTTCTGAGATTTGCGCAGAATAGTGAGCCAGCTTGATTTCTGAGATTTGCGCAGAATAGTGAGCCAGCTTGATTTCTGAGATTTGCGCAGAATAGTGAGCCAGCTTGATTTCTGAGATTTGCGCAGAATAGTGAGCCAGCTTGATTTCTGAGATTTGCGCAGAATAGTGAGCCAGCTTGATTTCTGAGATTTGCGCAGAATAGTGAGCCAGCTTGATTTCTGAGATTTGCGCAGAATAGTGAGCCAGCTTGATTTCTGAGATTTGCGCAGAATAGTGAGCCAGCTTGATTTCTGAGATTTGCGCAGAATAGTGAGCCAGCTTGATTTCTGAGATTTGCGCAGAATAGTGAGCCAGCTTGATTTCTGAGATTTGCGCAGAATAGTGAGCCAGCTTGATTTCTGAGATTTGCGCAGAATAGTGAGCCAGCTTGATTTCTGAGATTTGCGCAGAATAGTGAGCCAGCTTGATTTCTGAGATTTGCGCAGAATAGTGAGCCAGCTTGATTTCTGAGATTTGCGCAGAATAGTGAGCCAGCTTGATTTCTGAGATTTGCGCAGAATAGTGAGCCAGCTTGATTTCTGAGATTTGCGCAGAATAGTGAGCCAGCTTGATTTCTGAGATTTGCGCAGAATAGTGAGCCAGCTTGATTTCTGAGATTTGCGCAGAATAGTGAGCCAGCTTGATTTCTGAGATTTGCGCAGAATAGTGAGCCAGCTTGATTTCTGAGATTTGCGCAGAATAGTGAGCCAGCTTGATTTCTGAGATTTGCGCAGAATAGTGAGCCAGCTTGATTTCTGAGATTTGCGCAGAATAGTGAGCCAGCTTGATTTCTGAGATTTGCGCAGAATAGTGAGCCAGCTTGATTTCTGAGATTTGCGCAGAATAGTGAGCCAGCTTGATTTCTGAGATTTGCGCAGAATAGTGAGCCAGCTTGATTTCTGAGATTTGCGCAGAATAGTGAGCCAGCTTGATTTCTGAGATTTGCGCAGAATAGTGAGCCAGCTTGATTTCTGAGATTTGCGCAGAATAGTGAGCCAGCTTGATTTCTGAGATTTGCGCAGAATAGTGAGCCAGCTTGATTTCTGAGATTTGCGCAGAATAGTGAGCCAGCTTGATTTCTGAGATTTGCGCAGAATAGTGAGCCAGCTTGATTTCTGAGATTTGCGCAGAATAGTGAGCCAGCTTGATTTCTGAGATTTGCGCAGAATAGTGAGCCAGCTTGATTTCTGAGATTTGCGCAGAATAGTGAGCCAGCTTGATTTCTGAGATTTGCGCAGAATAGTGAGCCAGCTTGATTTCTGAGATTTGCGCAGAATAGTGAGCCAGCTTGATTTCTGAGATTTGCGCAGAATAGTGAGCCAGCTTGATTTCTGAGATTTGCGCAGAATAGTGAGCCAGCTTGATTTCTGAGATTTGCGCAGAATAGTGAGCCAGCTTGATTTCTGAGATTTGCGCAGAATAGTGAGCCAGCTTGATTTCTGAGATTTGCGCAGAATAGTGAGCCAGCTTGATTTCTGAGATTTGCGCAGAATAGTGAGCCAGCTTGATTTCTGAGATTTGCTCCTTGCTTCTCCTCGCCCCAAGAGACAACATGAAAGTGCGACTGCTGCATCTTGCCTCATCGCCTCTCCCTTTCCCCTTTCCACCGCCACCACCACTGGCACCACAAAGATCTCTTTTGAGTCGACTCAGAAGTTGCGGCATCTTACCTCACTCACCTCTCCCTCTCCCCTCTCCACCCCGCCAGCAGGTGCAAGCCCAGCTTCCCAAATGCTCTCCTTTTGAGTCGACTCAAAAGTCAGCTTCCCAGGTGCTCTCCTTTTGAGTCGACTCAAAAGTCAGCTTCCCAGGTGCTCTCCTTTTGAGTCGACTCAAAAGTCAGCTTCCCAGGTGCTCTCCTTTTGAGTCGACTCAAAAGTCAGCTTCCCAGGTGCTCTCCTTGCTTGTCTGGAGAAACTCACATGGCTTGTCTGTGTGTTTTTTAAACATCCCCCAACTTCCTCTTTGATTTGAACTCATCTTTTTTCCTTGTGTTCTTCCTCATTGATTTGACAATGTTCTATCATGTCACTTGAGGGCCGTCAAAATACACCTCAATGGTTGCAGATAGTGTGTGTGAGCCAGCTTTGTCCTTGACACTGTTCAATCATGTCAATAATTTATACTTTTGTGCGGACGCAGGCTCATTATGCTCTTTATGCTGATCATATTCGTCCTCATCATCATGCATTTTTGAGACGTTCAAAACTCATCATCCTCATCCTCCTCATCATCCTCATTTTCACGATCAGGCACATTATTCATCATCATTATTCTCCAACTCCTCCTGTCCATCATCGTTACACTTCCCCCTCGTTCCATTCCAGATCCGCTCCTTGCTTTCTCTCACCCCAAAAATCATCTCAGGAGTGCGACTGCTGCATCTTGCCGCACTCGCCTCTCCCTCTCCCCTCCGCACCTCTGCCACCACTGGCACCACAAAGATGCCACCTGCTATCTCACCACTTACATCGCCGCTTGAATACCTACGAAGCCGGCAATATGTGCAAGCCCAGCTTCCCAGGTGCTCTCTGTGCTTCTCTGATGAGGGCTCACATGGCTTCTCTGTGTGATTTTAAAACATCCCCCAACTTCCTCTTTCAAGTCATCTTTTTTTTTCCTTTTGCCCTGCCCACATTTCTCCCCACACTCCCATCCACACTCCTGCCCACACTCCCAACCACACTTCCACCCAATCTCCTACCCACGCTCCCCCACAGTGCCCCTCATCCCACCCTCCCTAGAAACATGTTTACTTTCCGCTCCCTCTAAAGTCAACCTGCTGGTGTTCTCGGAGGGGTTCGACTCTTTCCTTGCTGCCTTGCTGCTGCATTTAGCAGTCTCAGACTCGCATTCCCACCCTCCCTAGAAACATGTTTACTTTCCTCTCCCTCTAAAGCCAACCTGTTAGTGTTCTCAAGGAGGGTCGACTCTTCCCTTGCTGCATAGAGCAAGGTGACTTTTGAGTAGACTCAAAAGTCACCTTGTTCTCAAGGAGGGTCGACTCTTCCCTTGCTGCATAGAGCACTCTCAGACTCGCACTACCCTCCCTCACTCACACGCATAGTACTATTCACACACACACACACACAGACACACACACACACACACACACACACACACACAAACACACACACACTCACTCCCACTTATACACAGGCTCACTCACACAGTCACATACAAACCATGCCTACACTCCAACTCCCGCCCCCAATCACAATCAAATCATATTCACGCTCGCATTCACGCTCCTATGCTAAGTGTGGAGGAGGAGATGGTGAGTCAATAGGGGGAGAGGGTGAGTGGAGAGGGGGAATCGTGAGAGGGGAGGGGGGATGAGTAGAGATGAAGCAGTGGAGAGGATAGATGTCCTCGGTAAATACTGGTACCTTACGAGAGGTATTGAGGTGCCTCAAAACTCTTTGCACCTTTTTCCTTTATCATTTCCACTTGTAGTATCATGCACCATGGTAAACTGCACTATTTATGTTGTAACTTAAGTTAGTAATCGTTACCCTTTCCCAAACTCTCTCCCTACCAGATTGGATCCCTCCTCTTGCAGCATCCCACCTCACTCCCTCCTTCACTCCCCTCTCTGCCACTGCCACCAGCACTGCCACATGGCTGAGGATGCTCAGCCTGTTTGGTTGTGTGCGATTGAAGTTATTGCCATATGATTTGACGCAGCTGAAGGTGCTGCAGTATGTGAAGGTTCATGTAGCAATGTTTTCTGACTTTCTGTTTCAGATGGTGCAACAGAATTGCCTAAAATATTGAAAAACACAAACATGGAATGGATTAGTGAGAAGGTGCCAGCAAGAATCTGAATGCAAGTGTCGGAGCAGCCAATAGATATACATTTTACACCTCTGTGCCTCCTCTCAACCACTCCGTATACCCCAAAACACCAAAGCTGAGACTGCGCCAATCCGACATGGTACCTACCTGTTGAAACACTGCGCCCATCTCAGAGAACAAAGGGTTAAACATCAGTTGAACAAAATCTCTTAGGTAGTTAGTTACCCCATATGTCCAGCTATGTTGAATGTGTAACTAGTACTGAACAAAGAAACAAACAACATTTCAAGCACGTTAGTAACTGCTGAAAGCACGCACTGTCCTATTGACAAGACACATGAGGGCTGGCTAGCCTGTAGCTATTGTAGAAATGTAAGTGCATGTATGACAGTGGTTTTGTCCAGGCAAGCTGGCTTGCAACTGTAGCAAAAACCGTGGGCTTGAGGTTGGTGGCTTGAAGGAAGGTGCTGCTGATTGTCAGCCGAAACTATTGGTGATACCACTTTTGCACATCAATAGCAAAACGCACGAGACAACAATGGCCAAGGTCATGTGTATTGTACCCATAGCATGGGTTATTTTATCAGAGTAAATTACTCTGTTTCTCTGAAAATCAGAGTGGTTTTTGGGGGGTCGCTCTGACGTTTCTGGGTAATTTTTCTGGAAGATAAGTTTTCTCTGATTTGCCAGGGTTTTTTTTAGCTACTCTGATAGACCAGTGTAAATTTCTGGCGAATGCAATTTTCTCTGTACAGGGTACATGCATTTCGACCGAGCCCCCCCCAAAAATGGCTAGCAGGCAAGTATTTCTCTATAGAATGTGCATTTCCTAAATATGTAGTGAGCGGATAGCACAATGGTACTACATACTTTTGTAGGAGCGCGGCAGGCGTGGGTTCAACACTTGAGAGGACACACAGAGTTGGAAAATTAGGTACACTGACTGATCAGAGTTGTTTTTGCAGAAGTTAAGTTTTCTCTGACAAATCAGAGTAACGCTCATGATCAACCCTGATTATCAGAGCTTTGGGAGGCCCACTGCTGGATCTGCTGATGCTGCTGCGACGACTGCTGCTGCGACGACTGCTGCTGCTGCTGCTGCTGCTGCGTCACTGCCACACCCCCAGGACCAGCACCTCATCTGGCCGTACCACCAAACCCGGAACCTCCTCCAGCGCCAGACCTCCCAGACGTACCAGCACCTCCACCGCCTCCACCACCTCCACCCCCTCCACTCCTACGACCACTCTTGCGACGTCGCTGCCCACCAGAGGCAGCAACTGCTGCAATCTTTGTCGGGGCAACAGGCTCAACTCCAGCAGCGGAGGCAGCGGAGGCACTGAGCAGAGACGGGGCACACCCCTCAAAGATAGAGGGAAGCACCGAACCATGAACGAAGGCTAGGGTGCGTAGGCGAGTCTCGATCTCCGTGAGACGCGTCTCAAAGAGGTCGATAGTGAGAGTCGTGGGGTGCACAGTAAGGAAGTGATCCCGGGCAGCCACGAAGCGATCAGGAAGGCGGGTCGCGAGGAGATACAGTGTGATATACATGGGGGGCTGATTCTTAGCAAGAAACTCAGTAGTGCAAGCAGCGCGGAACCTAGCGTCAAGCGAGCGCAGGTGCCTGACCAGGTCACCGATGGTATGGAACGAAGGGAGATCAGGAAATAGGAAGGGCAGAATGAGGCGGCCTAAAGTACCAGACGAAGGAGTGGAGTAGCGAGCAATAACAGCATCCAAACACTCCTTCGCGGTCTTCACCTGGTTGAAGTGCTTCCGCTCGGCCAGCGGGAGGTGGCGGCGGATGGCGAGGCGTGCAGCAGCGTCGCGTGCCTTCCAGCGCCTGTACTCCAGGCTAGCCGCGCGGTATTCCTCCTTCTGCGCCCGCGTGGCGTCATATTGCGGCAAGATCACAAGGACACGGCGGGGTTGGGAGCTCACCCGAAGCGTGGTCGTACAGGGAGACGTCCTGCTGAACCTGGCTCGTCAGGTAGAGCTTGACTTCGAGCAGCCACTCATCGAAGTCGATCGCACGACCCTCCGCATCGAAACGTAAGACCGACTCAATCGCCACAGCAGGAGGCAGAGGCACAGCTGCAGGAATATAAGATGTTAGGAAAAAACATAAAGATTTATGAGTGCTGATAAGAGTGCAAAAGCAAGGTAGAAAAGACATTGAAATCATCCACTAGGATCGCCACAGATCAACGCTCCTTGAGAGCAATGTTTTGAGACGTCTCAAAACGCTCCTTGAGAGCAATGAGAGCTTAGTGCAGAGGGTTGAGTGCAGAGCGTCCGTGCCAAATGCGACTGAGGGGAGTGAGGGAGGGAGGGGAGTAGTCAGGGAGGAGGCAGAGGGAGGAGGCAGAGGAAGGATGAAGGGAAGTCAAAGGTAGGGGACTGGTGGGGAGGGGGAGAGGGAGAAGGCAGAGGGAGGAGACGAGTGGGCACGGCAGAGGGATGAAGCAGAGGGAGGAGACGAGGGAAGGAGGCACGGGAACACAAGTGAGGTAGTGGCACAATGGTCAATCAGTCTATTGATCAACCCTAATTCAGAGCAACAAGGGTGGAACCTTTTGAGCCGCCTCGAAAGTCGCAAGGTAGTGCCACGATGATCAATCACTCTATCAATCAACCCTCCTTGAGAGCAACAAGGGTAGAAACTTGACTGAGTGACTGGTTTCCAACTTACCCAGGACTTTTGAAGTTGAAGTTACTAGCACGCTTCTGCTCTTCCTTTGCCAGCTTGCAAAAAACGTGGTGGTGGTTATCAGAAGCGCCGCATACAGTGGTAACCATATGCACACAGGCTAAGGGTGTTTTTTTACGATTCTCAATGAGTTTTAAGAGTTCTCAAGGGGTTTTTGAGAATTTTCTAAAACGGGGTAATGGTTACCACCAGCACCGCTTACAGTGGTAATTAACCATATGCATACAAACTGGGCTGTGGTTACCAGGACGGTCGAAGCTGAAGTTACTGGCACGCTTCACCTCCTTGGTTACTAGCTTACCAGGATGGTCGAAGTTGAAATCGCTCGCATGTATCAGCTCCTCCTCTGTCAACCCCCGGTAGAAGGAGTCCTGTCAGCATGCAAGCAAGCGAGAAAAAAAGCAAGCAATAACAAACGGGGTTTTCCTTTTAGTGCACATGCCTATGCCTGAAATAGCTCCTCCTCTGTCAACCCTTGGTACGAGTCCTGTCAGTTGGCAAGCAGAGAGATTGGGGAACACGCATGTCGCATGTGTATGTCACTGGCTTATAAGGCGCCTCAGGTGTCGTCACTGGCATGCTTCACTTCACCTCCTCCTCTGTCAATCCGCAATAGATGAAGTCCTGTCAGCATGCAGGACAACGAACAAGCAAGCAAGCAGAGAGTAAGGGGAACAAGCAAGTTTGCATGTGTACGTCACGTCACTGGCTTTCATGGCATCTCAAACCTCCTCACTGGCATGAGTCAGTTCAGCTCCTCCTCTCTCAACCCTCGGTGAAAGGAGTCCTGCCAGCACGCAAGCCGAGAGCTTGGGGAACACGCATGTCGTCATGAATGGGTCTTGAGGCATCTAAAACCTCCTCACTGGCATGCATGCGTAGGTTCAGCTCCACCTTTGTCAACCCTCCGTGAAAGGAGTCCCGCCAGCACGCAGGACAACAAGTGTGCACGTACAGAGTTTGGGGAATTTTCAGGCTTTCCGTGCATGTGCGTGTGTACGTCACTGGCCTTCCATTCCAGGCGTCACACATGTCGTCACTGGCAAGTTCCAGCTCAGCCCCTCCACTCTCAACCTGTGGTAGGAGTCATGTGTCAGTAAAGCAGAGAGTTTGGAGGATACGCATGCGCATGTGCACGTCACTGGCTTTCCAGGCGTCATAAATCTTGTCACTGGCAAGTTTGAGCACCGTATCTCACCTGGAGCACCAGCACCAACCTGTGGTCGTGCAGCTGCTGAATGATCAACTGCTGAGTTGACTTCACAATCACAACTCCTGCTAATGCACCATGTTGCACCACACTGCACCGCATCTCACCTGGTGCACCAGCACCGGCCTGTGGTCGTGCAACTGCTGAATGATCAAATACTGAACCAACTCAACGATCACACCAACCCATCTGGATCACCAGCTTCATCTCCTCTTTCCCGGTGTACCACTTTGTGCCACACTCCACCGTATCTCACCTGGTGCACCAGCACCCACCCAGTCGTCATGCAGCTGCTGAGTCGACCCAGCACTTACAAAACAACCCCATCTCCTCTCTTTCCTTGCACCGCTTTCCACCGCACTGCACCTGATCTCACCTGGTGCCAGGGTGCAAAAAAACGACGTTTTTTTTCATTTTTTTGTCGTTTTTTTCGATATCGTACCGTACGATCGTATAAAACGGAATAAAACGATGAATTTGTGTTTATTTTTTTGGTGCAAAAAAACGATCGTTTTTTTCGATCGTTTTTTTAGTACCAGTACTTACTGTAACGATGCTTTCCTTATAATTCACGATTCACGGTTTAGGACTCCTCTGTGTACGCAAGCAACAAACGCGGATGAGGTAGCGGGAGAATTCGTGGGGTTAGGGTTGCTGGCATGCAGGATTAGTGAATCCACCCAGCGGCCAAATCCACCCAACACGCAGCAGTCGTGGGCCCAACACAGCACACAATTTCAAGCCATCTGCACGTGCACCAATTGCCAGATTCAGATGAGACCCACGTTCGAGGCGCGATGTTCGGAAATTGGGTTTCGCTCAATGCCAACACTTCGCTTCCCTGCTCTCGCTGATTTCGCAGAGCAACGATGCCAATTCGTGCCTTTCAGAAACTAAATTCGTGCATGCGCGAAGCTGAGTGTCTGGGTGTGCGAGGCGACCTGCCACGTTGTACACCCAAATTTACCGCTCGAGCCGCAATAATTTGTCGCGCGCGTCAACTTGTCCTTATAGGGTTGGTCGCGACGTGCCAAATATTTCGCATCGTGCATTTTGCTCTCGCTTTTTTCGCGCGCGTCACAAACTCGTTAGCGCACGTGGGAATGAAGCGCTGCGAAGAATTACATTTCGATTTGCGACATGATTTTCCGTTGCTGCACGTCAGCGAAACCCACATTTGGGTTTGCGACGTGACTTTCCAAGTGCGCTGGACAATTGCGACGTGACTTGCGACGTGGCTTCATCCGCTATCACTTCCCGCTATGCAATTTAGGAATTCGTGGTGTGCGCCACGTTGTCCGCTGGACAATCGCGGAGCACACCCATTCTATCTGATAGTATTCAACGCCTGGCATGAACGCATACTACCAGCAAAAGCTATTCGACGTTTGCAGATAAACGGTCAACTCATCTTGTTATTAGTAGCCACCACAGTGTCTTCACTCCACGTCCATTCTAGCCCTTTCTTGTTAGTGTAGGCTCGTTTTTTCCACCCAACATGCCTAGAGCACGGTCCGCCATGTGGGACCATGTGAAGGAGGACAAAGGCAAAGACGGAAAAGTCCGTCTTCTTTGCATTCACTGCCCCGAGGACAAACCCACTGTCATTCCTGCAAACGCTACAAGAATCAGCGAGCACATCTTAGGGATCGAGAGAGGCAGGCCGAAAAACATAGGGGTGTGTATGTCTGACTATGCCGTCAATCTCCGCCTCAAGAATGCGACGTCTACGGGCAGCCCGAGCAGCTCAACATCCTTGGTGGGGAACGGCCCTAGGAAGGGCCGCCAGCTCGACATCCGTGACGTCACGGACGAAAAGGGCCGTGACAAACTCGATCTGCTATGGGTGACTGCGGTGGCAGAAAACGATTGGGCGTTTCGGGTCTCTGAGTGAGTGGAAACGATATACCCTTGTGTCATGTTTCTTCCGTGGACATCTTCCCTCCCCATTTTACGTGTTAATTTGGTATGGTGTGATAGCGCTCATCTCATGGCTGCTGCAGATTCGTGCCCATCATGATTTGGTTGCTGCTGCAACGCTCCTCCTCACCTTGTTAATATTATGCTTTGCTGGCATGGTTACCACACCCCACAGATCTGTAGCGGTCCAGAACTTTCTGAACGCGTTAGTGAGTTTTGGGAGACCCTACACACTCCCGTCTGCCTACAAAGTCGCGGGCCCATTGCTCGCCAGATTGAAGACAGAGACGGAAGAACTCGTGCGGCCCTTGACAGATTCTTGGGCAACAACGTCGTGCACCATCTCCGTCGATGGATGGTCGTGCTTGAAGAGTCGCGGTTTGGTGTGTGTGTTGGCGCACAGCGACACTGCACCAGTGATTGTCAAAATCGTCGATTCCAAGCTGTCGAAGAAGACAGGATCATACCTGGCTGATCTCATAAGGACGTCAATCGTGGAGGTGGGGGACAACAAGGTGATTCAGGTGGTCATGGACAACGCAAGTAATAACAAGAGTGCTGCCGCCATTCTCGGTGAGGGTTACCCGTCGATTTTCTTCACCAACTGTGCTGCCCATTGTCTCGATTTGATGCTCCACGACATGGGTAACATCGGCATTGTGAAGAAAGTTCTCACCCAGGTCCATCGCATCGTGATGATGGTCAAGGGAAGTGCGAGCGCTGTTGCCCTTTTTCGCACGATTTTCAGCAAGCTGGAGCTTGTTCGGCCAGGTACCACCAGATTTGGCACGCAGGTGATCATGGTCACCCGCTTCTTGGAGGTGAAGGAACAGCTCCGTCAGCTGGTCATCAGTGACCAATGGAAGGAGGTGGCTGTCTCTAAGACCAAAGATGCGAAGAAAATCCGGAAGCTCCTTCTGGATGATACCTTCTGGGAATCGGTCAAAGCAGTGCAGAAATTGATGATGCCGATCTACAAAGTGCTACGAGCAGTCGACACAAGGGCTCTTGCGATGGGATCTATTTACGGGATGATGCTCGAGGCGACCGTGGCGGTCAATGAGGCGGCAGAGGGAGCAGGTAAGCAGTGTTGAACAGCCATTACAAGTGCACCCTAAGCCAAACCAGATTCGTGGCCTAATGGTATTATGTCTTTGTTTGCAGCGACATTCTTCAGGCGTCACAGCAAAGTGCTCGCCGGGAAGAAGAGGTCGGAGTTTTTGGCGGCCATCAAGGGCATCATCGTGCGAAGATGGGATAAGCAGTTGCATAACCCGATGCATGCATTCGGGTGGCTCCTTAACCCGAAGAACCAGCTCGCGCTTGAAGTCCGCAACGACCCCGAGATCATCAAAGGGGTCAATGCGGTGCTGCAGGCACGAGGAGGTGACGTGCAAGGCCGAATCTTGCTGCAAGCCCAGCTTGCTACGTACCACAGAGGTGAGGGTCGTCTGGGGGGGGAAGATGCAAGGGCCGCCGCGATGCTCGTGGAGGGTGGACGTCTCTCACATGCGGATTGGTGGGCGATGTATGGAGGGGAACTCCCCGAGCTGCAGGATTTGGCTGTGAGAATGTTATCACAGCCTATCACTGCGTCGGAAGTTGAGCGATGCTGGTCTGCGATGGCAAGGGTGCAGCGGCGCGATCGCAACCGATTGAGCGCTCAGACCATGATCGATGTCACCACGGTGGCATTCAGTAGGCGCTCGAGGGCTGCATTCGACAAGAAGCAGGAAGAGCGCGCCAACCTTTTTGCAGACCTTGCAGCAGGCTAGCTCAACGAGAGCACTCTAGGAAGAGTGACGACGACGGCACTTGAAAGCTGTGAACCACAGGCCGAAGGCTCTGAACCACGGGTTGAAGAGGAAGAAGGTGATGTCGATTGTGTGATTGACTGGGAAGCTCTTGGCAGCATCGGGAAGAGGAAGAAGAAAGAGGTGACAAAGGGAATCAAGGGAAAGGCGACCAAGAAGCTTAAGAGGAAGCGTTCGGCTGACGAGGAGGAGGAGGAGGAGGAGGAGGAGGAGGAGGAGGAGGAGGAGGAGGAGGAGGAGGAGGAGGAGGAGGAGGAGGAGGAGGACGAGGAGGAGGAGGAGGAGGAGGCGGAGGAGGAGGAGGAGGAGGAGGAGGAGGAGGAGGAGGAGGAGGAGGAGGAGGAGGAGGAGGAGGAGGAGGAGGAGGAGGAGGAGGAGGAGGAGGAGGAGGAGGAGGAGGGCGGGGGGTCCAACGCATGGGACATTAGTGACTTTGATGGTGTTAGATAGAGAGCGATGAGCAGTAACGACCTTTCTCTGTTTTATTTTAATTGCAATCAGGCTAGGAAACTCATCAGCACTGACTTGCCAGAGAGTGTTGGTGGCTGTGGATCTGTTTAGGTTTTTTTTTTTTTTTTTTTTTTTTTTCTGAAATAAAATTTGGGTCTAACAAAAAAACGACGTTTTTTTCCCAAACCTGACCGTAAAAAACGATCGTTCTTTTCAATCGTTTTTTATCGCAACCGTTTTTTTCCACCTTGCCTGGTGCACCAGCACCCACCCGGTGGTCGTGAAACTGCTGAATGACCAACTATTGAGTCAACTCGACAACCACAACTCCAGCTTCTCTCTCTCCTGACGCACCGCTTTGGCAGCAGGGGGTTGGCTGTCGATGGAGGGGTGGAGGCCTGATATTTTCACCTGACAGCTGGTCTGGTTGGGGGGAGGGAGGGAAGGGAGGACACACACACGCAGGCGACTACTGAGGTAAGGAAAAGGCAGCAGAGGGGGTGGCTGTCAATGGAGGGGTGGAGGCCTGATATTTGCACCTGTGAACTGGTCTGGAGGGAGGGAAGGACAAAGAAAGAATGCTAGCGCCTTGAAAGCAGCAGTGTAATCAGGGTGTGGGAGGAAGAAGAGGCAGCAGGGGGGTGGCTGTCGATGGAGGGGTGTAGGCCTGATATTTGCACCTGAAAACTGGTCTGGAAGGGGAGAGGGGAGGACACACAAGCACAGGCGACTGCTGAGGTAAGGAAGAAGAGGCAACAGGAGGATGGCTGTCAATGGCGAGGTGGGGTGGGGTGGAGGCCTGACATGTGCACTCGAGAGCTCGACCGGAGGGGTGGAAGCTTTGATATGTGCACTTGGAAGCTGGTCTGGAGAGGGGGAGAGGGGGAGAGGGGGAGAGGGGGAGGGGGGAGGACACACAAGCACAGGCGACTGCTGAGGTAAGGAAGAAGAGGCAACAGGGGGATGGCTGTCAAAGGAGGGGTGGGGTGGAGGCCTGATATGTGCACCTGAGAGCTGGTCTGGAGGGAGAGAGACGGGAAGAGAGGGGAGGGGAGAGATGCGAAGGAGGCTGCTGAGGTGACTGAAAAAGGAGGTGGAGGTGGAGCCCATATGCACACGTGCCTGGCACGTGCACCTGGGAGCTGGTTTGGAGGAAGAGAGGGGAGAGCACATACCCATGCTCAGACAACGTTTGAGGTGCCTCGAAGAGGGCGTAGAGGCCTGACCCGTGCACCTGGAAGCTCGTCTGGAGAGAGCGAGGGGGAGGAGACCATCCCAAAAAAGGATGACAACCATGCAAAGGCTCTAGTACCGCCAGGGCGTACGAACCAGCCTAACCAGCGTAGAAATTGAGCTGCAGCGCGCCGAACCAGCGCAGTGAACAAGCAGCGCGCCAAGTGTGCAGAACAACGCAGCAAACCAGCAGCGCGGCGAGCCGATTACCTCGAGGGTTTTCTCGAGATCTTCCAGAGCGTTGGCCATGCTGCAGCGCACTGCACGGGACTGCACCAGACTGCACCGGACTGCACCGGACTGCACCTTCACGGAATTCCAGCTAATGCTGCTGCCTGCTGCTGCGTTTCCTGGTGCCTAGCCTAGGCGACGCTGAGGCGTTAAATCCTGTTCACACGCGCTATCCTATGTCAACCCTGAGCTCTGGTCGTCAAACGCCCATCGTCCTTCACATTATCGCGGTACGTCACGGGGATCCTCCTCAGGCACAACGATACCAGGATTTCCAATGTTTTTTTTTTTTGGAGAACTCTCAAAAGGTACGTCAAGGGATCCTAATCATTAAAACCGGACGACTGATCAGTATCCTTGCGGGCTGATGACTGGTAATTGTGCAAATTACGGACGCGTACTAAGAAGCGCTTCGGGTCAGCTCACTGTCAATCAATGCAGAGGATAACTTCGACCTAGATCGATAGGTCGCCGAAGTGCCTTTCCAATCATCAAGTGGCGCAGAAGCCTGCGGCAAACCGCAATCCAGTCAGACTAATTAGAGAGCATTGCCGCCTTGGCGGCTCATGTCCTAGTCAGTTCTGAGGGGCTGGCTGGGACGGAAATAGTGAATTCAATAGTTCGTTGACTGCGGTTTGATGAGATGCTTTGCGTGATTGAACGGTTGGGTAGTGTTTCGATCCAAAGTTAACTCGACGCGCTCATGGAGTCAAAATTCTACACCATTCACTAGCTGGAATATAGGCAATGACATCCATGCATTCTATGAAAAAAGCAAAATGAGGTGAATCTTACCATGTGGAAATAATGGCAATGTGTTTTTATATGCGTGGGAAGTAAAAGTGCGGCTAGGAATTACAATGAAGATACGCAACACAGCATTTGGAAGCATGGTAAAATACTCCAGTGAAACTGACACTGCCATGTAGAATAGGCACGATTTATAAGAACACTGCCTACCATGGCAGGAGAAGGGTAACAAAAGTTATAATCAAAATTCCCACTAGCGTTGATATTACTAATGCTGTAACAGCAGCCTCCCAGCTGGAAAACTTCAGGCCGTCAACACTTGGGCACTCCTCTCTACCGAACAGCCGCACACCTCCACCTGTATCCATAGCACCTGCTACCCTCCGCACATAGCGCTCGGCCCCTTCGAACTCCGGCGGTAAGAGGGAGTTGCTAGAGTTTTCGAGCTTTAAGACATCCCCGCTGCTTTCAATAAAAAGGGGCGCCTCGCTGCCAGGGTGAGGCGACGATCGCTTATGCCCAGCCAATTTAGCCTCCAAGTGTCCGCCGCCTTTGCCGATTCTAGATACCCTATTTGCCGCGATAGCAATCAGCGTTTCATCCGAAACCGCGTCGTGAGCAATCGCACGGCCGCCTGCTGCGTTAGCGGGGCGTGACGCGGAGAAGTCACGGTGACCGTCGGTCGAAGTTACCACTGTCGCCGGGCCACTCCGCGTCCCTGCAAGCAGCCGCGTCGATCCTGCCGCATTTAGGGTTTCCCCACCTGGAACACGGAAAGGATGGCGTCTTCTGACAGTTCCTAGCGAAGCGGCTCGCGGAAGCGGGTCTGGCCCAGGGTCGGACGCGGCTTTTGGAAACACTAGAGCTGCTGCTGCTTCGGGGTTACTACTGGTTGAAGAGCCGCTGTCGAAATCGCAGCAGCTCTTGCGCTGCTTTGTGACTGTACCGAGCGGGAAAATCCGGCATACCGAATCGTGGTGATGCGCTGATCGCTCCGCATCATGCAGTGGCGAGTCAAACGGGGGGGTCACTGTCATCATTGCGCCGCGGCGCGTTGCCGCATCGGCTTCCGCCAATCGCATTGCGAGCCGCCGGTCGATCTGCGCCATCCGCTCCCGCAGCTGTCGCAAGCTTTCGCGCTGCTGCTCCCTTCGCGGCGATGACGTCGCAGACGACGACGACGACGGCAGCGACGACGGCGCCACTGACGATTCCGTCGCCGTTGTCGCCTCATGGATGGATGGTCGCCGTCGCCAGCGGCTCGCACCCTCATGGATAGTCGAGAGGGGTAACGCACTCAACGACCTGCGGCTGCCGCCAAGTGCGGCGTAAGAACCGGCGGCGCCTGTCGAGCCGTCCATTCCCGGCGAAAGCAAATCGAGATTCACAAATTTCCTGGCCAGGTTCCGTCGCTGGACGATACGGTGTCTACAATAACAAGACGTCGTTGATTTGAAAAGAAGATTTCCAGCAGTAACCTGGTCTGCGCATTCACTTGTGCAGAAGATGATCAGCGATATCTCAAACCCACGGCGATCAGAGCCAGTTTTAAGACGTCTCAAACCTCGTCTGCTCGTTAACTTGTGCGGAAGATGATCAGCGATATCTCAAACTCAGGGCGATCAGCGCTAGTCGAGATCGTCGCTGCGCGGTACTTTGCAACTGATCGGCGCCTTCGTGATCGCCCTTCTTTCCCTTCCCAGCGATTTAGGCATAATGTCCTTCGTGATCGCCCTTCCTTCCCTTCCCAGGAAATTAGTCATCATTTCCTTCGTGATCGTCGCCGCGCGGTACTGTGCAACCGATCCGTGATTTCGTGATCGCCCCCTGCATATCAGACATCATTACAGGGTCGACGTGGCTCGCGCCAGGTGCTCCCTGAGGCGAGCGGGCCCCTAGGCAGGCTTTGGGGAAAAGGGGGGGTTGGGTTGGGGGGAGGAGTGCCGGGGGAGGGTAGAGGGGAAGCGGTCGAGCCGAGGCAGGCTGTTAGCGAAGCAACGCATTTTCAACGGATCGAGCAGTCGCTTACGCCACCACAAGCGGATACTATCGCCTATCTCTGTACAGCCGCATTTTTAGGCTGTTTTGTTGGCTGCACGGTGCTGTTACAAGCCACTCTGTGGCTGGCAGCAGTGACGGATCCAACTGCTGGCAGCCACGTGGCCAGCAGTTGACTTGGCGGGTTGAATAACCGGAGTCGCCACCTGCTGTGCTGTAAACAGAGGGCAGCACGTGGGAGATACTGCACAAGCAGTAAACTAGCTGATTTGAAGGATGCTTCGCCGGCGGTGTAGCTGGCTTAGATCGCCCCGTGGTGGCACATGTAATCTACAGTTTCTCACTCTAAATTGCTCACTATGTGGAGTAATTCTGCTGATGAGTGTGAAGTGAAACACGGACGAGGTGAGTGAAGCGACGGTGCGAACTGAGCAGGCTGGTGTGATTCACAGAAAATCACGTGCGATCGCGATTCACGATTCATGGATAAGGAAACTGGCGTTTGGTTAGAGTTGAGACGAGGCATGTCCCTCGCCAACCTCCTCTTTCGACAGGAAAGCAAGCACGCGTGGATGCACATACAGACGGACAAGGGTTGCGATGAGAGGCAGCCACAGCAGCAGCAGCAGCAGCAGCAGCAAACCAGACTGAACGTGAAAGTGGGGAACAGAAGGGATCCCTGGGTGGGAAGGGAGGACGAGACGGAATGGAAGGTAAACGGCCGAATGCATAATGCAGCAATGGCGGATGGCGCCAACAAATACAGGCAGTGTGTGTGGGTGCTTCGATGCAGGCAAAAGCAGGCAGTGGTGAGAAAGAAGCAGTTGATGAAGGCCAGTGCTACTGTAGCAGGGAACTAGGCTAGAATCGACGCCCAAAATCCACCTGGAATACTGATTTCTGATCGAGTCGGGTTTCCTACCAGACCGAGCCACATTTCGCGTCGCTTCACAACTTCAAGGATTGTTGTTTCAAAAATTGATGGTGATGGACTTCTCCCGCCAAAACATGGCGCCTCCACCTCCGCAAAACGGATGTAGGGAGGGAGAATCCAAGTTTGAGTTACGCTATATAAATTCCTAGAGGTTGCAATGAAAACGTAATGCAACTTATGGAACTACAAAACAAAAATATACGATTGGTATAAAAAACACCTTGCTCATGGAAACAAAAATCTCTGCCCCTGGATGGATAATTGTTGTTTTTTCTTCCACACGTAAAACATGCAACTATTTGAGCACCCACCTATGACTAGATGCGATAGATATGTACAGCAGCTCGTTCATGGAAGTGGGCCACATCCTCTTCGCCTCCTAAACCCCCTTGATAATCACCTCCGCGAATGTCCCTCCACCGGACCCCTTAGCAAGGTGCCCCGGATCAATACACACAGGCTGAAACACCGAACCGTTTTCATTGGCAGCCTCAGCCGCCACTGCTTGTGCTGCTGCTGGTACCGGTGGCGGTGCAAGTGGTGAGGCTGCTGCTGCTGTTGCTGGTGACGCTGCTTCTGGATTGGTCGCCTGAGCTCCAGCGTGTGTTGTTGCAGCAGTTGGGAGACCCGAGTCCACAGTAACTGCTTGCTGCTGCTGCTGCTGCTGCTGCTGCTGCTGCTGCTGCTGCTGCTGCTGCTGCTGCTGCTGCTGCTGCTGCTGCTGCTGCTGCTGCTGCTGCTGCTGCTGCTGCTGCTGCTGCTGCTGCTGTTGCTGTTGTTGTGGTGGTTGTTGCATGGGCAGAACCTGCAGACAAAACAAAGAGTGGCATGAAAGCAGCGAGGTTGGATGGTAGTCAGAGAAGATGGGGGATGAAGCGGAGGTGAGGAGAGAAGGGGAAGTGAGGGGTGAAGGGGAGGTGAAGGGTGAAGGGGAGGTGAGGGGTGAAGGGCAGGTGAGGGGTAAAGAGGAGGTGAGGGGTAAAGGGGAGGTGAGGGGTAAAGGGGAGGTGAGGGGTAAAAGGGAGGTGAGGGGCAAAGGGGAGGTGAGGGGTGAAGGGCAGGTGAGGGGTAAAGAGGAGGTGAGGGGTAAAGGGGAGGTGAGGGGTAAAGGGGAGGTGAGGGGTAAAGGGGAGGTGAGGGGCAAAGGGGAGGTGAGGGGTGAAGGGGAAGTGGAGGGTGAAGGGGAAGTGGAGGGTGAAGGGGAGGGGGGGGGGGGGGGTGAAGGGGAAGTGAGGGATAACGGGGAGATTTCAGGGCTTGGGGGCAGCAGGAGAGATCGACGCAAGTCTACTGGGGGGGAGGTGGGAAGGGAGAGGAAGAGACTGTGAAAAAGAGAAGAGGTTTAGGGTGAACGGGGTTTACCTTGACAAAGGGGACGAGGTCAGATGGCAAGAATAGGAGGTGAGGAGCGAACGAAAGGTCCAGGGCTTGCGGGCAGCAGGAGAGGTCGAGGCAGGTTGCAGGGGGTGGAGGGAAGAGTGGATAGAAGCTCCTCTGGCCAATCACGTGCGCCTCCAGCCTGGACATGCGGTCTGGCGTGGCGCTGTCTCCTGGCGCCACGCGGGCGCCTTGCTAAGGTGGCGGAGGATGTCGGTGGAGGAGCAGGCTATGCCAACCTGGCAGGGAAGGGCAGGGGGTGGGAAGGAGGTGGGGGGGAGGGGGGAAAGTGGAGAAGAGAATGAGGGGAGGGAGAACAGAATGGGCGATCTCCTCCTTGCTGAGGTGGCGGATGTCAGAGGAGGAGCAGGCGATACCCACCTGGGTGGGAGGAAATAGGTGGGGGGGTAAGGGCAAGGGGGGCAAGGGCGATCTCCTCCTTGCTGAGGTGGCGGATGTCGGTGGACGAGCAGGCGATGCCAAGCTGGGGGGGAGGAAACAGGGGAGGGTGGTAAGGGCAGGGGGGGAAGAGCAGGTGAGGAAGGGCAACGGGGCAAGGGCGATCTCCTCCTTGCTGAGGTGGCGGAGAATGTCGGTGGAGGAGCAGGTGACGCCAAGCTGGCAAGCGCAAGGCGGGGGAAGGGTTGAGGGGAGGAGAGGGGGGGAGGAAGGGAAGAACAAGTAAGGACGAGCGGCGGGACAGGGGCAGTGCGGCAAGGGCAGAGGGAGCAGGATGTCAGTGGGGCCGAGCAGGCGATGCCGAACTGGGAGGGCTTTTGAGTCGACTCAAAAGTCACCTCAGGATGTCAGTGCGCCTGAGCAGGCGATGCCGAACTGGGAGGGAGTGGACAGGGGGAAACGGCAGAGTGTAGTAGCAACAAAGCAACGCCTACCTGGTTATCCAGTGTGAATGCGGAGGGGTTTCCGAGTGTGAGGACTTGCTTGCGGGGGTCTTCAAAGTCAGACGAGTCGAAGGGAGGCTGCTCACAGGCAAGGAGGGGGAGAGAGCGAAAGAGGGGTTTAAAGGGATTGAAAGGAATTCAGTCAGAATCCAAGCAGTCCAAAGAATCATTGAGACACTTCAT
The DNA here is from genome assembly GCA_947470075.1 of Closterium sp. Yama58-4. Classification (NCBI taxonomy): domain Eukaryota; kingdom Viridiplantae; phylum Streptophyta; class Zygnematophyceae; order Desmidiales; family Closteriaceae; genus Closterium; species Closterium sp. Yama58-4. The sequence goes on along the minus strand of CANIUD010000091.1, from coordinate 311,283 downwards.
ATGTAAGAGAGTATTCAGAATATACCCATGCCTCATATACCCATGCCTCATATACCCATGCCTCATATATCCATGCCTCATATACCCATGCTTCATATAACTGGCCTCATACGCCCGTGCCTCATATGTCCATGCCTCATATGTCCATGCCTAATACGCCCAGTCACATGTCATGGAATATGGGTGAGTGAAATGATAGTAGGAGAGCATGGGTAGGAAGCAACAGGCACCTGAGAGGGCGCATGAGATTGCACCTGAAATGGCACCTGAAAGAGCACGGAGCACGGGTGAGAGTGGCGCACCTGAAGGAACACCCTGAATAGGCACCAGCGAGAGCACCTGAAGAGGCCATGAGGGCATCTGAAGGGGCACCTGAGACCATACCTGAGGAAAGATCATGGTGTGGTGGGCGTCTCGCAACGACGGCAGCATTAACACCTTGCAGCTGCCTCCTGCCCGCTCGCAATACTCCTCCATCTGAGAGCGGAGGGAGAAAGGAGACGGTTACAGGGGGAAAAGAGTATATTGTGAAAAGAGTGGCTTGGGATGGAGTGCGTCTCTCAACGACGGCAGCAATAACACCTTGCAGCTGCCTGTTGCCCGCTCACAATACTCCTCCACCTGAGGGGTTGGGTCGGGAGGGGATTTGGTTGGGGAGAGTATAGATTGATATTAGAATGTGACATGCGTCTCACTGAGTGCAGCAACAGAAACTTTTGAGGCGCCTCAAAAGTTGGGAGGGGAATGGGTTGGGGAGAGTATGGATTGATATGATGTGACGTGCGTCTCACTGAGTGCAGCAACAGCATCTTGCAGCTACTTCCTGCCCCCCCACAATACTCCTTCACCTGAGGGGGGGGGGGCGGGGGTTGAGTGGGGGAGGGAATGTATGCGGAGAGAATACACTGATCTGACATGATGTGACGCTGCGGAGAGAATAAACTGAAAGAGCGCCTCATGGGTCTGCTCTGGTCAATGCAGGCAACCAGCGCATCAGAATGTTCACATGAGGCGCCTCAAAAGTTATAGGTCTGCTATGGTCAATGCATGCCCACAGCCATAGTGCCCTGCCCCGCCTTACCCCTTTCCCCCCTCTCAATTTCTGAGGCGCCTCAAAAGAAGCAACCAGCGCATCAGGATGTTCACATCACAGCATGCCCACAGCTATAGCATAGAGCTCCGCCCCTAGACCTGCCCCATAGCATAACACAGTACTGCTGTCTACTGATGGGTCGTATCAGCTTCCCAGGTTTTGGCAACACACCATGGAGCAGGGGCATTATGAGGAGAAAAGGGAACAGGGAAATCGGAGCAATTTGGGGAAAATGCGCTTCCAAACCATGCAGTATTGAAATATGCATGAATGTGTAGGGATGCATTGGAGAATCTGTAATGGGCCATGCGAATGCATCAAAGGATACATGGAGATGCATGCTAGACTATTCAATCTGTAATGGGAACGTTGTCCAGAGATGCATGAAGACGCTTATGCAAGGGTATGCAAAGGTGTGCGATCACAATTAGGCTCAAATGCGCATAACCACTTTTGTAATAAGTATGACTCACCTACTGGTAACAGGACTGTAAGCATTACTATAGCTCCCCACTACTCCATGTACGCACACATTTCCTTCCTCACACCACATATGGAAGCATATGCAGGGGTAAGTGGATATGTCTGGAAATACCTTGATGGAGGTACAACCAGTATGGGCTGTGTGAGGGGCATGCAATTGCGTGCAGGTGATAGGTGTGCAGAGTCTTAGTGGTATGTGAGACAAACACTGTACAGAGTAAGGGAAACCTTTCCTAGCCTCAACCCACCCCCTCAATTGTGAGACAAGCTCAGCAAAATTGTCACTGGAAAACATTTAGCATGCAGAAGTAAAACAGTTTCCAAAAATATAATCACTGAAATCACAACCTAGCCCCAGCAAACATAATCTAGTTGTAAACCATACATCAATTCGACTTCAGGGGGCTGTAAGCGCATTTCACTGTCAAACAGATGCCTGCTTTGGCCAAGGTCCAACTCAAACAGCAACATCAGCTTGATCAAGTCCTTCGGCAGTGCTTCTAGCTGCGTGCAACAAGACAGATCTAGTACTGCAAGCCTGGACAACTGTGCAAAGTTGGGAGGAAGCGAATGAATTGATGTGCATTGCAAATTCAGCTTCCAGAGGCAAGATAGTCGGGTAAGAGATGAAGGAAGGTGCTCCAATGAAGCACATTCGGGAAATTTGAGTTTCTGCAGCCTTAATAAACAACTGATGGAATCATGAATGGAAGTTAGCTTGGCTGCATGAATCTTCAAGGACGCCAGGTGATGAAGCATGGTGATCGATGCTGGCAGCTCGGTCAGCAAATTCGCATCACTTAACTTCAAGTTCCGTAGCTGCTGCACTGCCAATCCAATGCCTGGAAGTTCCTTCAGGCTCTTGGCTTTTGAAATCTTCAGGGTGCGCAGGTCGGGAGAAATTCCCAAGCGAAATGGAATCTCCTCAGCATCTCCTTCCAATACCAGCTTCAAGTGCTTCAGATGCACCAAGTTTCTACTGATCGCCTCTTCAAACTCCACATGGGCCCCCATCGTTAATCTCGTCGCTTCAAACACCAGACGACCTCCCATCCATCTCAGAAATGAGGTTCTGTAGTGCCCCAAGCTCAAAGTCTCAAGGGAGGATGACAGCGCCTCCAAAGGTTCAAACGACATTGCGAATCTTGGAAGCTTCAGTACTTTCAGCTTCTTACAGTTGTCCAGTCTCTTGGGTGCCGAAATCCCTTCAGAACAACCAATCGCCAACACTTGTAGATCAACAAGGCATGTAACGGCCTCTGGGAGCTTTTTGATAGCGCAGGAGCTAATGGTCAGTTCTTGCAGCCTGTTTAGCTTCCCAATGTCTTCTAGAAGCTCGCCTATCATGCAATCATGAAGTTTCAGCCGTTTCAGAGAAGAGAGTACGGTGAACGAGGCTGGAAACTGCTGCTGGCCGTAGCTGCTACCGTCGGTCCTGTACAGAAGAAGAGTCTCGAGATTAGTGAGCCCTCCAATGTCCATTGGGAGTGTTGTTAGTGGCAACCCCTTGAGGACCAGCTTCGTGATAGCTGTTAAGCTGCAGAAATCGGCTGGTAGCTGGCGAACTGTTATGCAGTTGATCAGAAGCAGTGTTTTCAAGGACATCAATTTACAGAACGAATCAGGGAGGTGCAATATCGGTAGGGTCATCCAGCACCAATGTTCTCAGGGCAGGCAGTTGCCCAAAGTCGTCAGAGAGGCTGGAAAAAAATCTGCAACCAGAGATAATCTGGCTCTCCAAACAACTTAAAGATGTGAAGTCATCTGGCAGCTCAACAAGATCCGCACAGCGAATGCTCAGCTCCTGAAGAGACGGTACAAGCTCCCCAATGTTGTCAGGAAGACGCTCGAACTGCTTGCAATTAACAATCACCAGCCGCTCGAGCCGACTACACAGGTGTCCAGAGGAAAACGTTGGGTCAAATCGCAGATACCCTTCGTTGAATTCCAGCGACTTCAAACCAGGCAACCACGCCATGCTAAAAGCAATTGGGGTCGAAGTAGCTGAACGTATGAAATCGTCTGTGGAGTAGGAAAGGCTGGTAAGATTCACAAGCTGAGATAGGCTTGATAGTTGTTGATGTTGAAGATATGGAGAAGAAATGGACAGCGCAGTGAGGAAACTCAGGTTCTTGAAAGCGGGAACATTTAAAGCGGAAGAATTTGGTAGCACTAGAGTCTGGAGATTTGATAGGTGGAAAAACGACGCAGGGAGCTTGACGCTCCTATGAAGGCAATGGAGTGAAAGATGTTCGAGCTGAGAAGACTGCTGGAAGAAACAATCCAAATCAGCTTCACTAACTGGATGCAGCTCCTTCCTCTCATCATAATGCACTATGATCCCGAATCCGGCGTGGAATGTCTTCAGCTTGGGGCATGACGAAGCAAGATGGGTGAGAAACGCGCCATCTAGACTCTCTACGCTGGCGTCGCACAAATGGAGATGGGTCAGGTTCGGGAAGCAGGAGATTGTGTTGGAGAGATCATCAAGAGACAAAATCAGTCCCTCTCTAACTAAAAGCGTTGAAACGTGATGCTTAGTTTGTCGACGCCATTGCTGGCAGACAGCTGCGATCTGGAGATAGAAGCTGCATCCGTGAAGGCAGAAGGGGTCGGCACCAGCTTTTCTGGTTTCGTCCGCAGCAAATTCTCGAACAGGCTTATACCAAACTTCTTTCGGCTCTACATGCGATTTCTTGGTAGGAGGAAGCCATAGAATCCAGACGAGGAGGTCGTCAAGAAGGCTATTAATGTGCGTGCAACTCTCCATATCAACTGTCTTAACTCAAGAATGACGACGTTGCGGGAATGAACGAGACAAGTAAAGACGTGCTGAAATGGAAATGGAGCAGGAATAATGGAGAATGTCACTCAACTTGGTTTACGAAACACACACAGATCTAGACGTGCTGAAATGGAAACGGAGAGGGAATAAGGGAGGATGTCACCTTGATCTACAAAACATAGATTTCACTAACTTGGATGTGCTGCTTCGATGACGATGTGAGCCTCCGGCCTCCAAACATAGCAGCCTCAAGGGTTCTTCAAAACGCTATTCTTCACGAATTCCTGGGAGTTACCGCGCGTTCCGAGCAACCAGGCTCCTCGCTGCTGCATGGAGCCATGAGCTTACCAGGTTCCGAGGTATGACAGATTTGACAGTTAAAAAAGTAAATTGTGGACCCAGCTGGCTGAATTTCGTGCTGGAATGGGGCTGAGGTGACCAGGCCTGTCGATTCAAGGGCATATGCCCTTAATGCCTTGAACATTAAGGGCTAGTTTCGCTCCAGCTCCAATGCGTCAAGTTTTAGATTCGCACCCCACCCGTGCCACTAAGTGCTTCGTTCGACCCTTCCCCGAATGCGTTAAGGGACGAAACTAGGCCTTCCCATTTATCCAAGTTTTGGTTTCCGATCGTAGGACCCCCCCCCTAGGCTGCCAGAGACCCCCCCCCCCCCCCCTCTTTCTCCTTAGCCTGCACGAGAGCGCGCCAAGTGGATTTTTCCCTTAGCGTTTTCTAGCCAATCTCGTGTGTGTAGTGTGTCTCAGTCAGCCTTGGAGCACCCGAACATTCCCTTAGCGTCCAATACATGCCCGGATTTCAAGTTTTCACTTTGGGGTGCGCCCGTGACCGTTAAGGGCGCCAAAACGCTCACCTACACCCAACCAAGGGTCAGATGGGGAGGAGCTGGGGAGTGCAAGTACGAGCCCCTGAAACTTCGACAGGCCCGGAGGTGACACAGCTGGGCAAATGGATGGAGCTCAATTGAAAATGTTGTGCACGGTTCGTTGCTGCTGATGCTCGGCTGAAAAGGATTTTCAATGACTCTCGCATTGGAAAGGTCGTGTACGGTTCCATGCCTTTTCTTTTCAGATGAGCGTTGATTTCCAAACAGTAGCGGCTGTACGGATAAGGACTGTTTGGAAATCTCCCGCTGAACTCTACCTCTGGATTTCAGAATACTGCCGTCGGATGTGCAGCAAGCTAGTTCGCAAGCGCCATCAGAAGTCGATCTGATGTAACCGCCCTCACAGTGGCGAACAAACGATAGCGGCTGACGATTGGCGAAAGAACTCTACATCGTTTGAGGATCGCCACGCGTTTTGCAACACACCGAACCGCACCGAAAAGGACGCCTTTGACGAAGCGAGCTTCTACTATCACGTACAATATTAGCTCGCGTCATATACCGTGTTTGTTCTGTGTATAATGAGTTCATGCAGTATATCAAAACAGCACAAAGTGTCACCACTTCCTATTCTCTGTGCTCGATCCGGTTCAGGCTCGCCTTGATCATCGGAACACCCTGGTGCGTTACTGTCAAATGTTATAGCCTCTAGTGGGACATGCTATATGGGGTACAAACAGTTAGGGTTAGGCATTTGTACCCCAACACAATCAATCAATCATTTCTCCGGCGTTCTCGCCAGATTCTGTGCTGAGCAGGGCATCTCCCAGTCCTGGACTCTTCCGGACTCTCCACAGCAGAATGGGGTTGCTGAGCGCCGCTTAGGCCTGGTCATGGAGATTGCCCGCACCTCCATGATCCACGCTCGCGCGCCCCATTTTCTGTGGCCCTACGCGGCTCGGTACGCCGCTCACCAGCTGAACCTCTGGCCTCGTGTCTCTCGGCCAGAGGCTTCACCGACCAGTCTTTGGACAGGGTCCCCTGGTGTAGCGTCGAGGTTTAGTGACTTGGGCTGCTTGGCTCTTGTCCGCGACACCTCTGCGGACAAGATCTCACCTCGCGCCGTCCCCTGTGTCTTCCTTGGTTTCCCAGAGGACTCCTCTGACTTCACCTTTTACCACCCTCCCTCCCACCGGTTCTTTGACTCTCGTGACGTCCGTTTCGACGAGTCCGTCCCCTACTACGTCCGGTACCCCTGTCGAGGTCTCCCGGTTCCCCCCCCTCCCCTCTTCTTGGCCCCAGCTCCTCCTCCTCCCGCCCCTGCTCCTCCGGTACCCCCCCCTGTTCCCGCTCCGTCTGGTGTGTCCCACGCTACCCCCCCCCCCCCCTCGGTACCCCCCCAGGTCTCTCCTCCTTCCCCACAGTCGTCCTCACAGCCTCCGCAGCAGCCGTCAGCGCTTCCTTTACCGGCCACTGCGGACTCTGAGGGTGTTGGTGCTCGAGGTGAGGGCTCTGGCGGTGCTCGCTCTGGGGGTGCTGGCGTTGGAGCTGTTCGTGCACCTACAGGAGCCGCCCGTTCTGGGGGTGTTGGCGTTGGCGCTGGGCGTTCACCTGCCGCAGCTGCCCGTTCCGAGGGTACTGGAGCTGGTGGTGGTGCTGGAGCTAGTGGTGTTCCTGGAGCTGGAGGGTCTGGGACTTGTGCTGGAGGGTCTGGGACTGGTGCTGGTGCCACTGGAGGCACCACGACTGGGGGTGCGGGTACACCTCCTACAGGTACTGGTCGTGCTGTCGCAGAAGGTACTCGCTCTGGGGGTGCTCAGCCGGGTACTGTCGAGGGCGGAGCTGGTTCTTCTTCTTCGTCTCCTGCCACCACTCCTCCTCCTCACCCCTACCCTACTCGTTACTAGGCACTTCTTCGTGTTGAGCGTGAGGAGCAGCAGCGTTTGGAGCGTGAGAGGTTGGAGGTTCAGCGGCGGGTGGAGCGTGAGCGGTTGGAGTTGCAGCGGGAGCAGCAGCAGCAGCAGCAGCAGCAGCCGCTGCCAGGAGCCGCAGCAGCAGCAGCAGCAGCCGGAGCAGGCTCCTGCCCCTGTTTCTGGCCTTCGGGCCCTTGGTCTCCCCTCCTCTCCTCCTGTGTTCGGCCCCACGTTTCCTCCTCCGGACTCCGCTCCGGCTGTGTTCCCTCGTCCTCAGTCTCCTCCGTCTCCCTCTCCTCTCGCCCACACTTGGGCCTCTCGTCCTCCTCGTGCTCGTCCTTCGTCACCTGTCACTGACCTCCGTACTGTGTTGTTCCGTCCTAGTCCTCCTCGTTCTCCTCCGTCTGTCCTTCCTCGCCCTCCTGAGTCGTCTCTCACTGCCTCCCTGTCTACTCCGGTCACTGACTACTACCGCACGTACCGCCCCACTCTCTCTCGTGTTCTCGCCTCTCTTGTTACCGACCCTCGTGCCTCTCCTTCCTCCGTCGCGGTCCTCACTGCCGCTGTCACTGACTTTACTGCTACGCGTTGCCTTGACTACGCCACTCGTGTTGTGGCCGCTCCTCCTGTCCGTCCTCTGTCCGCCGGGGGTGAGTCTGCCCTTGGCTGTGCCGTCCTAGAGGACAGACAGTTTGAGCTAGAGTTCCTGGCAGCTGCTTCGCCTCATCTCTGTGCCATGCTGCTCACTCCTGAGGGAGACCCTGACGCTCCTGACATTCCCACTCCTCGCACTTACGCTGAGGCAGTGTCAGGGCCTTGGGCCTCTCAGTGGAGAGCTGCCATGGATGCAGAGATGGCCTCCTACAGGTCCACAGGCACTTACGTTGATGAGGTTCCCCCCCCAGGGGCGAACATAGTTGACGGCATGTGGATCTTCAAGGTGAAGCGGCCGCCGGGATCTCCCCCAGTCTTCAAGGCACGCTACGTGGCTAGAGGTTTCAGTCAGCGCGAGGGGGTTGACTTCTTTCAGACCTTCGCGCCCACCCCGAAGATGACCACTCTTCGGGTGTTACTTCACGTAGCGGCACAGAGGGACTACGAGCTACACTCCCTCGACTTCTCCACCGCCTTCCTGCAGGGCAGCCTACACGAGGAGATCTGGCTGCGTCGTCCTCCGGGCTTCACTGGCACCTTCCCGCCTGGGACCCAGTGGAGCCTCAGACGACCGGTCTACGGTCTCCGTCAGGCACCCCGTGAGTGGCACGACACTCTCCGCTCTACTCTGTCCGACCTCGGGTTTGAGCCGTCTTCCGCCGACCCGTCGCTGTTTGTTCGTCGTGGGCGCACACCTTTCTTCTATCTGGTCTACGTTGACGACTTGGTTTTTGCCACAGCCGACACAGTTGCACTGGCGGAGGTGAAGTCCGAACTGCAGAAGAGACACACCTGCACTGACCTTGGGGAACTGCGCCGCTACCTTGGCCTGCAGATCTCCAGGGACAGAGCCGCTCGCACCATCACTCGGACTCCGTCACACATGGTGCAGCAGGTCCTTCAGCGGTTCGGGCTTCAGCACTCCTCTCCTACACCCACCCCTCTTGCTGTAGACCACAGACTCACTGGTCCTTTTCCTGACGAGCCGTTCGAGCCCAGTGGTCCCTACGCAGAGCTGGTGGGCTGCCTCATGTACCTGATGACGTGCACTCGCCCGGACCTCGCCTTCCCTCTTAGCATCCTTTCTCGCTTTGTTGCGACTGGGAGACACCGTCCTGTTCACTGGACGGCGGCTAAGAGGGTGGCGAAGTACCTTGCCACGACAACAGACAATGGGCTTGTACTTGGAGGGACACAGCCAGTTGTACTCACCGGTCACTGCGACTCCTCCTACGCCGACGACGTTGAGACTCAGAGGTCTACACAGGGTTACTGTTTCAGTCTGGGCTCTGGAGCTGTTTCGTGGAGGTCTACTCGGTCCTCCTCTGTTGCGACTTCTACCGCAGAGGCCGAGATCTACGCTGGAGCCCTTGCTGCACAGGAGCTACGCTGGTTGACCTTCTTGCTCACTGACCTTGGTGAGCGGCCGAGCTCTACACCGACCTTGTTTGCTGACAACAAGGCGATGATTCTCCTGTGTCGTGAGCCTCGACTGGAGAGCAGAGTGAAGCACATCGACGTCAGGTACTTCCTCCTTCGAGAGTTGCAGAGACGCGGTCAGGCACGTCTGGACTTCGTGGCCTCCGAGGCCAACACTGCAGACATCTTCACCAAGGCCCTTCAGCCTTGTGACCACCGCCGGTTTTGTCTGCAGTTAGGCCTCGTTGAGACTGGGTCTAGTAGACTGCAGTAGTGAGTTCTTGCCCCTTGTTTGTTTGTACTATATATATTAGCTTGTACTCTCTTGAACTGGCCTTGTGGCCTCTTGTTTGTGCTCAGACTGGTGGTGACGTTGTGATCCACCCTGAGCTCTGTTTGCTCTCTTGCTTGTGACTGGTCTTGTGACCTTAGGTTGTGTTTTTTGTTGCTTGGCATTCCCCACTTAGGCTATGGGGGTGTGTCAAATGTTATAGCCTCTAGTGGGACATGCTATATGGGGTACAAACAGTTAGGGTTAGGCATTTGTACCCCAACACAATCAATCTAACTCATTCCGCTGTTTTCACTTTGTGAGAGTTACCTCCAATCCAAAGGGATCGTTTTCACACACATGATTCTCAGAACCAGCAATAAGTCCACCACACTTGGCGGAGCAGTATGCAAGGGTGGCACCAAGAAGCACTGCGGTATTAGCCACCGGTAACCTGGCTCAACTGATACATGATCAGAAGTTAGAATGGTTACTCAAAACCAAGAAGAACAGCAATACCTTGATCCCAGTCAGAGTGTGTTTAGTTAGTCCCTCTGGCTGAGCATTTACAAGAGGGGCTAGGCTACTTGCCAGCAACATCTGTCCTCAAGTCATACATTCTACCGAAGCCACGTTCCTGCTCCTCGTTCACACTGTCAATTGCAGTCTCACACCCTTTCACCCCTAAGTACCGCAGCATCTTGAGGTTGGTCAGACCCTCTGGCAGCACCTGCAGCTGCTTGCACTCGGCCAAGTCAAGCCGCCTCAGCCTGATCAGCTGCGCAATGCCGGGGGGAAGGGCGCGGATGCATGTTTCCTCCGCGTTCAGCTCGTGAAGACTCGTGAGGCGGGTGAGGGAGGCAGGGAGGTGCTGCAGCGCTGAGCAGTGGCACAGGCGCAGCCTCCTCATCCTGCATAAGGCACCCATGCCATCCGGGAGTGAGGCTAGCTGGGAAGCCCATTCCACGTCCAGCGATGTGAGGTGCCGGAGCAGCGTGATGGTCTCTGGCAGCTCAATCAATCCCTTGGTGATGTGCAGCCGCAGCTGCCGTAGCTGCGGCAGGTCGCACCCGAGGTCGCTTGGAAGCTTCTGAATCAGTTTCGCAAACGAGATCTTCAAGAATCGAAGCTGCGAGAACGGAAACCGAGGGAATGGAAACTGCTCAACGGCCTCTCCAATGGATAGATCCAGAAACTCCACATTCACCAGATGTTTCAGCTGCGGTGAGCTGCTGCTACTCGTACTGCTGCTGCTGCTGGTTCCGGCTGCTTCTTGCCCTGTGCCCTCCAGCTTCAGAGTTAATCTCCTTAAATTTGTCAGCATGTAGATATCTGGAAAAGAGGGGACTTGGTGGGGGAGCTCTAGGCTGAGGACCTCAAGAGAGCGAGGCAAAAAGTCAGGAGGTTCAGTGAGCTTGTGAGAACCTATGAACTCCAGTTGCTTGAGTCTCTTAAAATTGTTCAGGCTCCCTGCAATTGAAGTGAGCTAGTAATAATACTCGATCGTGAGAATCTGAAGGCTGGTGAGAGCTGTGAAGGACGCCGGAAGCTTCCTGATTGGGCATGAACGGATATGCAGCTGATGCAGGTTACTCAGCTTGCCTAGATCTTCAGGGAGGTCTTCCTCCATCAGGCAACTGTGTAGTTCAAGCCGAGTCAAGGAAGTCAACCGGGGGAGTGAAGGCAGTAGCTGATCCACAGAAACAGTCCTTAAATAGAGTGTATGGAGTTGAGGGAACTGTACAATGCAATCTGGAATTGAGAACTCGTACTCTTCCAAATCCAAGTGCATGATGCAAAGGGTTTGGAGCGATGTGAGGTTGCAGAATCCATCAGGCAGTTGGACGATTTCACCGCATTCGGACAGTATGAACGTTTCCAGGCATGTGAGTTGGCGGAAGGAGTCTGGAAGCTCGGGGATATGCAGCCCGTCCAGCACCAAAGTCTTCAGAACACACAGCTGCCCGAAATTCTCGGGCAGGCTGCGGAAATACTCGCAGGTTGAGATTATCAAAGTCTCCAGATTGCTGAGGGAAGTGAAGTCCTCAGGCAGCTCGGAAAACCTATCGCACTCGCGGATGGAGAGCTCCCGAAGGCGCGGCAGCAGCTGTGCGATGTCGTCAGGAAGATCTACGTCTTTAAACTCGGAGATCAGCAGCCGCTCGACGCTGCTGCTCGGCTCTTCTGACGGGAACAAGTCGGGAAAGCATCCCGCGAATTCCAGCGACTTTAATTTCGAAAGCTGTGCGATGGGGAGAGCAGCAGAGTGGTCAACTTGCATTACTTGCGAGATGGAGATGCTGGTGAGGCTGCGCAGGTGAACGAGGCTGGAGAGCTGCTCGCCGTGAGTTTCAAAGATGCGATCAGGAGCGTGGTGAGGGACGTGAGATTCGCCAGATCAGGAACTTCTAACGCGGACGCGTCTGTTAGAACAAGGGTGTGCAGAGCCGTTAGCTGGAAGAAGGACGCCGGTAGCTTCGCGTCTGGGTGGAGGCAATAGAGGGAAAGCTGCTGCAGCTGAGAGCAACGGCGGAAGAAACGGTCCAAGCCAGATTTGGATACGGGGTGTAAATGTACCCGGGAATCGCAGTGAGGAGGGTGTTTGCCCAGCGTATGCGTGATTCGACGTCCTACGTGGAGGGCTGTCAGCTTAGACCCGCATGACGTGGCGAGGTGAGTGAAAAAGCCATCGTCTAGGGTTTCTACGCTGCTGTCGCTCAGATGGAGATGGGTGAGGTATGCGAAGCAGGCGACGGCGTTCGAAACGTCCTGGAGAGAAACCACGATGTTTTTCCTGACGAAAAGAGTGGTGACGTAACGCCGAGCGATCCTTCGCCAGCGACGGCAGACGGACGCAATAAGGAGATTTCGCGAAGCGTCTGCGAGGATAGGAGTGGGTAGCGTCTGTAACGGAATCTTGTCGTCGTCACGGTAATCGTAGTCGAATATGGGCTGGTTGGGTTTATCTACGGACGGATCTGTATAGATATACCTGGGCTCGGGAGTCAACAGGGCCCATAATGCGTCGCTGGCAGATCTGCATGTAGAGGTCGATGGCTGCTGATTGGAGGAGGAATGCCAGAGGATCTTGATGAGGAGCTCGTCAGGAAGACTGTGGATAGGGCAGCGGTGCTCCATTTCCTCACGGGGAAAGTGCTGACGGTGCGAGCCGACGCTAGGAGATTAAGAAGATGGTACGAGAGTGAGCTGATGCGAAGAGAGCGAGCCGATGCAATGTGAGGCAGTTTATATAACAGGTACTGAATGTTGCATCCGCGACACTTAATGGCTGTAAACTGTGAGACTTTGCTAACAGTCTGGCAGCTGTGACGACAAAGAAACTAGACGCGAGTTACGATCCCACAACAGCCTTCATACAGGTTTTAGGGCGACATCAGGTTGTACGTTTCTGACAGACTCGCAGTTCTTGTATCGTGGCCTAGGACGGGTCCAGACGGTTGAAGGCGGTTCTCAAGTTTAACCCCTTTGCACCGTGATGAAACAAAGTTGACCGCAGTGAGCTTACAAAAAGGCGTACAACCTGACATCGCCCGGGTACGCGCGGTGTGAAGCAGTAGGAGAAGAATGCACCAGCAGCAGGGGTCTAGTTTGGTACCTTGGTTGGCAGTGATGAATTTCACAAACCGTACAATACCATCTGATAGCTTATTACACCGTACAGAACAATCACCCTGATGGGCTCGGGAAGCAGCCTTTTTGCTCTGCCAGACAAAGGGTGTGTGATTGAATGCACTTCGGTGCAGTACGTTGCAGAACGTTTGTTTGGACAATAAAATGGTTGGGTAAGGTTGAGATCTGTCTGATTCGAACAGATTCAACAGCTAATCAAGCTCCCGCCGAGGCTCTCGATCTTGGGGCTTGCCGTCACGGCACCCAGAAGTCGCTGCCCTCGCCTTCCTTTTCGTTTCGTGTGTTGTGTTCGCGAAAATTCACGAAATTTAAGAATCATTGTTGGTATCTTTGGCAAGGCGGGGCGTTACTGCATGGTCAGTATTGACGAAAAAAGTGAGTGGTGTACAAAAAGCAGTTGCCATATCCACCGTGGAGGTATTTAGTTTCCCCACGCAGAATTGATATTGTAGGACGAATCGCCGCTACAATTGAGGTCGCAGTTCACGCCGCTTTCGCGAAAACCGCGGCCGCTTCGATTGTTAGCCTTAGATAACCGCGACCATGTCCATGTTCACAACGATCTCCTCATTCACGTTCTGTTCTCAAAAGCTAACCGCGCGCTCGGCGACGCACTCCGAATTCTTAACCACGGCCCATCATGACGTACTTATCTCGAATCAACTCTCTTCCCGACCATCTCCTCAATCGCATTTCCCGGTGCGTCACGGCTCCTCGCGACGACCCGGTGAGCTCGCTCCAGTTCCTGCCTGCTACGCGGCATTTGTCTGGAGCTACGATCATCCCGCCGCAGCCCCACCTGCATGATCTCCTCTCGGGAAAACATTGCGTCTTCAGTCCTGCCTGGTGACTTACACGACTCAAAAGTCACCTCGCCGCAGCCCCACCTGCTGGTGACTTACACGACTCAAAAGTCACCTCGCCGCAGCCCCACCTGCATGATCTCCTCTCGGGAAAACATTACGTCTTCGGTCCTGCCTGGTGACTTACACGACTCAAAAGTCACCTCGCCGCAGCCCCACCTGCGTGATCTCCTCTCGGGAAAACATTGCGTCTTCGGTCCTGCCTGGTGACTTACACGACTCAAAAGTCACCTCGCCGCAGCCCCACCTGCGTGATCTCCTCTCGAGAAAACATTGCGTCTTCGGTCCTGCCTGGTGACTTACACGACTCAAAAGTCACCTCGCCGCAGCCCCACCTGCGTGATCTCCTCTCGAGAAAACATTGCGTCTTCGGTCCTGCCTGGTGACTTACACGACTCAAAAGTCACCTCGCCGCAGCCCCACCTGCGTGATCTCCTCTCGAGAAAACATTGCGTCTTCGGTCCTGCCTGGTGACTTACACGACTCAAAAGTCACCTCGCCGCAGCCCCACCTGCATGATCTCCTCTCGGGAAAACATTGCGTCTTCGGTCCTGCTTGGTGACTTACACGACTCAAAAGTCACCTCGCCGCAGCCCCACCTGCATGATCTCCTCTCGAGAAAACATTTCGTCTTCGGTCCTGCCTGGTGACTTACACGACTCAAAAGTCACCTCGCCGCAGCCCCACCTGCATGATCTCCCCTCGGGAAAACATTGCGTCTTCGGTCCTGCCTGGTGACTTACACGACTCAAAAGTCACCTCGCCGCAGCCCCACCTGCATGATCTCCTCTCGGGAAAACATTGCGTCCTCGGTCCTGCCTGGTGACTTACACGACTCAAAAGTCACCTCGCCGCAGCCCCACCTGCATGATCTCCTCTCGGGAAAACATTGCGTCTTCGGTCCTGCCTGGTGACTTACACGACTCAAAAGTCACCTCGCCGCAGCCCCACCTGCATGATCTCCTCTCGGGAAAACATTGCGTCTTCGGTCCTGCCTGGTGACTTACACGACTCAAAAGTCACCTCGCCGCAGCCCCACCTGCATGATCTCCTCTCGGGAAAACATTGCGTCTTCGGTCCTGCCTGGTGACTTACACGACTCAAAAGTCACCTCGCCGCAGCCCCACCTGCATGATCTCCTCTCGGGAAAACATTGCGTCTTCGGTCCTGCCTGGTGACTTACACGACTCAAAAGTCACCTCGCCGCAGCCCCACCTGCATGATCTCCTCTCGGGAAAACATTGCGTCTTCGGTCCTGCCTGGTGACTTACACGACTCAAAAGTCACCTCGCCGCAGCCCCACCTGCATGATCTCCTCTCGGGAAAACATTGCGTCTTCGGTCCTGCCTGGTGACTTACACGACTCAAAAGTCACCTCGCCGCAGCCCCACCTGCATGATCTCCTCTCGGGAAAACATTGCGTCTTCGGTCCTGCCTGGTGACTTACACGACTCAAAAGTCACCTCGCCGCAGCCCCACCTGCATGATCTCCTCTCGGGAAAACATTGCGTCCTTCGGTCCTGCCTGGTGACTTACACGACTCAAAAGTCACCTCGCCGCAGCCCCACCTGCATGATCTCCCCTCGGGAAAACATTGCGTCTTCGGTCCTGCCTGGTGACTTACACGACTCAAAAGTCACCTCGCCGCAGCCCCACCTGCATGATCTCCCCTCGGGAAAACATTGCGTCTTCGGTCCTGCCTGGTGACTTACACGACTCAAAAGTCACCTCGCCGCAGCCCCACCTGCATGATCTCCTCTCGGGAAAACATTGCGTCCTCGGTCCTGCCTGGTGACTTACACGACTCAAAAGTCACCTCGCCGCAGCCCCACCTGCATGATCTCCTCTCGGGAAAACATTGCGTCCTCGGTCCTGCCTGGTGACTTACACGACTCAAAAGTCACCTCGCCGCAGCCCCACCTGCATGATCTCCTCTCGGGAAAACATTGCGTCTTCGGTCCTGCCTGGTGACTTACACGACTCAAAAGTCACCTCGCCGCAGCCCCACCTGCATGATCTCCTCTCGGGAAAACATTGCGTCTTCGGTCCTGCCTGGTGACTTACACGACTCAAAAGTCACCTCGCCGCAGCCCCACCTGCATGATCTCCTCTCGGGAAAACATTGCGTCTTCGGTCCTGCCTGGTGACTTACACGACTCAAAAGTCACCTCGCCGCAGCCCCACCTGCATGATCTCCTCTTGGGAAAACATTGCGTCTTCGGTCCTGCCTGGTGACTTACACGACTCAAAAGTCACCTCGCCGCAGCCCCACCTGCATGATCTCCTCTCGAGAAAACATTGCGTCTTCGGTCCTGCCTGGTGACTTACACGACGCAAAAGTCACGTCGCCGCAGCCCCACCTGCATGATCTCCTCTCGGGAAAACATTGCGTCTTCGGTCCTGCCTGGTGACTTACACGACTCAAAAGTCACCTCGCCGCAGCCCCACCGCATGATCTCCTCTCGGGAAAACATTGCTTCCTCGGTCCTGCCTGGTGACTTACACGACTCAAAAGTCACCTCGCCGCAGCCCCACCGCATGATCTCCTCTCGGGAAAACATTGCGTCTTCGGTCCTGCCTGGTGACTTACACGACTCAAAAGTCACCTCGTAGCAGCCCCACCTGCATGATCTCCTCTCGAGAAAACATGACGTCTTCGGTCCTGCCTGGTGACTTACACGACTCAAAAGTCACCTCCTCGCAGCCCCACCTGCATGATCTCCTCTCGAGAAAACATTGCGTCTTCGGTCCTGCCTGGTGACTTACACGACTCAAAAGTCACCTCGCCGCAGCCCCACCTGCATGATCTCCTCTCGGGAAAACATTGCGTCTTCGGCCCTGCCTGGTGACTTACACGACTCAAAAGTCACCTCGCCGCAGCCCCACCTGCATGATCTCCTTTCGGGAAAACATTGCGTCTTCGGCCCTGCCTGGTGACTTACACGACTCAAAAGTCACCTCGCCGCAGCCCCACCTGCATGATCTCCTCTCGGGAAAACATTGCGTCTTCGGCCCTGCCTGGTGACTTACACGACTCAAAAGTCACCTCGCCGCAGCCCCACCTGCATGATCTCCTCTCGGGAAAACATTGCGTCTTCGGCCCTGCCTGGTGACTTACACGACTCAAAAGTCACCTCGCCGCAGCCCCACCTGCATGATCTCCTCTCGGGAAAACATTGCGTCTTCGGCCCTGCCTGGTGACTTACACGACTCAAAAGTCACCTCGCCGCAGCCCCACCTGCATGATCTCCTCTCGGGAAAACATTGCGTCTTCGGTCCTGCCTGGTGACTTACACGACTCAAAAGTCACCTCGCCGCAGCCCCACCTGCATGATCTCCTCTCGGGAAAACATTGCGTCTTCGGTCCTGCCTGGTGACTTACACGACTCAAAAGTCACCTCGCCGCAGCCCCACCTGCATGATCTCCTCTCGGGAAAACATTGCGTCTTCGGTCCTGCCTGGTGACTTACACGACTCAAAAGTCACCTCGCCGCAGCCCCACCTGCATGATCTCCTCTCGGGAAAACATTGCGTCCTCGGTCCTGCCTGGTGACTTACACGACTCAAAAGTCACCTCGCCGCAGCCCCACCTGCATGATCTCCTCTTGGGAAAACATTGCGTCTTCGGTCCTGCCTGGTGACTTACACGACTCAAAAGTCACCTCGCCGCAGCCCCACCTGCATGATCTCCTCTCGAGAAAACATTGCGTCTTCGGTCCTGCCTGGTGACTTACACGACGCAAAAGTCACGTCGCCGCAGCCCCACCTGCATGATCTCCTCTCGGGAAAACATTGCGTCTTCGGTCCTGCCTGGTGACTTACACGACTCAAAAGTCACCTCGCCGCAGCCCCACCGCATGATCTCCTCTCGGGAAAACATTGCGTCCTCGGTCCTGCCTGGTGACTTACACGACTCTAAAGTCACCTTGTAGCAGCCCCACCTGCATGATCTCCTCTCGGGAAAACATTGCGTCTTCGGTCCTGCCTGGTGACTTACACGACTCAAAAGTCACCTCGCCGCAGCCCCACCTGCATGATCTCCTCTCGAGAAAACATTGCGTCTTCGGTCCTGCCTGGTGACTTACACGACTCAAAAGTCACCTCGCCGCAGCCCCACCTGCATGATCTCCTCTCGGGAAAACATTGCGTCTTCGGTCCTGCCTGGTGACTTACACGACTCAAAAGTCACCTCGCCGCAGCCCCACCTGCATGATCTCCTCTCGGGAAAACATTGCGTCTTCGGTCCTGCCTGGTGACTTACACGACTCAAAAGTCACGTCGCCGCAGCCCCACCTGCATGATCTCCTCTCGAGAAAACATTGCGTCTTCGGTCCTGCCTGGTGACTTACACGACTCAAAAGTCACGTCGCCGCAGCCCCACCTGCATGATCTCCTCTCGGGAAAACATTGCGTCTTCGGTCCTGCCTGGTGACTTACACGACTCAAAAGTCACCTCGTAGCAGCCCCACCTGCATGATCTCCTCTCGAGAAAACATGACGTCTTCGGTCCTGCCTGGTGACTTACACGACTCAAAAGTCACCTCCTCGCAGCCCCACCTGCATGATCTCCTCTCGAGAAAACATTGCGTCTTCGGTCCTGCCTGGTGACTTACACGACTCAAAAGTCACCTCGCCGCAGCCCCACCTGCATGATCTCCTCTCGGGAAAACATTGCGTCTTCGGCCCTGCCTGGTGACTTACACGACTCAAAAGTCACCTCGCCGCAGCCCCACCTGCATGATCTCCTTTCGGGAAAACATTGCGTCTTCGGCCCTGCCTGGTGACTTACACGACTCAAAAGTCACCTCGCCGCAGCCCCACCTGCATGATCTCCTCTCGGGAAAACATTGCGTCTTCGGCCCTGCCTGGTGACTTACACGACTCAAAAGTCACCTCGCCGCAGCCCCACCTGCATGATCTCCTCTCGGGAAAACATTGTGTCTTCGGCCCTGCCTGGTGACTTACACGACTCAAAAGTCACCTCGCCGCAGCCCCACCTGCATGATCTCCTCTCGGGAAAACATTGCGTCTTCGGCCCTGCCTGGTGACTTACACGACTCAAAAGTCACCTCGCCGCAGCCCCACCTGCATGATCTCCTCTCGGGAAAACATTGCGTCTTCGGTCCTGCCTGGTGACTTACACGACTCAAAAGTCACCTCGCCGCAGCCCCACCTGCATGATCTCCTCTCGGGAAAACATTGCGTCTTCGGTCCTGCCTGGTGACTTACACGACTCAAAAGTCACCTCGCCGCAGCCCCACCTGCATGATCTCCTCTCGGGAAAACATTGCGTCTTCGGTCCTGCCTGGTGACTTACACGACTCAAAAGTCACCTCGCCGCAGCCCCACCTGCATGATCTCCTCTCGGGAAAACATTGCGTCCTCGGTCCTGCCTGGTGACTTACACGACTCAAAAGTCACCTCGCCGCAGCCCCAACTGCATGATCTCCTCTCGGGAAAACATTGCGTCCTCGGTCCTGCCTGGTGACTTACACGACTCAAAAGTCACCTCGCCGCAGCCCCAACTGCATGATCTCCTCTCGGGAAAACATTGCGTCTTCGGTCCTGCCTGGTGACTTACACGACTCAAAAGTCACCTCGCCGCAGCCCCACCTGCATGATCTCCTCTCAAGAAAACATTGCGTCTTCGGTCCTGCCTGGTGACTTACACGACTCAAAAGTCACCTCGCCGCAGCCCCACCTGCATGATCTCCTCTCGAGAAAACATTGCGTCTTCGGTCCTGCCTGGTGACTTACACGACTCAAAAGTCACCTCGCCGCAGCCCCACCTGCATGATCTCCTCTCGAGAAAACATTGCGTCTTCGGTCCTGCCTGGTGACTTACACGACTCAAAAGTCACCTCGTAGCAGCCCCACTTGCATGATCTCCTCTCGAGAAAACATGACGTCTTCGGTCCTGCCTGGTGACTTAGACGACTCAAAAGTCACCTCCTCGCAGCCCCACCTGCATGATCTCCTCTCGAGAAAACATTGCGTCTTCGGTCCTGCCTGGTGACTTACACGACTCAAAAGTCACCTCGCCGCAGCCCCACCTGCATGATCTCCTCTCGAGAAAACATTGCGTCTTCGGTCCTGCCTGGTGACTTACACGACTCAAAAGTCACCTCGCCGCAGCCCCACCTGCATGATCTCCTCTCGAGAAAACATTGCGTCTTCGGTCCTGCCTGGTGACTTACACGACTCAAAAGTCACCTCGTAGCAGCCCCACTTGCATGATCTCCTCTCGAGAAAACATGACGTCTTCGGTCCTGCCTGGTGACTTAGACGACTCAAAAGTCACCTCCTCGCAGCCCCACCTGCATGATCTCCTCTCGAGAAAACATTGCGTCTTCGGTCCTGCCTGGTGACTTACACGACTCAAAAGTCACCTCGCCGCAGCCCCACCTGCATGATCTCCTCTCGGGAAAACATTGCGTCTTCGGTCCTGCCTGGTGACTTACACGACTCAAAAGTCACCTCGCCGCAGCCCCACCTGCATGATCTCCTCTCGGGAAAACATTGCGTCTTCGGCCCTGCCTGGTGACTTACACGACTCAAAAGTCACCTCGCCGCAGCCCCACCTGCATGATCTCCTCTCGGGAAAACATTGCGTCTTCGGCCCTGCCTGGTGACTTACACGACTCAAAAGTCACCTCGCCGCAGCCCCACCTGCATGATCTCCTCTCGGGAAAACATTGCGTCTTCGGCCCTGCCTGGTGACTTACACGACTCAAAAGTCACCTCGCCGCAGCCCCACCTGCATGATCTCCTCTCGGGAAAACATTGCGTCTTCGGCCCTGCCTGGTGACTTACACGACTCAAAAGTCACCTCGCCGCAGCCCCACCTGCATGATCTCCTCTCGGGAAAACATTGCGTCTTCGGTCCTGCCTGGTGACTTACACGACTCAAAAGTCACCTCGCCGCAGCCCCACCTGCATGATCTCCTCTCGAGAAAACATTGCGTCTTCGGTCCTGCCTGGTGACTTACACGACTCAAAAGTCACCTCGCCGCAGCCCCACCTGCATGATCTCCTCTCGAGAAAACATTGCGTCTTCGGTCCTGCCTGGTGACTTACACGACTCAAAAGTCACCTCGCCGCAGCCCCACCTGCATGATCTCCTCTCGAGAAAACATTGCGTCTTCGGTCCTGCCTGGTGACTTACACGACTCAAAAGTCACCTCGTAGCAGCCCCACTGCATGATCTCCTCTCGAGAAAACATGACGTCTTCGGTCCTGCCTGGTGACTTACACGACTCAAAAGTCACCTCCTCGCAGCCCCACCTGCATGATCTCCTCTCGAGAAAACATTGCGTCTTCGGTCCTGCCTGGTGACTTACACGACTCAAAAGTCACCTCGCCGCAGCCCCACCTGCATGATCTCCTCTCGGGAAAACATTGCGTCTTCGGCCCTGCCTGGTGACTTACACGACTCAAAAGTCACCTCGCCGCAGCCCCACCTGCATGATCTCCTCTCGGGAAAACATTGCGTCTTCGGCCCTGCCTGGTGACTTACACGACTCAAAAGTCACCTCGCCGCAGCCCCACCTGCATGATCTCCTCTCGGGAAAACATTGCGTCTTCGGCCCTGCCTGGTGACTTACACGACTCAAAAGTCACCTCGCCGCAGCCCCACCTGCATGATCTCCTCTCGGGAAAACATTGCGTCTTCGGTCCTGCCTGGTGACTTACACGACTCAAAAGTCACCTCGCCGCAGCCCCACCTGCATGATCTCCTCTCGGGAAAACATTGCGTCTTCGGTCCTGCCTGGTGACTTACACGACTCAAAAGTCACCTCGCCGCAGCCCCAACTGCATGATCTTCTCTCGGGAAAACATTGCGTCTTCGGTCCTGCCTGGTGACTTACACGACTCAAAAGTCACCTCGCCGCAGCCCCACCTGCATGATCTCCTCTCGGGAAAACATTGCGTCCTCGGTCCTGCCTGGTGACTTACACGACTCAAAAGTCACCTCGCCGCAGCCCCAACTGCATGATCTCCTCTCGGGAAAACATTGCGTCCTCGGTCCTGCCTGGTGACTTACACGACTCAAAAGTCACCTCGCCGCAGCCCCAACTGCATGATCTCCTCTCGGGAAAACATTGCGTCTTCGGTCCTGCCTGGTGACTTAGACGACGCAAAAGTCACCTCGCCGCAGCCCCACCTGCATGATCTCCTTTCGGGAAAACATTGCGTCTTCGGCCCTGCCTGGTGACTTACACGACTCAAAAGTCACCTCGCCGCAGCCCCACCTGCATGATCTCCTCTCGGGAAAACATTGCGTCTTCGGCCCTGCCTGGTGACTTACACGACTCAAAAGTCACCTCGCCGCAGCCCCACCTGCATGATCTCCTCTCGGGAAAACATTGCGCCTTCGGCCCTGCCTGGTGACTTACACGACTCAAAAGTCACCTCGCCGCAGCCCCACTTGCATGATCTCCTCTCGGGAAAACATTGCGTCTTCGGTCCTGCCTGGTGACTTACACGACTCAAAAGTCACCTCGCCGCAGCCCCACCTGCATGATCTCCTCTCGGGAAAACATTGCGTCTTCGGTCCTGCCTGGTGACTTACACGACTCAAAAGTCACCTCGCCGCAGCCCCACCTGCATGATCTCCTCTCGGGAAAACATTGCGTCTTCGGTCCTGCCTGGTGACTTACACGACTCAAAAGTCACCTCGCCGCAGCCCCACCTGCATGATCTCCTCTCGGGAAAACATTGCGTCCTCGGTCCTGCCTGGTGACTTACACGACTCAAAAGTCACCTCGCCGCAGCCCCAACTGCATGATCTCCTCTCGGGAAAACATTGCGTCCTCGGTCCTGCCTGGTGACTTACACGACTCAAAAGTCACCTCGCCGCAGCCCCAACTGCATGATCTCCTCTCGGGAAAACATTGCGTCTTCGGTCCTGCCTGGTGACTTACACGACTCAAAAGTCACCTCGCCGCAGCCCCACCTGCATGATCTCCTCTCGAGAAAACATTGCGTCTTCGGTCCTGCCTGGTGACTTACACGACTCAAAAGTCACCTCGCCGCAGCCCCAACTGCATGATCTCCTCTCAGGAAAACATTGCGTCCTTCGGTCCTGCCTGGTGACTTACACGACTCAAAAGTCACCTCGCCGCAGCCCCACCTGCATGATCTCCTCTCGGGAAAACATTGCGTCCTCGGTCCTGCCTGGTGACTTACACGACTCAAAAGTCACCTCGCCGCAGCCCCACCTGCATGATCTCCTCTCGAGAAAACATTGCGTCTTCGGTCCTGCCTGGTGACTTACACGACTCAAAAGTCACCTCGCCGCAGCCCCACCTGCATGATCTCCTCTCGGAAAACATTGCGTCTTCGGTCCTGCCTGGTGACTTACACGACTCAAAAGTCACCTCGCCGCAGCCCCACCTGCATGATCTCCTCTCGGGAAAACATTGCGTCTTCGGTCCTGCCTGGTGACTTACACGACTCAAAAGTCACCTCGCCGCAGCCCCACCTGCATGATCTCCTCTCGGGAAAACATTGCGTCTTCGGCCCTGCCTGGTGACTTACACGACTCAAAAGTCACCTCGCCGCAGCCCGACCTGCATGATCTCCTCTCGGGAAAACATTGCGTCTTCGGCCCTGCCTGGTGACTTACACGACTCAAAAGTCACCTCGCCGCAGCCCCACCTGCATGATCTCCTCTCGGGAAAACATTGCGTCTTCGGCCCTGCCTGGTGACTTACACGACTCAAAAGTCACCTCGCCGCAGCCCCACCTGCATGATCTCCTCTCGAAAACATTGCGTCTTCGGTCCTGCCTGGTGACTTACACGACTCAAAAGTCACCTCGCCGCAGCCCCACCTGCATGATCTCCTCTCGGGAAAACATGACGTCTTCGGTCCTGCCTGGTGACTTACACGACTCAAAAGTCACCTCGCCGCAGCCCCACCTGCATGATCTCCTCTCGAGAAAACATTGCGTCTTCGGCCCTGCCTGGTGACTTACACGACTCAAAAGTCACCTCGCCGCAGCCCCACCTGCATGATCTCCTCTCGAGAAAACATTGCGTCTTCGGCCCTGCCTGGTGACTTACACGACTCAAAAGTCACCTCGCCGCAGCCCCACCTGCATGATCTCCTCTCGGGAAAACATTGCGTCTTCGGCCCTGCCTGGTGACTTACACGACTCAAAAGTCACCTCGCCGCAGCCCCACCTGCATGATCTCCTCTCGGGAAAACATTGCGTCTTCGGTCCTGCCTGGTGACTTACACGACTCAAAAGTCACCTCGCCGCAGCCCCACCTGCATGATCTCCTCTCGGGAAAACATTGCGTCTTCGGTCCTGCCTGGTGACTTACACGACTCAAAAGTCACCTCGCCGCAGCCCCACGTGCATGATCTCCTCTCGAGAAAACATTGCGTCTTCGGTCCTGCCTGGTGACTTACACGACTCAAAAGTCACCTCGCCGCAGCCCCACCTGCATGATCTCCTCTCGGAAAACATTGCGTCTTCGGTCCTGCCTGGTGACTTACACGACTCAAAAGTCACCTCGCCGCAGCCCCACCTGCATGATCTCCTCTCGGGAAAACATTGCGTCTTCGGCCCTGCCTGGTGACTTACACGACTCAAAAGTCACCTCGCCGCAGCCCCACCTGCATGATCTCCTCTCGAGAAAACATTGCGTCTTCGGTCCTGCCTGGTGACTTACACGACTCAAAAGTCACCTCGCCGCAGCCCCACCTGCATGATCTCCTCTCGGGAAAACATTGCGTCTTCGGCCCTGCCTGGTGACTTACACGACTCAAAAGTCACCTCGCCGCAGCCCGACCTGTATGATCTCCTCTCGGGAAAACATTGCGTCTTCGGCCCTGCCTGGTGACTTACACGACTCAAAAGTCACCTCGCCGCAGCCCCACCTGCATGATCTCCTCTCGGGAAAACATTGCGTCTTCGGCCCTGCCTGGTGACTTACACGACTCAAAAGTCACCTCGCCGCAGCCCCACCTGCATGATCTCCTCTCGAAAACATTGCGTCTTCGGTCGTGCCTGGTGACTTACACGACTCAAAAGTCACCTCGCCGCAGCCCCACCTGCATGATCTCCTCTCGGGAAAACATTGCGTCTTCGGTCCTGCCTGGTGACTTACACGACTCAAAAGTCACCTCGCCGCAGCCCCACCTGCATGATCTCCTCTCGGGAAAACATTGCGTCTTCGGCCCTGCCTGGTGACTTACACGACTCAAAAGTCACCTCGCCGCAGCCCCACCTGCATGATCTCCTCTCGGGAAAACATTGCGTCTTCGGCCCTGCCTGGTGACTTACACGACTCAAAAGTCACCTCGCCGCAGCCCCACCTGCATGATCTCCTCTCGGGAAAACATTGCGTCTTCGGCCCTGCCTGGTGACTTACACGACTCAAAAGTCACCTCGCCGCAGCCCGACCTGCATGATCTCCTCTCGGGAAAACATTGCGTCTTCGGCCCTGCCTGGTGACTTACACGACTCAAAAGTCACCTCGCCGCAGCCCCACCTGCATGATCTCCTCTCGGGAAAACATTGCGTCTTCGGCCCTGCCTGGTGACTTACACGACTCAAAAGTCACCTCGCCGCAGCCCCACCTGCATGATCTCCTCTCGAAAACATTGCGTCTTCGGCCCTGCCTGGTGACTTACACGACTCAAAAGTCACCTCGCCGCAGCCCCACCTGCATGATCTCCTCTCGGGAAAACATGACGTCTTCGGTCCTGCCTGGTGGTTACACGACTCAAAAGTCACCTCTCCGCAGCCCCACCTGCATGATCTCCTCTCGAGAAAACATGACGTCTTCGGTCCTGCCTGGTGACTTACACGACTCAAAAGTCACCTTCCCGCAGCCCCACCTGCATGATCTCCTCTCGAGAAAACATTGCGTCTTCGGTCCTGCCTGGTGACTTACACGACTCAAAAGTCACCTCGCCGCAGCCCCACCTGCATGATCTCTTCTCGGGAAAACATTGCGTCCTCGGTCCTGCCTGGTGACTTACACGACTCAAAAGTCACCTCGCCGCAGCCCCACCTGCATGATCTCCTCTCGAGAAAACATGACGTCTTCGGTCCTGCCTGGTGACTTACACGACTCAAAAGTCACCTCGCCGCAGCCCCACCTGCATGATCTCCTCTCGAGAAAACATTGCGTCTTCGGCCCTGCCTGGTGACTTACACGACTCAAAAGTCACCTCGCCGCAGCCCCACCTGCATGATCTCCTCTCGAGAAAACATTGCGTCTTCGGCCCTGCCTGGTGACTTACACGACTCAAAAGTCACCTCGCCGCAGCCCCACCTGCATGATCTCCTCTCGAGAAAACATTGCGTCTTCGGCCCTGCCTGGTGACTTACACGACTCAAAAGTCACCTCGCCGCAGCCCCACCTGCATGATCTCCTCTCGAGAAAACATTGCTTCTTCGGCCCTGCCTGGTGACTTACACGACTCAAAAGTCACCTCGCCGCAGCCCCACCTGCATGATCTCCTCTCGGGAAAACATTGCGTCTTCGGCCCTGCCTGGTGACTTACACGACTCAAAAGTCACCTCGCCGCAGCCCCACCTGCATGATCTCCTCTCGGGAAAACATTGCGTCTTCGGTCCTGCCTGGTGACTTACACGACTCAAAAGTCACCTCGCCGCAGCCCCACCTGCATGATCTCCTCTCGGGAAAACATTGCGTCTTCGGTCCTGCCTGGTGACTTACACGACTCAAAAGTCACCTCGCCGCAGCCCCACGTGCATGATCTCCTCTAGAGAAAACATTGCGTCTTCGGTCCTGCCTGGTGACTTACACGACTCAAAAGTCACCTCGCCGCAGCCCCACCTGCATGATCTCCTCTCGGAAAACATTGCGTCTTCGGTCCTGCCTGGTGACTTACACGACTCAAAAGTCACCTCGCCGCAGCCCCACCTGCATGATCTCCTCTCAGGAAAACATTGCGTCTTCGGCCCTGCCTGGTGACTTACACGACTCAAAAGTCACCTCGCCGCAGCCCCACCTGCATGATCTCCTCTCGGGAAAACATTGCGTCTTCGGCCCTGCCTTACACGACTCAAAAGTCACCTCGCCGCAGCCCCACCTGCATGATCTCCTCTCGGAAAACATTGCGTCTTCGGTCCTGCCTGGTGACTTACACGACTCAAAAGTCACCTCGCCGCAGCCCCACCTGCATGATCTCCTCTCGGAAAACATTGCGTCTTCGGTCCTGCCTGGTGACTTACACGACTCAAAAGTCACCTCGCCGCAGCCCCACCTGCATGATCTCCTCTCGAGAAAACATTGCGTCTTCGGTCCTGCCTGGTGACTTACACGACTCAAAAGTCACCTCGCCGCAGCCCCACCTGCATGATCTCCTCCGGGAAAACATGGCGTCTTCGGTCCTGCCTGGTGACTTACACGACTCAAAAGTCACCTCGCCGCAGCCCCACCTGCATGATCTCCTCTCGGGAAAACATTGCGTCTTCGGTCCTGCCTGGTGACTTACACGACTCAAAAGTCACCTCGCCGCAGCCCCACCTGCATGATCTCCTCTCGGAAAACATTGCGTCTTCGGTCCTGCCTGGTGACTTACACGACTCAAAAGTCACCTCGCCGCAGCCCCACCTGCATGATCTCCTCTCGGGAAAACATTGCGTCTTCGGTCCTGCCTGGTGACTTACACGACTCAAAAGTCACCTCGCCGCAGCCCCACCTGCATGATCTCCTCTCGGGAAAACATTGCGTCTTCGGCCCTGCCTGGTGACTTACACGACTCAAAAGTCACCTCGCCGCAGCCCCACCTGCATGATCTCCTCTCGAAAACATTGCGTCTTCGGTCCTGCCTGGTGACTTACACGACTCAAAAGTCACCTCGCCGCAGCCCCACCTGCATGATCTCCTCTCGGGAAAACATTGCGTCTTCGGTCCTGCCTGGTGACTTACACGACTCAAAAGTCACCTCGCCGCAGCCCCACCTGCATGATCTCCTCTCGAGAAAACATTGCGTCTTCGGCCCTGCCTGGTGACTTACACGACTCAAAAGTCACCTCGCCGCAGCCCCACCTGCATGATCTCCTCTCGAGAAAACATTGCGTCTTCGGCCCTGCCTGGTGACTTACACGACTCAAAAGTCACCTCGCCGCAGCCCCACCTGCATGATCTCCTCTCGAGAAAACATTGCGTCTTCGGCCCTGCCTGGTGACTTACACGACTCAAAAGTCACCTCGCCGCAGCCCCACCTGCATGATCTCCTCTCGAGAAAACATTGCGTCTTCGGCCCTGCCTGGTGACTTACACGACTCAAAAGTCACCTCGCCGCAGCCCCACCTGCATGATCTCCTCTCGGGAAAACATTGCGTCTTCGGCCCTGCCTGGTGACTTACACGACTCAAAAGTCACCTCGCCGCAGCCCCACCTGCATGATCTCCTCTCGGGAAAACATTGCGTCTTCGGCCCTGCCTGGTGACTTACACGACTCAAAAGTCACCTCGCCGCAGCCCCACCTGCATGATCTCCTCTCGGGAAAACATTGCGTCTTCGGTCCTGCCTGGTGACTTACACGACTCAAAAGTCACCTCGCCGCAGCCCCACGTGCATGATCTCCTCTCGAGAAAACATTGCGTCTTCGGTCCTGCCTGGTGACTTACACGACTCAAAAGTCACCTCGCCGCAGCCCCACCTGCATGATCTCCTCTCGGGAAAACATTGCGTCTTCGGTCCTGCCTGGTGACTTACACGACTCAAAAGTCACCTCGCCGCAGCCCCACCTGCATGATCTCCTCTCGAGAAAACATTGCGTCTTCGGTCCTGCCTGGTGACTTACACGACTCAAAAGTCACCTCGCCGCAGCCCCACCTGCATGATCTCCTCTCGGGAAAACATTGCGTCTTCGGCCCTGCCTGGTGACTTACACGACTCAAAAGTCACCTCGCCGCAGCCCCACCTGCATGATCTCCTCTCGGGAAAACATTGCGTCTTCGGCCCTGCCTGGTGACTTACACGACTCAAAAGTCACCTCGCCGCAGCCCCCGTGCATGATCTCCTCTCGGGAAAACATTGCGTCTTCGGTCCTGCCTCGTGACTTACACGACTCAAAATTCACCTCGCCGCAGCCCCACCTGCATGATCTCCTCTCGGGAAAACATTGCGTCTTCGGCCCTGCCTGGTGACTTACACGACTCAAAATTCACCTCGCCGCAGCCCCACCTGCATGATCTCCTCTCGGGAAAACATTGCGTCTTCGGTCCTGCCTGGTGACTTACACGACTCAAAAGTCACCTCGCCGCAGCCCCACCTGCATGATCTCCTCTCGGGAAAACATTGCGTCTTCGGCCCTGCCTGGTGACTTACACGACTCAAAAGTCACCTCGCCGCAGCCCCACCTGCATGATCTCCTCTCGGGAAAACATTGCGTCTTCGGCCCTGCCTGGTGACTTACACGACTCAAAAGTCACCTCGCCGCAGCCCCACCTGCATGATCTCCTCTCGGGAAAACATTGCGTCTTCGGCCCTGCCTGGTGACTTACACGACTCAAAAGTCACCTCGCCGCAGCCCCACGTGCATGATCTCCTCTCGAGAAAACATTGCGTCTTCGGCCCTGCCTGGTGACTTACACGACTCAAAAGTCACCTCGCCGCAGCCCCACGTGCATGATCTCCTCTCGAGAAAACATTGCGTCTTCGGCCCTGCCTGGTGACTTACACGACTCAAAAGTCACCTCGCCGCAGCCCCACGTGCATGATCTCCTCTCGAGAAAACATTGCGTCTTCGACCCTGCCTGGTGACTTACACGACTCAAAAGTCACCTCGCCGCAGCCCCACGTGCATGATCTCCTCTCGAGAAAACGTTGCGTCTTCGGCCCTGCCTGGTGACTTACACGACTCAAAAGTCACCTCGCCGCAGCCCCACCTGCATGATCTCCTCTCGAGAAAACGTTGCGTCTTCGGCCCTGCCTGGTGACTTACACGACTCAAAAGTCACCTCGCCGCAGCCCCACCTGCATGATCTCCTCTCGAGAAAACGTTGCGTCTTCCGCCCTGCCTGGTGACTTACACGACTCAAAAGTCACCTCGCCGCAGCCCCACCTGCATGATCTCCTCTCGAGAAAACGTTGCGTCTTCCGCCCTGCCTGGTGACTTACACGACTCAAAAGTCACCTCGCCGCAGCCCCACCTGCATGATCTCCTCTCGAGAAAACGTTGCGTCTTCGGTCCTGCCTGGTGACTTACACGACTCAAAAGTCACCTCGCCGCAGCCCCACCTGCATGATCTCCTCTCGAGAAAACGTTGCGTCTTCGGTCCTGCCTGGTGACTTACACGACTCAAAAGTCACCTCGCCGCAGCCCCACCTGCATGATCTCCTCTCGAGAAAACGTTGCGTCCTCGGTCCTGCCTGGTGACTTACACGACTCAAAAGTCACCTCGCCGCAGCCCCACCTGCATGATCTCCTCTCGAGAAAACGTTGCGTCCTCGGTCCTGCCTGGTGACTTACACGACTCAAAAGTCACCTCGCCGCAGCCCCACCTGCATGATCTCCTCTCGAGAAAACGTTGCGTCCTCGGTCCTGCCTGGTGACTTACACGACTCAAAAGTCACCTCGCCGCAGCCCCACCTGCATGATCTCCTCTCGAGAAAACGTTGCGTCCTCGGTCCTGCCTGGTGACTTACACGACTCAAAAGTCACCTCGCCGCAGCCCCACCTGCATGATCTCCTCTCGAGAAAACGTTGCGTCCTCGGTCCTGCCTGGTGACTCACACGCCTCAAAAGTCACCTCGCCGCAGCCCCACCTGCATGATCTCCTCTCGAGAAAACATTGCGTCCTCGGTCCTGCCTGGTGACTTACACGACTCAAAAGTCACCTCGCCGCAGCCCCACCTGCATGATCTCCTCTCGAGAAAACATTGCGTCCTCGGTCCTGCCTGGTGACTTACACGACTCAAAAGTCACCTCGCCGCAGCCCCACCTGCATGATCTCCTCTCGAGAAAACATTGCGTCTTCGGTCCTGCCTGGTGACTTACACGACTCAAAAGTCACCTCGCCGCAGCCCCACCTGCATGATCTCCTCTCGAGAAAACATTGCGTCTTCGGCCCTGCCTGGTGACTTACACGACTCAAAAGTCACCTCGCCGCAGCCCCACCTGCATGATCTCCTCTCGAGAAAACATTGCGTCTTCGGCCCTGCCTGGTGACTTACACGACTCAAAAGTCACCTCGCCGCAGCCCCACCTGCATGATCTCCTCTCGGGAAAACATTGCGTCTTCGGCCCGCCTGGTGACTTACACGACTCAAAAGTCACCTCGCCGCAGCCCCACCTGCATGATCTCCTCTCGGGAAAACATTGCGTCTTCGGTCCTGCCTGGTGACTTACACGACTCAAAAGTCACCTCGCCGCAGCCCCACCTGCATGATCTCCTCTCGGGAAAACATTGCGTCTTCGGTCCTGCCTGGTGACTTACACGACTCAAAAGTCACCTCGCCGCAGCCCCACCTGCATGATCTCCTCTCGGGAAAACATTGCGTCCTCGGTCCTGCCTGGTGACTTACACGACTCAAAAGTCACCTCGCCGCAGCCCCACCTGCATGATCTCCTCTCGGGAAAACATTGCGTCCTCGGTCCTGCCTGGTGACTTACACGACTCAAAAGTCACCTCGCCGCAGCCCCACCTGCATGATCTCCTCTCGCGAAAACATTGCGTCCTCGGTCCTGCCTGGTGACTTACACGACTCAAAAGTCACCTCGCCGCAGCCCCACCTGCATGATCTCCTCTCGCGAAAACATTGCGTCCTCGGTCCTGCCTGGTGACTTACACGACTCAAAAGTCACCTCGCCGCAGCCCCACCTGCATGATCTCCTCTCGGGAAAACATTGCGTCCTCGGTCCTGCCTGGTGACTTACACGACTCAAAAGTCACCTCGCCGCAGCCCCACCTGCATGATCTCTTCTCGGGAAAACATTGCGTCCTCGGTCCTGCCTGGTGACTTACACGACTCAAAAGTCACCTCGCCGCAGCCCCACCTGCATGATCTCCTCTCGAGAAAACATGACGTCTTCGGTCCTGCCTGGTGACTTACACGACTCAAAAGTCACCTCGTACCAGCCCCACCTGCATGATCTCCTCTCGGGAAAACATGACGTCTTCGGTCCTGCCTGGTGACTTACACGACTCAAAAGTCACCTCGCCGCAGCCCCACCTGCATGATCTCCTCTCGGGAAAACATTGCGTCTTCGGTCCTGCCTGGTGACTTACACGACTCAAAAGTCACCTCGCCGCAGCCCCACCTGCATGATCTCCTCTCGGGAAAACATTGCGTCCTTGGTCCTGCCTGGTGACTTACACGACTCAAAAGTCACCTCGCCGCAGCCCCACCTGCATGATCTCCTCTCGAGAAAACGTTGCGTCCTCGGTCCTGCCTGGTGACTTACACGACTCAAAAGTCACCTCGCCGCAGCCCCACCTGCATGATCTCCTCTCGAGAAAACGTTGCGTCCTCGGTCCTGCCTGGTGACTTACACGACTCAAAAGTCACCTCGCCGCAGCCCCACCTGCATGATCTCCTCTCGAGAAAACGTTGCGTCCTCGGTCCTGCCTGGTGACTCACACGCCTCAAAAGTCACCTCGCCGCAGCCCCACCTGCATGATCTCCTCTCGAGAAAACATTGCGTCCTCGGTCCTGCCTGGTGACTTACACGACTCAAAAGTCACCTCGCCGCAGCCCCACCTGCATGATCTCCTCTCGAGAAAACATTGCGTCCTCGGTCCTGCCTGGTGACTTACACGACTCAAAAGTCACCTCGCCGCAGCCCCACCTGCATGATCTCCTCTCGAGAAAACATTGCGTCTTCGGTCCTGCCTGGTGACTTACACGACTCAAAAGTCACCTCGCCGCAGCCCCACCTGCATGATCTCCTCTCGAGAAAACATTGCGTCTTCGGCCCTGCCTGGTGACTTACACGACTCAAAAGTCACCTCGCCGCAGCCCCACCTGCATGATCTCCTCTCGAGAAAACATTGCGTCTTCGGCCCTGCCTGGTGACTTACACGACTCAAAAGTCACCTCGCCGCAGCCCCACCTGCATGATCTCCTCTCGGGAAAACATTGCGTCTTCGGCCCGCCTGGTGACTTACACGACTCAAAAGTCACCTCGCCGCAGCCCCACCTGCATGATCTCCTCTCGGGAAAACATTGCGTCTTCGGTCCTGCCTGGTGACTTACACGACTCAAAAGTCACCTCGCCGCAGCCCCACCTGCATGATCTCCTCTCGAGAAAACATTGCGTCTTCGGTCCTGCCTGGTGACTTACACGACTCAAAAGTCACCTCGTACCAGCCCCACCTGCATGATCTCCTCTCGGGAAAACATGACGTCTTCGGTCCTGCCTGGTGACTTACACGACTCAAAAGTCACCTCGCCGCAGCCCCACCTGCATGATCTCCTCTCGGGAAAACATTGCGTCTTCGGTCCTGCCTGGTGACTTACACGACTCAAAAGTCACCTCGCCGCAGCCCCACCTGCATGATCTCCTCTCGGGAAAACGTTGCGTCCTCGGTCCTGCCTGGTGACTTACACGACTCAAAAGTCACCTCGCCGCAGCCCCACCTGCATGATCTCCTCTCGAGAAAACGTTGCGTCCTCGGTCCTGCCTGGTGACTTACACGACTCAAAAGTCACCTCGCCGCAGCCCCACCTGCATGATCTCCTCTCGAGAAAACGTTGCGTCCTCGGTCCTGCCTGGTGACTTACACGACTCAAAAGTCACCTCGCCGCAGCCCCACCTGCATGATCTCCTCTCGAGAAAACGTTGCGTCCTCGGTCCTGCCTGGTGACTTACACGACTCAAAAGTCACCTCGCCGCAGCCCCACCTGCATGATCTCCTCTCGAGAAAACGTTGCGTCCTCGGTCCTGCCTGGTGACTCACACGCCTCAAAAGTCACCTCGCCGCAGCCCCACCTGCATGATCTCCTCTCGAGAAAACATTGCGTCCTCGGTCCTGCCTGGTGACTTACACGACTCAAAAGTCACCTCGCCGCAGCCCCACCTGCATGATCTCCTCTCGAGAAAACATTGCGTCCTCGGTCCTGCCTGGTGACTTACACGACTCAAAAGTCACCTCGCCGCAGCCCCACCTGCATGATCTCCTCTCGAGAAAACATTGCGTCTTCGGTCCTGCCTGGTGACTTACACGACTCAAAAGTCACCTCGCCGCAGCCCCACCTGCATGATCTCCTCTCGAGAAAACATTGCGTCTTCGGCCCTGCCTGGTGACTTACACGACTCAAAAGTCACCTCGCCGCAGCCCCACCTGCATGATCTCCTCTCGAGAAAACATTGCGTCTTCGGCCCTGCCTGGTGACTTACACGACTCAAAAGTCACCTCGCCGCAGCCCCACCTGCATGATCTCCTCTCGGGAAAACATTGCGTCTTCGGCCCGCCTGGTGACTTACACGACTCAAAAGTCACCTCGCCGCAGCCCCACCTGCATGATCTCCTCTCGGGAAAACATTGCGTCTTCGGTCCTGCCTGGTGACTTACACGACTCAAAAGTCACCTCGCCGCAGCCCCACCTGCATGATCTCCTCTCGGGAAAACATTGCGTCTTCGGTCCTGCCTGGTGACTTACACGACTCAAAAGTCACCTCGCCGCAGCCCCACCTGCATGATCTCCTCTCGGGAAAACATTGCGTCCTCGGTCCTGCCTGGTGACTTACACGACTCAAAAGTCACCTCGCCGCAGCCCCACCTGCATGATCTCCTCTCGGGAAAACATTGCGTCTTCGGTCCTGCCTGGTGACTTACACGACTCAAAAGTCACCTCGCCGCAGCCCCACCTGCATGATCTCCTCTCGAGAAAACATTGCGTCCTCGGTCCTGCCTGGTGACTTACACGACTCAAAAGTCACCTCGCCGCAGCCCCACCTGCATGATCTCCTCTCGAGAAAACATTGCGTCTTCGGTCCTGCCTGGTGACTTACACGACTCAAAAGTCACCTCGCCGCAGCCCCACCTGCATGATCTCCTCTCGAGAAAACATTGCGTCTTCGGCCCTGCCTGGTGACTTACACGACTCAAAAGTCACCTCGCCGCAGCCCCACCTGCATGATCTCCTCTCGAGAAAACATTGCGTCTTCGGCCCTGCCTGGTGACTTACACGACTCAAAAGTCACCTCGCCGCAGCCCCACCTGCATGATCTCCTCTCGGGAAAACATTGCGTCTTCGGCCCGCCTGGTGACTTACACGACTCAAAAGTCACCTCGCCGCAGCCCCACCTGCATGATCTCCTCTCGGGAAAACATTGCGTCTTCGGTCCTGCCTGGTGACTTACACGACTCAAAAGTCACCTCGCCGCAGCCCCACCTGCATGATCTCCTCTCGAGAAAACATTGCGTCTTCGGTCCTGCCTGGTGACTTACACGACTCAAAAGTCACCTCGTACCAGCCCCACCTGCATGATCTCCTCTCGGGAAAACATGACGTCTTCGGTCCTGCCTGGTGACTTACACGACTCAAAAGTCACCTCGCCGCAGCCCCACCTGCATGATCTCCTCTCGGGAAAACATTGCGTCTTCGGTCCTGCCTGGTGACTTACACGACTCAAAAGTCACCTCGCCGCAGCCCCACCTGCATGATCTCCTCTCGGGAAAACGTTGCGTCCTCGGTCCTGCCTGGTGACTTACACGACTCAAAAGTCACCTCGCCGCAGCCCCACCTGCATGATCTCCTCTCGAGAAAACGTTGCGTCCTCGGTCCTGCCTGGTGACTTACACGACTCAAAAGTCACCTCGCCGCAGCCCCACCTGCATGATCTCCTCTCGAGAAAACGTTGCGTCCTCGGTCCTGCCTGGTGACTTACACGACTCAAAAGTCACCTCGCCGCAGCCCCACCTGCATGATCTCCTCTCGAGAAAACGTTGCGTCCTCGGTCCTGCCTGGTGACTTACACGACTCAAAAGTCACCTCGCCGCAGCCCCACCTGCATGATCTCCTCTCGAGAAAACGTTGCGTCCTCGGTCCTGCCTGGTGACTCACACGCCTCAAAAGTCACCTCGCCGCAGCCCCACCTGCATGATCTCCTCTCGAGAAAACATTGCGTCCTCGGTCCTGCCTGGTGACTTACACGACTCAAAAGTCACCTCGCCGCAGCCCCACCTGCATGATCTCCTCTCGAGAAAACATTGCGTCCTCGGTCCTGCCTGGTGACTTACACGACTCAAAAGTCACCTCGCCGCAGCCCCACCTGCATGATCTCCTCTCGAGAAAACATTGCGTCTTCGGTCCTGCCTGGTGACTTACACGACTCAAAAGTCACCTCGCCGCAGCCCCACCTGCATGATCTCCTCTCGAGAAAACATTGCGTCTTCGGCCCTGCCTGGTGACTTACACGACTCAAAAGTCACCTCGCCGCAGCCCCACCTGCATGATCTCCTCTCGAGAAAACATTGCGTCTTCGGCCCTGCCTGGTGACTTACACGACTCAAAAGTCACCTCGCCGCAGCCCCACCTGCATGATCTCCTCTCGGGAAAACATTGCGTCTTCGGCCCGCCTGGTGACTTACACGACTCAAAAGTCACCTCGCCGCAGCCCCACCTGCATGATCTCCTCTCGGGAAAACATTGCGTCTTCGGTCCTGCCTGGTGACTTACACGACTCAAAAGTCACCTCGCCGCAGCCCCACCTGCATGATCTCCTCTCGGGAAAACATTGCGTCTTCGGTCCTGCCTGGTGACTTACACGACTCAAAAGTCACCTCGCCGCAGCCCCACCTGCATGATCTCCTCTCGGGAAAACATTGCGTCCTCGGTCCTGCCTGGTGACTTACACGACTCAAAAGTCACCTCGCCGCAGCCCCACCTGCATGATCTCCTCTCGGGAAAACATTGCGTCTTCGGTCCTGCCTGGTGACTTACACGACTCAAAAGTCACCTCGCCGCAGCCCCACCTGCATGATCTCCTCTCGGGAAAACATTGCGTCCTCGGTCCTGCCTGGTGACTTACACGACTCAAAAGTCACCTCGCCGCAGCCCCACCTGCATGATCTCCTCTCGGGAAAACATTGCGTCCTCGGTCCTGCCTGGTGACTTACACGACTCAAAAGTCACCTCGCCGCAGCCCCACCTGCATGATCTCCTCTCGGGAAAACATTGCGTCCTCGGTCCTGCCTGGTGACTTACACGACTCAAAAGTCACCTCGCCGCAGCCCCACCTGCATGATCTCTTCTCGGGAAAACATTGCGTCCTCGGTCCTGCCTGGTGACTTACACGACTCAAAAGTCACCTCGCCGCAGCCCCACCTGCATGATCTCCTCTCGAGAAAACATGACGTCTTCGGTCCTGCCTGGTGACTTACACGACTCAAAAGTCACCTCGTACCAGCCCCACCTGCATGATCTCCTCTCGGGAAAACATGACGTCTTCGGTCCTGCCTGGTGACTTACACGACTCAAAAGTCACCTCGCCGCAGCCCCACCTGCATGATCTCCTCTCGGGAAAACATTGCGTCTTCGGTCCTGCCTGGTGACTTACACGACTCAAAAGTCACCTCGCCGCAGCCCCACCTGCATGATCTCCTCTCGGGAAAACATTGCGTCCTTGGTCCTGCCTGGTGACTTACACGACTCAAAAGTCACCTCGCCGCAGCCCCACCTGCATGATCTCCTCTCGAGAAAACATTGCGTCCTCGGTCCTGCCTGGTGACTTACACGACTCAAAAGTCACCTCGCCGCAGCCCCACCTGCATGATCTCCTCTCGAGAAAACATTGCGTCTTCGGTCCTGCCTGGTGACTTACACGACTCAAAAGTCACCTCGCCGCAGCCCCACCTGCATGATCTCCTCTCGGGAAAACATTGCGTCTTCGGCCCTGCCTGGTGACTTACACGACTCAAAAGTCACCTCGCCGCAGCCCCACCTGCATGATCTCCTCTCGGGAAAACATTGCGTCTTCGGCCCTGCCTGGTGACTTACACGACTCAAAAGTCACCTCGCCGCAGCCCCACCTGCATGATCTCCTCTCGGGAAAACATTGCGTCTTCGGCCCTGCCTGGTGACTTACACGACTCAAAAGTCACCTCGCCGCAGCCCCACCTGCATGATCTCCTCTCGGGAAAACATTGCGTCTTCGGTCCTGCCTGGTGACTTACACGACTCAAAAGTCACCTCGCCGCAGCCCCACCTGCATGATCTCCTCTCGGGAAAACATTGCGTCCTCGGTCCTGCCTGGTGACTTACACGACTCAAAAGTCACCTCGCCGCAGCCCCACCTGCATGATCTCCTCTCGGGAAAACATTGCGTCCTCGGTCCTGCCTGGTGACTTACACGACTCAAAATTCACCTCGCCGCAGCCCCACCTGCATGATCTCCTCTCGGGAAAACATTGCGTCTTCGGTCCTGCCTGGTGACTTACACGACTCAAAAGTCACCTCGCCGCAGCCCCACCTGCATGATCTCCTCTCGGGAAAACATTGCGTCTTCGGTCCTGCCTGGTGACTTACACGACTCAAAAGTCACCTCGCCGCAGCCCCACCTGCATGATCTCCTCTCGGGAAAACATTGCGTCTTCGGTCCTGTCTGGTGACTTACACGACTCAAAAGTCACCTCGCCGCAGCCCCACCTGCATGATCTCCTCTCGGGAAAACATTGCGTCTTCGGTCCTGCCTGGTGACTTACACGACTCAAAAGTCACCTCGCCGCAGCCCCACCTGCATGATCTCCTCTCGGGAAAACATTGCGTCTCTCGGTCCTGCCTGGTGACTCACGCGACTCAAAAGTCACCTCGCCGCAGCCCCACCTGCATGATCTCCTCTCGGGAAAACATTGCGTCCTCGGTCCTGCCTGGTGACTTACACGACTCAAAAGTCACCTCGCCGCAGCCCCACCTGCATGATCTCCTCTCGGGAAAACATTGCGTCTTCGGTCCTGCCTGGTGACTTACACGACTCAAAAGTCACCTCGCCGCAGCCCCACCTGCATGATCTCCTCTCGGGAAAACATTGCGTCTTCGGTCCTGCCTGGTGACTTACACGACTCAAAAGTCACCTCGCCGCAGCCCCACCTGCATGATCTCCTCTCGGGAAAACATTGCGTCTTCGGTCCTGCCTGGTGACTTACACGACTCAAAAGTCACCTCGCCGCAGCCCCACCTGCATGATCTCCTCTCGGGAAAACATTGCGTCCTCGGTCCTGCCTGGTGACTTACACGACTCAAAAGTCACCTCGCCGCAGCCCCACCTGCATGATCTCCTCCCGGGAAAACATGGCGTCTTCGGTCCTGCCTGGTGACTTACACGACTCAAAAGTCACCTCGCCGCAGCCCCACCTGCATGATCTCCTCTCGGGAAAACATTGCGTCTTCGGTCCTGCCTGGTGACTTACACGACTCAAAAGTCACCTCGCCGCAGCCCCACGTGCATGATCTCCTCTCGAGGAAACATTGCGTCGTCGGTCCTGCCTGGTGACTTACACGACTCAAAAGTCACCTCGCCGCAGCCCCACCTGCATGATCTCCTCTCGGGAAAACATTGCGTCTTCGGTCCTGCCTGGTGACTTACACGACTCAAAAGTCACCTCGCCGCAGCCCCACGTGCATGATTTCCTCTCGAGGAAACATTGCGTCGTCGGCCCTGCCTGGTGACTTACACGACTCAAAAGTCACCTCGCCGCAACCCTACATGCATGATCGCCTTGCACTGCCGTCACTCGTCGTAGCCAGATGCGCCTTTTTCCCCCGGCCCGGTGCAAGCTCGCCAACTCCGTGTCGCGTTTTTCCAATCTGATTCAAATTCAATGTCCTGGCCGTAAGCTATCTCGACGCGACGCTCCTTCGCCCACTCGCAAGCTCGCCAACTCCGTCTTGCTATTCAACTTTGTGTCCACGCCGTAAGCTATCAGATTCTCGGATTCAACCCGACGTGACGCTCCTTCAACCGCTCTCGGATTCTTGCCCGCGATTAGTCTATCTTGACATAGCGAAAGGCCGCGACTGGGACCCACAGGTGCCGGTGCACGCGACTCTGGGACCCGTAGCTGCAGGTGCACGCGCGTGGGGACTCGTGCACGGCCTGGAGTACTTGTCTTCCAAGTGCACGTGATTGAAAGATGTACGGCTAGGATGCATCGACGAGATCGAGCTCCTGCCCGAGTCGCTTCTGGCTCTTCCGCACCTCCGTGTGCTGCATCTTCTGGCACTTCAACTGAAACATGATTCCTCCGCGTTCGTGAAGACCCGAGAGGCACGTGAAGCTCTTCCGCGTTCGCCTGCAGCATCTGCTGGCGCTGAACCTGAAACTGCTGGGTTTCTTAAACGGGGGGGGGGGGGGGGGGGGGGGGGGGGGTTGGGGGGGGGGTCAGGCCAATTACGGGGCGCCAGCTGCATCTGCTGGCGCTGAACCTGAAAGCTAAGCCGTGAATGTACCTCTGATTAAATGCTCTTATTGGTTGGTCAAATCTGTAGCCTAACACAAGGCACTTGTCATTTCTTATCTAACCATCGGACACGCCCCTGTGCTATTCTTTCCTCAGAAACTCATTACCAAGCTCTTGAATTCTTAGTGCATCTGCCTTGCTTTCGACCTCGCTTTTGCGTACTACGATCCCCTCCACCCCTCCCTCCCCCATTCCCTCCTTCCCTTCCCCTACCACCCCTCCTTCCCTACCTCCTATCCCTCCATTCCTCTCTCCCCGCCCCCACCTCCCTCCCTGGCTCTCTCCGTTCCTCCTTCCCTCCCTCCACCTCTCCCTAACCCCCACCCCCCTCTCTCTCCCTCCCTCCCTCCATCTGCCTGTACCTCCCTCCTCCCCCCTCTCCCTCCGTCCCTCTTTCTCTCACCCCAGCCTCCCTCGCAAACATGAACCAACATTAGAGCCTTTGAGGTGAATGGTATGTGATTTGTTCTCTTTTTACCTGCTTGATTATTTTGGTCCTCATGTTTCCTGCTGGCAGGGTGTGGTGGAACCACGTTCTACTGCTGCTGCCAAACCTAAGGCAATCATCGATCCCTCCATCACTCCCTCTCCCCAACCTCCCAGCTTAAAGATTTTGATTCTCATGTGTCCTGCTGGCAGGGTGTGGTGTGGCGGAACCACGTTCTACACCTGCTGCCAGACGTAGACTTTGTTGACTCAAAAGTCAATGTGTCATGCTGACAGGGTGTGGTGGAACCACGTTCTACACCTGCTGCCAGACGTATGACATTTATCAGTGCCCACATGAAACGAATGGGGGGGTGTGGTAAGTTAAGTTCAATTGTTTTCGTCATGTAATTTTTGGTTTGCCTGATTATGAGAAAACGTGCTACTCCTAAGGCCTCCTCCTGTCTGCGCTACTGCCTTTGCCTTGCATCACGAATTCGTGTGAGTTCACATTCGATGTCTCGTGACTGAATCTCTGTGTGCGCCTTTTTTCCCTCTCCATTCCCCCCCTGCACCGCTTCGTCCCTTTTGAGGCGCCTCACAAGTAGACTCCTACGCAAAAACATTCACCTACTCTGGTGTCATATTCAACCAATTACTGCCACGCATTGCACCATGGCCTCTAAATGGGGCTCGATTGGACTCCCTTTTAAGGCGCCTCAGAAGTAGACTCCCTTTTTCCCTCTCCATTCCCATCCTGCACCACTTCGTCCCTCTTCCCCCTTCTTGGTTTCATTCTGCCAGTGCATGAACGCTGTGAAGTCAGAATGCTATCCACTTGGTTTTTCAATGCTGCGTTATGTGTTGATTGCTCAAATTGGCCTGTCACAAAATGTCATGCATCCCTGCTACACTTTGTCACACCCTTCCTATTTCCTAAAAACTGTCAAGATATCCCCTTCATCTTAGCTTTCCCCTCTCGCCTCTGCACTCTTCTCTTCCCATCCTCGCTTGCCTCTCTCTCTCTCTCCCACTCTCTCTGCCCTAACAAGTTGACCCATCCCAGCTTGTACCTCTAGACGCTCTATGGACCAAATATTGCACTTCTAGACATTCCTCCGAAACATAGTTAATGGAACTTGCTTTGTCCATCCGACCCCATTTCATGCTCAGTATGACTAAACCTCACCTTCCCCAACCCCAACCATAGCCCAGAGCCACTTGCTTAGTCCATCCATCTCCACTGTATCCATGTGCACACCTCACATCCCCTCAGCATGTGATACCTCACATCCTCACACCATATGCACACCTCACTTTTCCCCATTATCAGCAGACCCCACATTTCCTCTCAGGTAGTGTGTGGAGACAAAGGGCTGCTCGTCCAATCATGATCGTCCGTTTGTGGACCCATCCATTCTTCATTTGTCCATCCATCAATCCTTCCTGATGCAGCATGGCAGTTACAAGAACAGTTGTCTTTCTACGATAAAAAACATGTTTTTCAGATGTGATCAGTTCCCCTCCTGCCGAGACGAGTTTCTTTATGTGCATCAGGGCTCAGTTCGGCAGCCAGGGGGAAGCTATTTTGCTAGAAGGCTATCGGAAGGTGAGGCTCGCGTCAAACCAGGGTCAACGAATTTTGACCCTGGGTTGACTGTACCGCGGAAAACCTGCGCCATGGGAGAGCTGGCGCAGAATGGAGGGGGGGATGGGAAAAAGCGCCGCAGGAGAGAGGCACATTTGGCCTCAAATGTGCTTGCCCCAGGGCACTGTAGCGGGAACAGAAAGGTTCGCCAGAGAAAAACAAAAGAGTTGCGCCCCATGCTGTTGGGGAAATCCAACTTTCAAAAAACGAACAATGCGTTTTTTTAATGCAGTAACCCTTTCCTTTGTTGGGTCCAATGTTGGCCCGTGAACAGTGAACCCAGGTGGAATCAAAAAGTTGATTCTTATGTTTTCTAAGAATCACTTTCTTCTTCCGTCTCACTAGGGCGGAACCTTTCCGCCATGGGGGGGAGAATAAGGACAGAAGACGGCGCGGAAGCAATGTTTGGAGGTGTTCGCGTCGCTGCTGCTAAACACCTGCGCTTCGATTTCCGGTAAGTTTACCCTACAGCCCGTACTGTTTTGCCCTCGATAATGCGATTAGAAGCTTCGAAGAAGACGGAAAAAAAAATTCTTCCGCCCTTCTTCCGTGGCTGCCGAACTGGGCCCAGACACTTTCCTTTAAAAGTCATCAGGAATCGGACTGCTTTTTTTAGGCACATCACTCGTCCACCG
Organism: Closterium sp. Yama58-4; assembly: GCA_947470075.1. Classification (NCBI taxonomy): domain Eukaryota; kingdom Viridiplantae; phylum Streptophyta; class Zygnematophyceae; order Desmidiales; family Closteriaceae; genus Closterium; species Closterium sp. Yama58-4. The sequence goes on along the minus strand of CANIUD010000091.1, from coordinate 268,195 downwards.
TCACGCCGTGGCGGCTCATTGCACTGATGAAGTAACTCACCGTCGCGCCGTGGCAGCTGCATCTCTCCGTGCTTCGCCGTCATGATCGCAATTCGTTGTTGTTGCGTTCGCGATGCGCTTCGCCATCCTGTCCACCGTCGCACCGAGTCTATTGGATCTCTGCGCTTTGCCATCAACGCAAGTCGCCGTCGCACCGTCGGTTCGCCATATGCCTGATTTGATCAATCACTGTACGTCACATCCGTCAAGCAGACGACTCGATTCGCATCGTACGCCTCCGCCGCATCACGATCAGTGAGCCCACTGAGCTCTGCATCATGCTCTGCATTATGCGCGCCCAGTGAGCGGAGATCGCCTGAACGGGGCTTACGGCGAACGGAGTGACGCGAGCGGAATGACGCGAGAGGAAACAGGCAGGTCGATGGTCCCCTTGTGCACTGTAGACGGTAAGCAGTGGATGAACGTTGTGCATCAATGTATAGTGCGGGTGAGTGTGAGGGTTCAGAGGACAGTGGGGAGTTGACGAAGCTGGTGTGGGAGAGAACAGGTGGGCGCATGACGAGTGTTAGGGTTGAGAGAAAGGGATTGAGAAGTACGCATGAGAACAGGGGCTGAGAAGAACGGGCTGAGAGGCGTTAATAGGGAATGAGTCTCCGCATGGCGTGTTGTGTTTTTTGAGTCGACTCAAAAGTCAACTCGTTTTTAGGGAATGAGTCTCCGCATGGCGTGTTGTGCTTGAGAGGGATGCTGCGATGAAAGTGCAGCTCGATTTGATGGCATGACATGCCCCATGAATGAAGCGTGACCACATGGTAAGCCTCATCGTGACATGTGAAGGCATGAGACGTGACAGCATGACACATGGTGGCATTGTTGTGATGCCATGACACCTGACGACTTGAGAGAGCATGAGATGGGGAATGATGGAATGATGCATGATGGGACATAACAGCATGACGCACAGATGATGGCATTGCTTGGGATGGTATGACCCCTGATGGTACGACCTAGTATGAGATGGTGCATGATGGGATGTCGTGTAACAGCATGACCGAAGGTCGCATGTGATGTAAAATGATTGATTGAGCATCAATTGGCATGGTTTTTACATTCACCAATTGCGCTGGATTAACCATTTTGTTTCCATACTGTCAGTGTAGCTCCTTGTCTCCCTTGGCTCCTTCTTACCATCCGCAAAACTGCATCCTGACAATGACATCTCACCACATCATTTCCTGAATCCCATCGTGTCGTTTCACGCATGTCACTAACTCACGCATGTCACTAACTCACGAATGTCACTCGCGCATGTCACTCGCTCATGTCACTCGCGCATGGCGCATGTCACTCGCGCATGGCACTCGCTCATGTCACTCGCGCATGGCGCATTTCACTCGCGCATGGCGCATTTCACTCGCGCATGTGACTCATGCATGTCCCTCACGCACACCGCTCACACACGTCAGATTCATCAGCTTCAGAATAGCCTGCTTTTTCAACCTAATGCTATCCCGTCTTTCCGTCGAGCCCCATATCACCCTTACCCCCATCCCACTTCAACCCCCAACCACCCCTGCCCTTAATGCATGCATCTAAGGCTCCTCCCTTCACTCCACCCGAGCCCCTTTTCTCCCGACATTCCCTTTGTACTTCGATATTTAGCGTTTTCCCTTCATTCCCATCACTATAATCTTCGTTTCTTGCATCTGAAACATTGTCTCCCTTCCTTGCAGAGTTCAACACAAACCCCCATTCTGCAGAATTCCTCCATTCTTCCAGCTCCAGAGCCCCACAGTGGTCTGTTCCCCTATTCACTCTAGAAGGTATTTGCGTGCGTGTTTTGGGTCGACTCAAAATACAATTGCAGGTGTGTGTGCATGCGTGTGTGCGTGGGTGGGTGCGTGAGCGTGTGCATGCTTGTTTTGAGTTGACTCAAAATTGCACGGCGAAGTGTGCGTGTGTGTGTGCGTGGATGTGTGGATCCTCCATCTCACTCTGGTTCTCTTGTTCTGCTGCCCTCTCGACTCCTTCCTTGATCTGTGACCATAAACCTCTTTCCAAATATGATCACTTCAAAAGAAAAAAGCTGAAAAAATCAGGTGGTGCTTGAAGCAGTGGGCATCACTATTTTTCTCTTTGCTTCGTTGTCTACTCTCATGTTTGTTCCCCTAGCGTCGCCCGTTTACTCTTACACAAATTCAGCCCCCCGCCTCTCCTCCCCCTCTCCCCTCTCCCCCCACGTGTTCCCTGTTGGAATGTTCCCATATTTCTCCCCACCCTCCTCCCCTCTCCACCCTCTCTCCCCTCCCCTCTCCATCTCCCCTCTCCTCTCAGTTAAGGGTGCAGTTGCACATTGTGCAGAGGAGCACTTGTGCTCTTGTCCCCAACCCCACCCGCTTGTGCTCTCATTCATTCCGCCCTGCTAGAGCTCACAAGGCACAAGCTGCATGGCACTAGGGTTCATGGGGGTTCGTGAGGGTTCGTGAAGGGTCATGAGGGGTTATGAGTGGTTCATGGTTGCATGGGTGTCATGGGGGTCAGGGAGTGGTGTGAGATAATTGTAGTTAGGGAGTGAAGGTCGAACGAGGTTCGCCTGGGGAGAAACGGCATGGTTAGCTTGGGGCCTGGGTGAAGAATCTGAAGCTCCTCTCCTCATTCCATCCCAACCCCCTTTTACCCTGATCTCATTTTTTTGCGGTGAAACCATTAGTTCTTTGAAGTCTCACTGAGGGTTTACCAGCCGTCACTTTTCCTGTTTTCAAACACTTACGACAACCCTACTGCACTACAGCTTCAAGTACCATCAAGTTGTCCATGCTGGAAGGTGCTTTGCTGTTGCAGTGTGCAACATCAGCCAATTACTACAATCCCAGCCAGCGACCTCCCATCCCATCATCACAGGCTGATACCGGTATCATGTCTTGGCTGATACTGGTAATAACAAGGAGATCAGCTGCTTGTTCAAGTACAGTCACGCATCCAGCAGAATACGTACATGTTGCTGTTGAACCATTGCGATGCCTTTCTAAAGTTTCTACCACCACCATTTAGTTTGTGAATTGAGCTAGAAAGGCAAGCACAGACATACCAGTCCACTTGAAGCATCTATTTACAAACAGACTATTACACTAGGTCGTCTTCAAAGCTATCATCTGCCATTTGGTATCTGATGAGTTCCTCTAGCACCCATCTACATGTAACAGGCAGCTCTTCCGGCAGAGCCTGCAATTGCGAACAATCACTCAAGTTTAGTCGCCTCAGCGTGGTCAGCTGTGCAAAACCGGGAGGCAGAGATCGGATTCCAGTATCAAAATACTAGCGTAAGAATGATGCATTGGAAGAAACAGTTGGGTACAAGTAGCTAACCCTAGTTGGGGTTGTACCCTATATTGGCTACCCCACTACAGCCTACCAACATATAACACATTACAACTTAACACACCCCCATAGGCAAAGTGGGGGAGAACAAGGGGTCACAAGACCAGTCCAGCAAAGCAAAACAAGCCCAGGGTGGATCACAACGTCACCACACTCCGAGCACAAGCAAAGGCCACAAGGCCAGTTCACATGCAGTGCTAGATATAGAACAAGACAAGCAACAAGATATATATAAAGTACAGTACAAAGAAAGTCAAGCAGTAAGCAAATGAGGGAATGTGGACACAAGGCCTAAAGAAGTACAGTGCCGCTGATGATCACTAGGCGGGAGTGCCTTGGTGAAGATATCAGCAGTGTTGGCCTTCGAGTCCACGTACACAAGCCGAAGCTGACCGCGCTGCTGCAGCTCTCGAGCAAGAAAGTAGCGAAGAGCAATGTGCTTCATCCTGTGCTCCAGTCTGTGCTCCTGACACAAGGCAAGGGCCGCCTTGTTGTCGCCGTACAGAACTGGAGGAGAACTAGGCCGCTCTCCCAAGTCAGTCAGCAGGTAGGTGAGCCAGCGTAACTCCTGTGCAGCCATGGCCGTGGCGTAGATCTCAGCCTCACAACTAGAGCTGAGAACAGAAGAAGAGCGGGTGGACCGCCACGAGACAGAACCAGAGCCAAGGCTGAAGGTGTAACCCTGCGACGACCGCTGCGTAGCCAAGTCGTCCACCCAAGAAGCGTCCGAGTGACCAGTGAGGACAACTCTGTCGCGTCCTCCAAGCACGAGCCCCATGCCTGATGTACTGCACAAGTAACGCAGCACCCTCTTAGCAGCCTCCCAGTGCTCTCGCCTGTGTCTCCCAGGCGCAACGTAACGAGCAAGGATGCTAAGAGGGTACGCGAGGTCAGGTCGCGTGCAAGTCATCAGGTACATGAGGCAGCCTACAAGCTCTGGGTACGGGCCACTCGGCTCTACGGACTCGTCCGAAGGTGGAGCTGAGAGCGAGTGGCTGGTAGCCAGAGGTGTGGCCTGTGGTGAGGAGAACTGGAAGCCGAAGCGCTGAAGGACCTGCTGCACCATGTGTGACTGAGTCAGGGTGATGGTGCGGCGTGCTCTGTCCCGGGTGATCTGCAAGCCAAGGTAGCTACGCAGCTCACCCAGGTCAGTGCAGGTGTGTCTCTTCTGCAGCTCCGACTTCACACGAGCGAGTGCCTCAGTGTCAGCAGTAGCAAAGACCAAGTCGTCGACGTACACGAGGATGTAGAACGGCGGCAGCGACGTGTCTGTGCGCAGAAACAGTGACGGGTCAGCAGTGGAAGGAGCAAACCCAAGGGCCGCAAGTGTAGTCCTCAGTGTGTCGTGCCACTCGCGCGGCGCCTGGCGGAGACCGTAGACTGGCTGCCGGAGGCTCCACTGGGTACCAGGAGGGAACGACCCAGTGAAGCCAGGAGGGCGGCGCAGCCAGATCTCCTCGTGCAGGCTGCCTTGCAAGAAAGCTGTGCTGAAGTCAAGAGAGTGCAGCTCGTAGTCACGCTGAGCAGCAACGTGCAGCAACACCCGAAGAGTGGTCATCTTCGGAGTGGGGGAGAAGGTCTGAAAGAAGTCAACTCCCTCACGCTGACTGAAGCCTCTAGCAACGTAACGAGCCTTGAAGACAGGTGGAGAACCTGGCGGCCGCTTCACCCTGAAAATCCACATGCCATCGACGATGTTCGCCCCAGGAGGGGGAACCTCGTCGACGTAGGTGCCTGTGGATTTCCAGGATGCCATCTCTGCGTCCATGGCTGTCTGCCACTGAGAGGAGTAGGGACCCGAGATCGCCTCTGCGTAAGAGCGCGGAGTGGGGATGTCTAGTGCATCCGGGTCTCCCTCAGGGGCAAGCAACCAGGCCACGAGATGAGGTACAGCAGCCGCAAGAGAGTCAAAGTCCTCCTGCCTGTCCTCAAGGACGTCCGTGCCAAGAGCACACTCACCCCCGACGGACGGAGGACAGACAGACGCAGACTCAGCAACAAGACTGGCGGCGTAGTCTAGACGACAGGCAGCAGCAAAGTCGACAAGCTCAGCGACCAGGGCAGATGCAGCAGCAGACTCAAACGACGGGTCAGTGACAACAGTGGCGAGAAGACGCGTAACAGTAGGGTGGGCAGCACGAACACTGTCAGACTCAGGGTCGGGAACGTCAGGAAGAGAAGACGCAGGAGGAGACGGTAGGGGGACACGCTGTGGACCAGTGGAAGGACGAAGGGCCATAATGTGCGTGCCAGGAACAGGAGGAGGACGCGGACGCGCGACACGACGACCAGTGGGACCAGTGCGCGCAGTGCGAGGAGTGCGAGCAGCGCGAACAGGAGAGGCAGGACGAGACGCAGGCTCACGACGCTCCGTAAGCGAGTCCGGCTGTGCAGTGTAAGGCACCGGAGCAGGGAGGGGGGAGCCAGGCTGGAGGGGAAGGCCAGTGGAAGACGGGAGGGAAAGAACCTGGCGAAGCACCGTGTCAGGCGGTGGCAAAGCCGACGGCGACGGTGGAGCGAAGAACAGTCGCGACGGCGGAGCTCCGCCAGTACCTCCAGCACCCGCAGCACCAGAAGCACCAGTACCAGCGCCCCCCGCCGCAGCACCCCCAGAGCCGGCGACGTCAGCACCAGAGGCCCCAGCAGCGTCAGACCTCCCCTCGCCAGCACTTCCAGAACCAGCAGGACCAACGCGTCCAAAACCGTCAGCTCCAGTGTCGCAGCCCCAGCAGCTCCAGTACCTCCAGGAAGAGCACCCCCAGAGCCGGCAGCTCCAACCCCGCTAGCACCGCCAGCTCCAGCAGCTCCAGCCTCAGTGCTCCCAGAACAACCAGCCCCGGCAGCTCCAGTACCTCCAGTACGAGCACCTCCAGGACGAGCAGCTCCAGAACCTCCAACTCCAGCAGGGCCACGAGGACGGCGAAAGCGCCGGACGTACCAGTCACGAAGCTGCTGCTGTGTGAGAGACGGCTCAGCACCCCGAACCGGAGCACCCCCAGACGCAGCAACACCCGGCTTCGTAGGCTCAGTCGCAGCACCCCCAGGCTCAGTACCCTCAGGCGCAGCACCCCCAGGCTCAGCACCCCCAGACTCGGCACCCCCAGGCTCAGTACCCCCAGACTCCGTACACGCAGGCTCAGCACCCCCAGTCGCAGCACCCCCAGGCTCAGCACCCCCAGGCTCCGTACTCTCAGGCACCGTACCCTCAGCTCCAGCACCCTCAGTCCCAGCACCCGCAGCCCCAGCACCCCCAGACCCAGCACCCCCAGGCTCAGCACTCCCAGCAGCACCACCCGCAGCAGCACCTGAGTCACCTGTGACCTCGACAGGCTCAGCGACGGGAGGAGGGTCTACCTGAGAGACACCTGAAGGAGCAGGACCCTGAGGGGGGAGGGGGTCTACCTGAGGGGGACGAGGAGAGAGGAAAAGCGGCGGGGGAGGGAGGGGGGCAGTGCGGTAGGGGAAGAGACGGTAAAAAGGGACCGACTCGTCAAAGGTGACGTCCTGAGAGGCGAAGACCCGGCGCGAGGTGGGGTGGTAAAACTGCCAGCCAGGCGCGTCAGGGACAAAGCCAAGGAAGACACAGGGAAGCGTGCGGGAGGAGAGCTTGTCCGCGGACGTATCGCGGACAAGGGCACGAGCACCCCACACCCGGAAGCGCGACGCATCGCCAACCTCCCCCGTCCAACGCAGTGTGGGCGAGGTCTCCGGCAAGGAGACACGGGGCCAGAGGTTGAGCTGATGCGCGGCGTACCGGACAGCAAACGGCCACAGAAAATGGGGAGCCGCCGCATGGACCAAGGAGGTACGAGCGACCTCCATGACCAGGCCAATGCGGCGCTCAGCAATCCCATTCTGCTGTGGGGAGTCCGGAAGCGTGAAGGTCTGCTCGATGCCCTCCGCCTGACAGAAGGTCCTCAAGAGGTCGGAGGAAAACTCACCACCTCTGTCAGAGTGCAGACGCAGGACAGGAAGATCTGTCCGGAAACGGCGGCGGAGCTGGAGACGAACTGTGCGGATCCAAGGGATCAGAACAGCAGGGACCTCACCCTTGGTGCGCAAGGGGAAGACCGTGGTGTAACGCGAGTAGTCGTCGACAACCAGCAAAAAGTACCGCTCACCGCCCTGGCCACGAACGCGGGCTGGGCCCCACACGTCCAGGTGGAGGGTCTGCAGAGGAGCCTCTGTCGGGGGGGACGAGGAGGAGTGAGGAGCGGCGCGCTGCCGCCCCTCGACGCAAGGAAGGCAAGGCGGCGCAGGCGAGGCAGGGAGGGGAGGGAGGGACCTGGGAAGACCAGACACAAGGTGGCGACGGTGCATGCCACGGAGGCGTGGCAAGGAGGGGTGACCCAGGCGGTGGTGCCAGAGAAGAGTCTGGTGCGACAGGGAACGACACTCACAGGCGTGGGCTACCAGACCTGACGCGGACACCTGACCGACAGCAGCGACCTGAGGAGACGCAGTGGTCAGTGTGTAGAGACTCGACCCCGGCTGACGGGTAAACGTAGCCAGGTGACGGCCGGTCCTGGAGCACGTGAGGATCGCCACACGCTGTCCTCCAGGGGTAAAGGTGTCAACCCACTGATCCTGGATGACAGCGTTGCTCACCAGGTTCGTCGAGAACGAGGGGAGGTGGAAACCCGACAACGAGCCAGACGGAACCGCCGGACACGGGAGCACAGTGGTGGACCGTGCAAGGACTGGGCCCCCCGAGGGGTCAGCCAAGGAGACTGGGACCGGTGCAGGAAGCGGTGTGAGCTCAGTACTGTCACGAAAGAAACAGCGGGAAGCACCTGAGTCAAGGGTGAAGGTTTGCCACGCCTCAGCCGGTGCAGTACCTGAGAGAGCAGTCTCTGTGGGTGCTGTACCTGAGAGAGCAGACTCACAAGCAGCAGGGACAGTACTGGAGGGAGCAGCCACAGAGGGCACCATACCAGAGAGAGCAGACTCACTAGTACCTAGGGCAGCGGGCTCTATACCTGGGTCAGGCGGCACACACAAGTAACAGTCTCCCTCGGCACTAACAGTCAATGCATACATGGCAGCAATAATAGCATCATAGTCAAGAGCAAAGATATCAACACCAGCCCTCATCAGCTCCGCCCAGCGGGGGCGCTCAACATCCTCGCCGATCTCCTCACGCCAAGCGTCGTCAAGGCGGGAGAAGCAGCGGTACGGGGTGTGGAACCTCCCACACGTCTGTCCCTTGCGGTCACCTGTGCGAATGACATAGGAACAGCGGCCACTGCCCCCCGACGTCCCATGCTGAGCAAGCCACTCACGAAGCTGCTGGGTCGTCTGAGGACGCTGCTGCTGCTGGGAGCTCTGGCCCGAGCCAGTGCCTCCACTCCGACCTCCGCCGCCACCACTACCTCCGCTCCGACCGCCACCGCCGCCACCGCCACCGCCGCCACCGCCACCGCCGCCACCGCCGCCGCCGCCACCACCGCCACCGCTCCCTCCGCCGCCCCCGCCTCCGCTGCCGACCCCACTCCCACCAGCACTCCCGCCACCGCTCCCTCCAGCACCGCCTCCCCCCCCACCTCCCCCACCTCCTCCCCCCCCAGCGCCACCCCCGCCACCCTTGCCCCCCTTGCCCTTGCCGGTGCGGCGCCTCCCACCAGGATCAAAAGCAGCGCCAGCAGACTCAGCACCAAGGAAGTCAACAGCAGCAGCAGTAGCGTAGGAGGGAGCGAGGGGAGAGGGAGAACACCCCTCAAAGATGGGGGTGCGAGGAGCGCCACGAGCAGCACCTACAGCTACAATGCTCTTCTCGGCTGCTAGCAGCTTCTCCTCTAGGAGGGCGACTGTGAGCTCAGTGGGACAGCGAGCAAGGAAGTAGTCTCGAACTGAGCTGAGGGTGTCAGGGAGACGGGTGACTATGAAATGGAGCGTCCAGTACAGTGGAGGGGGGTTCTTAGCACAGAACTCGGTGGGAAGGGCGGCACGCAGGCGAGCGTCACTAGTGCGAAGGTGGGTGATGAGATCGGCGACTGTAGCAAAGGTGGACAGCTCAGGGAACAGGTAAGGCAGCATGAGGCGGCTAAGCTCAGCTGTGGCAGGTGAGGAGTAGCGGGCAACGACAGCGTCGTACAGGGCCTTAGCGGTTTTGCAGTCGCCAAAATGCTCGAGCTCAGCTAACGGCAGGTGACTGCGAATGGCTAGGCGAGCAGCTGCGTCACGAGTCTGCCAGTGGGAACGAACACTAAGCTCAGCTGTGGCAGGAGGGGCAGGCGCAGCACCAGACGCGTAATCATAGAGCGACACATGCTCCTTGCTATCGCTCAGGAGGAACAGCTGCAGGTCATCTAGCCAAGTGGTGAACTGCACAGGGCGGCCCTCAGCATCGAACGACAGCACGCGGATGGAAGCCATAGCGACAGTACGACAGAGCAACGCAAGACGCCGCAGCAGGGGTGGGCAATTGCGCACGGGCAGGGAGCAGCAGGCGGCGCTGCAAGCGGGCAGCGCGGCGGACGGGCGGCTCTGCGAGCGGGCAGTGCGGCAGGCAGGCGGCGCTGCAGGCGGGCAGCGCGGCGGGCAGGCGGCGCTGCAAGCGGGCAGCGCGGCGGGCGGGCGGGCAGCGCGACGGACGGCGCGGGGCACAGCGGGCGGCGCGCGGGGCTGCAAGGCAGCTCGACGGGCTGCGCGGGGCAGAGCGGGCGGCGCGCGGGGCTGCAGAGCCGAGCGACGGGCAGCGCGGGGCAGGGCGGGCGGGTCGCGGGGCTGCGCAGCAGATCGACGGGCGGCTCGGGGCACAGCGGGCGGTGCGCGGGGCTGCGAGGCAGCGCGACGGGCAGCGCGGGGCAGAGCGGGCGGCGCGACGGGCAAAGCAGGGGAGGGGGAGGCGCGCGGGGCTCTGGGCTGGCAGGACGCCGGTCGGCAGGGCGCACGAGGGCGCTACAAGGGCGCACGAGGGCGCTACGAGGGCGCTAGGGCGCAACGAGGGCGCTACGAGGGTAGGGCGCGGGGGTAACGCGGTAACCGCAGCGTGCGGTGGTGGGCCCTAAAAAAAACGATCGGATGGTCCTAGGGACCACCTGCTCTGAATACCATATCAGAATACTAGCGTAAGAATGATGCATTGGAAGAAACAGTTGGGTACAAGTAGCTAACCCTAGTTGGGGTTGTACCCTATATTGGCTACCCCACTACAGCCTACCAACATATAACACATTACAACTTAACATCCAGTTGATGTAAGCTGCAGCAGGGAAAGGCAAGAGAGCTGGGCGAAAGAGTCTGGCAGGTAATTCAGCGAGGGACAGTGCGTCAGCCACACGTCCCGAAGCCTTGATAGCGCACCAAAGTTTTCCGCAAGAGAAGAAAACCTGGGTGCATGCTGGGTCTCCAAGCAAGTCAGTTTGTGAAGCTCCGCAATACTTGCTGGCAGCTCCTCCAATTCTCGAGCATATGTGATACTCAACTCCCGCAGCTGATGCAATGCTATCCCAAGGTCATTGGGTAGTCGCTGCAGTTTCCCAGGACTATCCAAGGTCAAATTATGTAGCTGGGAAAGGCAGCTCAAGGGTAAAAACAGCTCCTCCTCTGCATCCTGTGTCATTTCTATCATCAGGATCTGCAGGCATGAGAAATCGTTGTTTCGAAGTACAGTCAACTCTTTTGAGTTCCCCACTCTAAGTAACTCCAGTGACGGTGGCAGAGCTTCAGGAAATTCTTCCAGGCTGTTCTTATATCCAGTGATCTCCAGCCGTTTCAGCCTCACAAGCCCATTCAGCCTTGGCACTGAAGAAAACACGTGTGCGATCACTTTCAGAACTTCCAAGCTGCTGATGCACGAGACGGTCTCAGGAAGCCTTATCATATTGGGGCACAACCAGATGTGCAGTTCTCGCAGGCTAACCAGCTCTCCCATTGCCTCTGGTAATTCACCAATCACACAGCAACTCAAATCCAGCCTGGTCAAAGAAGTCAGCCGCGTGAACGATGATGGCAGGAGCAGTTGCGTGTCATTGGTGTGCATTAGAAAATTCTGGGGCAAAATTTCTCCAATGTCATTCAGAAACTGGCTAGAGTCCCATATCAGCAGTCGCTCCAAACGATAGCTTATTGCTTCGGTATGCGCTGGGAAGATAAGGTTGACGGAAGGACAACATAGCTTGAGTTTCAGTGACCTCAGATTCGGAAGCTGTGCGACGTTGAATGCTGGAAGATTGCGAGGAGTTTTGAAGGATTTAGTGAAAATGAATAGGCTGGAAAGTCTTGGAAGATGGATAACGCGGGACAGCTGTTGGTACTGAAGCACCGATGATGAAATGTAGAGAGTCCTAAGCGAGGATAAGTTGGCAATTTCGGGAGCGTCTAATACTGAAGCGTTTGGAAGTCCGAGAGTTTGTAGATGTACAAGCTGGTAAATTGATCGCGGCAGCTTCACGTCTGGATGCAGAGAGAAGAGCGCAAGGTGCTCGAGCTGGGTGGACTGTTGGAAGAACCGATGCAAGCCGGCTGCGGTTGCAACTCCCTACTGCTGTAAATAATTTGAGGAATTTCTCGTCCGACGTAGAAAGTCATCCGCTTAGGGCATGCCGATGCGAGGTGAGCAAGGAATGAGTCGTCCAGATGCAGCACACAGGCGTAGGACAGATGAAGGTGAGTCAGGTTCGGGAAACAAGCCACGGCGGCTGAGAGGGTCTCAATGGGAACGCAGAGGTGCTCTCTGACGAAAAGCGAGACCACGTGGCGACGGGCGAGACGACGCCAGCGGCTGCAGACGGCGCTGATGAGGAGTTTAAAAGCAGCATTCGCGGAGGCAGGATGGTGAGGTATTAATGGAGCAGGTATTTGATCCTCATTCTGATAAAGGGAAGGGTCCCACTTTATGCTATTTGGTAATGGATACAAGGTCGCTTTGCCAATGAGTGTTCAGTGTGCCAGAAGATGTTGATCAAAATGGCATCAGGCAGATCGTCAATGAGGGTGTGACGCTCCATAGAAAACAACGAAACTGGTGTTTCACGACGGTTTGTAGCATGTGGAGTTGAAAACAGCCTACAGGACCTTGTAGAGCGAGTTACCGCTACATGAATGGCTTCTAACTTCTAGCTAACCTCCCCTATTGATGTTCAGAAGGCACATCGCAATCATAGTGGAGTGGAGAAGCTAAGTAGAGTATAAGGGCGTGTCCCACGAGTTCGTTTTCAGCCCGTAAATCACCACCCAGACTGGTGGGTAACAGTTCAAAGCGGTGAATCAGACAAACCGCTCTAAAAAGCACAGAACCTTTCTCCACCGCATCATGAACCGAAAGAGAACTCGCGGGACACGCCCTAAGAATGTGTGAAGGGTTCCTGCTAGAAGAAAGAGTTCCGCGTGCTTTGCATTTCGTTTACAGATCATCTGTCGTGGTTCAGAACGACATCAAGCGTTGCACATTGGTTTTCAATCTTGACCGTTCTACACCGTGACGCAACAAGATTAAAGTCGGGATCTCATGTAGTTTGGCCGTTTGGCACTTAGTGAATTGCGCTAGGCTCTGATTGGTCGACGAGGTAGAGTAGTTGACGAGAGCTGAAACGAGGGATGCGAAGCAAACAAAAATCGCATGCTGCTTCCGAACCACCTAGGCACGGAAATCTGGTTGGGTTCCGAAGCTCATTTCCCAGCAATGTGTCTGAGCTGCCGAAAAATCTCATGTACATCAATTTGTTTTGCAATTGTGATTCACGGGCAAAACGGAAATTTGTCGCACACTGAACCTCCAAACCAACAGGGTGACTCGATTTCGCCTACACAAACAGGGTGACTCGAGCTGCAAGTGTTTTGCAATTGAAGCCAATTTCACTTACTTGACATCCTGGCTTTAACCACACAGGATGAGCTGTAAGCGGGTATACCAATTGGGAAGGGGGTGAGGGGGGACTCCGCAGATGCGCAGAAGGCGGGGGAGTTCAAAGTTTCCGCCAACGCTCCGGCAGATCGAAGAGAGTGAGAATGGTGAAAGGCCCTCGGCGAAGGACAGCCAATGGACGGGGTGGAGGAACCCCAAATGTGTGGTGGCTGTTGGTGGGCAGGGAAGGGGGGGGGGAAAAAATCACGAACGTAAAGGGGGGGTTTTGGGAGAATGTCAGCAAGTTGTGAAATGGGGCACTTATCGGCTCGGACGACAACTCAAAACGGTATGGTATGGTTATAAAGATTTGATGTGAGACGAAGCGAGGTTATAACAGATTCTTTCTCGGTCCCACCCCGTTGTCCACCCAACCGGATTCCGGACTGGAAACTTGTCGGGTTCAGTTTCTGAACTGTACAATGTGGTGCGCACGACCGCCACCCTGGGTTCACCGGTCAGGGCAATGAATCCCTCCGCACCATTTCCTCCCCCGGCCTCGGAAAATCCCCCCCCCCCCCCCCCCCCCCCCCCCCCCCCCCCTAGGTACAGAAACACGTCCGCTGACATCATCCAGCAGCTCTCTTGGGGGGCTCCCGACCGTCGCCTCGCCGCAAAGAGCAGCGCGCGCACGGGCGACAAAAAGCCGCCCTTGCGGCTACGCCTGCGCCCGCGCTTGTCATAGCGGCTCCTGTGGCTTCTGCCGCCACTCCCAGGGCCGGAATTTTTTGGTGCCGGAGCCGTTCCCAGCTAAAAACATCGACTGGTTACCAGTGAGTGTCACACCTCCGGTCTGGAACTAGCGGATCCTCGAGGCAGCCATGTTGCCTGATGCAGAACAAAGTTGTAGGGGAGTTGCTGGATACGCCCTAATTGGGGCTGTTGGTGTGTCAAAACTCGAGTCCTCGCTCCTCCTGACACCCAACCGAGCTTGCGTTTCGCGAACAACCAGCCCTCGCTATCCAGACCAACCCAAACCAGCACGACCTGAATTTAACCATCTTAACCAATTATAACCGTTTTCTCCACGCCATTGTTCCGATGAACCTGAGGTGGGGAGGGGAGGGTAGCGTCGCTATGCCGAAGGGAAGCATATATGCTGCGCTCTGTACGGTTTGGCGGAGAACCACCACCATAGCTTTTTGGTCTCCTCCAGTCACCTTTTCTCGTATCAACCACGAAGTCCCTGCTCTACAATGAGTTAGAGCATGGTTTCTTTGCTCTTAGTTTGTCGTTAGAGCCTTTCATTTATCGCGTAGTAGCAGCGAGCGGATTCGAACCGTCGGGAAATCGGTCCTGCGGTCGTCGTCGTAACAAGAGTGGCTTGCATTGCTGGGATGCGTTTGGATTCTCCAGAGCGCTGACACATCTTAGAAAGTAATAAATAGAGTTGAGGCGAAAGTTATCATGATAATGGTGTACAGCCCTACTATCGTTCGCTTTTCTACGCCGTAATTTAAATTGCTTATGTTCGAGTCGGCTGTAGATTATTGCGAGGATGGCGATTCCGTTCTGCAGAGTGGTTCCAGAGCCATGGAGAGCTGTCGATAACGGCGCGAATTCAAGAATTGATGATCTTACGGTCACGGCGCTCGACGGAAAGCTAGATTCGTTTAAGGACGGCCCGGATTCGTCAAGAGACGCGCTCGGGAGTGGCCGGAGAGAAGGGACAGTCGTCGCCGAGGCAACGTGTGGGGTTACCACGGCGGACGTTACAAGTGGAGATTGTGTAACGCGGACGGATGGCGATTTAGGTTCGGGCAGAAAGAACGTCGATGAAGTAGAGGCGGGAGAGGATAGCGTTTTGCGGTGTGTTCCTTCTGGTAGCTCAGATGGAATCGAGTGTAACAGCTCCGGTAGCGAAGGTATTAGCGATAGCAACCGCGGTAGCGATAGCGGCGACATTCGCGAACATCCTGGTAACTGCAGCACGGATAGTCGCGCCGACGACAGCGGCAATGGTGCCGCTGACGGCGCGAGCGACACCATTGGCGCTAATAACGGTGTCGAAAGCGATGTTCCTGACGAACCTAATGCGAACGAGTGTATTCCCGGGGAATCGTTGACTAATAGTGAATCTGCCGCTAGCGAGTCTTCTCCTAGCGAATCCGCTGCGAATGAGGCGGCCGTTCGGCTGGTGTCGGCAGCAGCGCTGGTAGCGGCGGGAGTGCAAGACGCGGAGGAGGACTCGTGTAGCATTTGCCTCGACGCATTCACCGAATCCGACCCCGCCACCGTGAGTGAACACGGGGTGTGGTAAGTTTTTCACTTCGTCACGCTCTCTGCTGGATCAATTGAGCTGGGGAAATGCGATTGGGCTCCCCCAAGACGCAGAGGAGGACTCGTGCAGTATCTGCCTCGACACGTTCACCGAATCCGACCCCGCTACTGTGAGTGAACACGCCCTGAGTTAGAGGTGAGGTGATTTTTTCACGTTCCTACCCACTCCGACTTGTTACTTTTAACTTTTCACGCGGAAAAGAGATGGGTTGCCGCCAAGATGCAGGGGGGTTCAATCTGTGCAGCATCCGCCTCGACGCCTTCCTAACGCATCCGACCCTGCCACTGTGAGTGAACACACCCTAAGCTGAGCTTCTCATGCGGAGTCGGCAGAGTGAATCTAATTCGAGAGGTGAATTCCTCATTCGGAATTTTCTCTTTGAGATTTTCCTTTCTGGCGTCACCCTGCGTCGAGACATTTGTCCGTCTATCTCCTTGGTGGATTTCGCTTGGATTCGGATCGGACCTTGTACGAGCTGTAAGGAAGGAGGGCATGGCAAAGAGTGAGCACAAGCACGAATGCGCCAAAATCAAACGGTGGGGAGCGTGGGGCAGGGTGCACGTGTCTCTGTGTGGAAGGCCGCTGCCACGTCACTGCCACGTGTGCTGCCACTGCCAGCTCACAGTGTGCAACCACGGGTACCACTTCCAGTGCGTCCTCGAATGGTTCCGTCACCTCCTGCCCCCATCTTCTCTTTCACCCCGTGTGTGCGTCTGTGCTCCCCACGTGTGCGTCTGTGCTCCCCACGTGTGCGTCTGTGCTCCCCACGTGTGCGTCTGTGCTCCCCACGTGTGCGTCTGTGCTCCCCACGTGTGCTACCCCCACCAGCTCACAGTCTGCAACCACGAGTACCACTTCCAGTGCGTCCTCTGCTCCCCTCCCGCGCATTGCCCCTCACCTCCCTCCCTTTCCCCCCTTGTGCTCCCACCAGCTCACAGTCTGCAACCACGAGTACCACTTCCAGTGCGTCCTCGAATGGTAAGCGTCACGCTGACTTAGCCGGTCTTTGTCTCAGCTAGCATATCTTTGCATCTACATGCATGGTCCCCTTCCCCTTCCTCCCCTTCCCCTTCCTCCCCTCCCCTTCCTCCCCTCCCCTTCCTCCCCTCCCCTTCCTCGTCTTCCTCCGCTTCCTCCTCTTCCTCTTACTCCTCCTCCGCTTCCTCCTCTTCCTCTTACTCCTCCTCCGCTTCCTCCTCTTCCTCTTACTCCTCCTCCTCGCCCCTGCTCTCCTCCTTCCTTGCATTTCACGCCTGCCCTCTCTTGTTCCCTCTTCGCCCGGTGCCCTTTATTTCCCCTTCTACCCATTCCCCCGTGCTCCCCATTCCCCCGTGCTCCCCATTCCCCCGTGCTCCCCATTCCCCCATGCTCCCCATTCCCCCCTGCTCTCCCTCCTCTCCATTTCCGCCTTTGCTCCCAATTGCCCAGGGCACAGCGACGCGAGGAGTGCCCCATGTGCTGGCGCAAGCTGGCACTGCAAGACGAATCCTGGTACGTGCAAGATGAAACGTGGTGCGTGCAAGATGAAAAGTGGTACTGCAAGGTGAAACGTGGTGCAGTCACGATGGTGGCAACTGGACGGTTACATTGCCAGTTGAAGTTTGGTATGCTTGAAATGAAACGCTGGCACTATGGAAGCTGAACTGAATAGCCCCTAAGAGCCTTTTTGAAGCCCGCTAGAGCCGATCCGTCACTTCCTTCCAAATGCGATTCCTGACTCTCGATCATCCATCCAGTCAGGTGCTGGTACTGGCGCGCTACAGGGAGAAGGAAGTTGAAGCAGCAGTGGGTTTATGTCACTGTCAAGTCAACTATCAAACCCCCACTGGTTGTCGTTCCTCCATCTAATTCTACCCTTTTGTCTCTCTCGATTCTCATGCTGCCAGTCAGGAGCTGCTACTGGCGTGCTACAGGGAGGGGGAAAACCAAGCAGAAGAGTAGGGGGCGGCTGCAGCGCTTCTTAACCTGCCTCGTTCCCTTGTGCTACTGTTGGCTGTATCGCCTTCGCCTTCGCCTTTCCAGTCAGGAGCTGCTACTGGCGTGCTACAGGGAGGGGGAAAACCAAGCAGCAGAGCAGCGGGATGGCTGTCTGTAGCCCTTTCTAACCCAACTGTTTCGCTTGTGCCACTGTTTCGTGTGTTTTGCCTTCCTTGCCTTCCCAGTCAGGAGCTGCTTCTGGCGTGCTACAGGGAGAAGGAAATCCGAGCAGCAGAGCAGCGGAATTGCGTTGGTGACAGCAAGCTAACCCCTACTGATTGCCAACTTTCCCTCGTTTCTCCTTTGCCGGTCCTGATTCTCATGCGTGCAGTCAGGAACTGCTACTGGCGTGCTACAGGGGGAAGGAAATCCGAGAAGCAGAGCAGCGGGATGGCTGTCTGTAGCCTTTCCTATCCCAACTGTTTCGCTTGTGCCACTGTCGCCTGTTCCCCCCCTTCGCCTTCCCAGTCAGGAACTGCTACTGGCGTGCTACAAGGGGAAGGAAATCCGAGAAGCAGAGGAGCGGGATGGATGTCTGTAGCCCGTGCTAACCCGCCTTTGTTGTTTGTGCTGCTGTCGCTTGTGTCGCCTTCCCCTTCACCTTCCCAGTCAGGAGCTGCTGCTGGCGTGCTACAGGGAGAAGGAAATCCGAGAAGCAGAGGAGCGGGCGGCAGCAGCAGCAGCCGCTGCTGCAATTGCAGCATCGGTGGTATCAATGCGGGGAGCGGCAGGCCGGGGGGTGGCAGCAAGGGGAGTGGCAGCAAGAGGGGTGGCTGTGAGGGGGCAGGCGAGACGGGGGACTCAGCCGATGGGGACAGGAGGGTCGTCCTCCTCCTCTTCCTCGCCCTCCTCCATTCCTGCTCCCTCCCGCCATCGGCAGCAGCAGCAGCGGGAGCAGAGGGAGCAGCGGCAGAGCAGCAGTCAGGTATGCTTGTGGGTAATCATGGAATTCATTCGGTGGGCTTGAAGCAAGGGGAATGACAGTGAGGTGAGTGGCAGCAAGGGGAGTGGCTGTGAGGGGGCAGGCGAGGCAGGGGTCTCAGCCTATGGCCACGAGAGTTTCCCCACTCTCCTCCGTGCTAAAAACGAACGAAGTAAAGAAAAGGGAAAAAAAAACAGCTATTCATGTAAACGAGTTGCATGTTCCCATGCACCATTGACCAATAAGTGCCAACCCCTGTTTTTGAGGCTCCCATAAAAATACGGATATTCGTATGAACGAGTTGCTTGCATGCACCATTGACCAGCAAGCGCCAACCCCTGTTAAGATCACTTTTGAGAATTCACTTTTGAGTTGGATGGAACCTGGTAATTGATTTCTGCCTGTATTTTTTTGCTGGTGATGATGACCCTGATGACAACAGGATACTGGTACTTGGAGTAAGTGATTTATGTCAGCAGGGAGCAAAGAATCTGTCAGCACTTAATCCAAGTACCAGTATGATCTTGTCATCAGAGTCATAATCACCAGCAAAAATTACTGGCATAAATAAAGTAGGGATGAGCAAGGGGCGAACACGAACGTGTTCGTGTTCGCCCCTGCACGAACACGGCCGTTCGCCAAACCGAACACTTTTCGGTTCGGCGAACACTATGAGCAAAAACAGATGTTCGGTGTTCGCCTGTGAAGGCGTGTTCGGGCGAACCTCGAACACGTTCGTGTTCGACGCGGGGCAAATTGCAGCAGCGGCCCGAACACGAACGTGTTCGGGCGAACCTCGAACACGTTTGTCACGAACACTTTAAGCAAAAAAAAAAAAACCTGTTCGGTTCGCCACGAACATGTTCGAGGCGAACCGAACAGGTGTTCGTTTCTTTGCTCAACCCTAAAATAAAGTATCAGACGTAGTCCAACTCAAAAGTGAATTCAACTTTGGAGAATTCTCAAGTGTGAATTTAATGAGTTGCATGGACCATTGACCAGCAAGTGCCAACCTCTTTTCCTCCAAACCCCTCTTTGCCTCCCACCTTAGTTGCGGAAGACGCAAGACACACATTTAGACGCTAGACGCATGGGTTAAAATTTGCGGGCAGCCCGAAAAAAAATTCTGCGCGCACGACATTGAGTTATGTATGATGAGATGTGAAGATCGTTGTGAACTCTAAGTATGGGCCTAAAAAATTAGAATGGGGAAAATTTGACCCATTTGTGACACATGTGCATGTCCCCCTCCCTCCCCATGCCCCACAGAAGTTTTTTTAGGCTGCCCGAACTTTTTTTTTGGGCCTGCCCGGGCTTTCGTCTAATACTGCGTCTAATCTGACTCATCTAGCGTCTAGCGTCTTAGACGCTGCATCTAGACGGACGCGTCTTCCGCAACTAAGCCTCCCACCCACCCTGCCTCCCTCTTCATTTTCCTCCTCTTCTCCCAACCCCTTACACCCATGCTCACTCTAACCCCTCCAGAACCCCTCCCCTTTACCACTTTCCACCACCCTTTCTCCCGTCCCCCCATCCTCTTCCCTTGGTGCTCCACAGGCACATCAGACTCGCCTGTAGACCTCTGGTTCCCCTCCTCCCTCCTCTCCGTCCGTCCCCTTACAACCGTGTTCACTACCCCCCCTGACCCTCCTACCATCCCCTCCTCCCTTCTCTCCCGCTCCTCCCTTCGCTCCCTCTCCTCCGCCCCACCCCCCTGCAGTCTAAAGTCACATCAGGCTCGCCTGTCGACCGCTGGTTACCTCTCCTTCTGTCCGCTTTCAATCATGCTCATTCTTACTCTCCACATTCCCCCTCCTCCCCTACCCACCCCCCTGCAGTCCACAGGCACATCAGGCTCACCTGTAGGCCGCTGGTTGCCCTGTTCTCCCCTGCCTTGACACACATGTTCCCTCTCCCTGTCCTGTCCCCTCCGCTTCTGCCCCCCTCCCCTCCCCTCTTCCCCTGCAGGCCACAGTCACATCAGGCTTGCCTGTGAATTATTGTTTGCCCTCCTCCCTCTCCTCCCTCTCCTCCCTCTCCTCCCTCTCCTCCCTCCGCCTTCCACCCATAATCACTCTCCCGGTCCCCGCCCCTTCTACCCTTTCCTCCCGCTTTTCCCCCCTTCCTACCCCCTTCCGCCCCCAACCCTTCAACCCCTTCCAGTCCACAGTCACATCAGGCTCGCCTGTAGATCGTTGGTTACCCTCCTCCCTCCTCTCCTCCCTCCGCCACGCCACCTCCTCCTCTTCCTCCTCTCGTGGTCTCTCCAGCTCCTCCCCCCGCTCCTTTGCTCTCTCCTTCAGCCCTCACAGGCACCGCTCCTCACGCTCCTCCTCCCCGTCCTCCTCCTCAGCTATCCCCGCCACCACCACTACCATCATCACCACCACCGCCACCACCTCTTCCTCCTCCTCTTCCTCCTCTTCCTCCTCCTCTTCCTCCTCCTCCTCCTCGGCTGCCTCTCTTTCAGCAGCACTCGCCTCTTCCTCTTCTCCATCCGCCTCTGCATCCGCCACATCAGCCCCATCACCATCCACTGCTGCTGCCACTGTCTCTGCTGCCACCTCTGCAACTACCACTGCTACTGCTGCTCCTGCGGCTGCTGGTTCTGCTACCCCTGCTTCTGCTGCTACTGCCTGTCCCTTCACCTCGCCCCCCATCGCATGCTATCGCGCCGACCCGTCCGTTCTCGCAGCAGAAGCAGCATGCTCCCCTCCCACCTACTCCCTCTCGCCCCTACGCCCACGCCCGCCCTCCACTCTCTCCTTCCACCCACCTGGTACCTCGTCTTCAGGAGAAAACAACAGAGGCTTCAGCCTGTCAGCAGGTGCTCTCCCTTTGGATGCCCCTCTAGGAGCCACTGTGAGCTGGAATGGAGTGCTTCCTATAAATTCTTCTGGTTCTGAGACAGGCGAAACCCCTCCTCACAGCAGGAGCGGGGTCCTTCACACCGCATCCAACCTGGCAGTATCTACTCCTCCTCCCACTCTTCCTCCTCCTCCTTCCACTGCATCAGCCGCAACAGCTGTAACTCATATGACCTCCTCACTATCTGAAAGTGCGTGTATGAGTGCGTCTCTCTCTTGCCTGCTGGCAAGGCAGCAGCAGGAGCAGCAGCGGCTGTTGCTGGAACAGCAACAGCAGCAGCAGCAGGCTCAGCAGGAGCAGCAGCACGGGGAAGCTTTAGATGCTACAGATTCTGTTGGTGTAATAGATGTAGCTGATGCTACAGGTGGTGCTGATGCTACAGGTGGTGCTGCTGCTACAGGTGGTGCTGATGCTACAGGTGGTGCTGCTGCTACAGGTGGTGCTGATGCTACAGGTGGTGCTGCTGCTACAGGTGGTGCTGCTGCTACAGGTGCTCCTGCTGCTACAGGTGTTGCTGCTGCGATAAACGCTGCTGATGCCACAAGTGCGGCTGCTGCCAGTGGTGGCGGTGCTGCTGCTGCTGCTCTCCTGGCTTCCTCAGAGGGCAGGCTCGAGCCTGATCCCCAGGCCTCATCTAGCCTCGGATCAACTTACCGAGCCTCCTCCTCTAGGTTCGGCGGTGAAGGGCAGGAAGGGCTGAAGCTGGTGCTGGCAGGTTCGGACGAGCAGGGGTTGGCTGGGGGAAGGTTTCAGGGGGTGGGGGGTGGTGCGATCGTGACAGGAGTTGGTGGTCAAAGCGTGAGGGCTACTGGGTTGGCACCTCCTGTTGGGGAAGCTGCTACAACAGCTGATGCTGCAACTGCTGTTGCTACAGCAGATACTGCATGTGGAGGCAGTACCTGCATTGTTGCTGCCACTGCTACTGGGTTGGCACCTCCTTTTATTGGGGAAGCAGCTGCAACAACTGCTGCTGCTACTACAGACACTGACGTATGTGGTGGTGGTGGCACTGCTATTGGGAGCATGGTTACGGGTCCACCTCCTTTTATCGGGGAAGAGGCTGCTACAACCCCTGCTACAACCCCTGCTACAACCCCTGCTACAACCCCTGCTACAACCCCTGCTACAACCCCTGCTACAACCCCTGCTACAGCCACTGCTACAACCACTGCTACAACCGCTGCCACAATCCCCGCTACAGCCACTATTACAACCCCCGCTACAGCCACTATTACAACCCCCGCTACAGCTGCTTTCCTTTGCGGTGGTAGTAGCACCACTGTTGGAAGTATTTCGGCTGCTCCACCTTTCGTTGGGGAAGCAGCAGATGCTACAACCCCTGCTGCTACAGCCCTTGCTGCTACAACTGCTGCTGCTACACCTGGTGGCAGCAGCAGGACCACTGCTGCTGCTGGGCCGCCGCCTTCCTTTACTGGGGAAACCTCCTCTGCTACAGCTGTCTCGGGCGCAACAAACTCTGCTGCTTCCAGGTCCAGGTGTGTGGCTTCGTTTCCCCGCTCCTCACTCCCTATTCTCAGCTCTACTGACAAGCGGAACCCCCTTTTTCGTTTCACCCTCTCATCCCGCCTTCCACCCACGCCATCCTCTCCTCTTGCAAGCATTCCCCCTCGCTCTCTTTGCACCCTCCCTGTGTTTTCCCTCCCCCTTCCCATCCTCCCTCTCAGCTCTGTGGATGATCGTGTTCCGCCTTTCCCCCGGGGCTGTCAGCCCCACGCCATCCTCTCCTCCCTTAAATCCCGCCTCACTTCTCGGTACGCCTCTCTTGCTCCCAATCCATCTCTTTTCTTCCTCCCCATCTCCCCCCCGTCTCTTCTCACTCCCTCGTGCCACCCTCTCCTCTCCTCCCTTAAATCCCGCCTCACCTCTCGGTGCGTCTGCGTCCCTCCCGCTCCTATTCTTTCCTTCTTCTTCGTACCTTTTGAGAATTCTCAAAAGTGAAACCACCTCCCTTCCCCACGCCATCCTTTCCTCGCTCAAATCCCACCTCATCTCTCTGTACGTCTCCTTCCCTCCCACTCCTATGCTTTACTTGTTCCCCATCTCCGTACCACCCACCACCGTTCCCCACACCACCCTCTCCTCTCCTGCCTCAAATCTTGCATCACCTCTCAGTACATCTCCGTCTTACACACTCCGTCTCCTCCCTTTTCTCACACGCCGGTATGACCTTCTCTCCCCTCACAACTCCATCTCCATACCACCTCCCTCCCTCACTCCCATTCTTTCCTTCGTCCTCCTTCTCGTGCTTTCTTTCTCCTCCTGTCCTCTTCTTTCTCAAGGCCTCCTCATCACACCAGCCTCTTCCCCTCCACCTCACTCCTCCATCCCCCAATCCTCCATTGCACCTCAAGAGCCAAATGCAACTTGACTCCTCTTCTACCATCTCTCCCTGCCTGACTCACTTCCCCCTCTTCTCGCTTTCCCTCACCCTTCTCTTTTCCCTTCTCCCGTCTCCCCCCCTCCCCTCGTGTCCCCACTTATACCAGGTAATCCAAGCATTCGTCCTCCTCGTCGTCGTCTTCTTCCTCTTCCTCCTCTTCCTCCTCGTCCTCTTCCTCCTCGTCTTCTTCCTCCTCATCCTCCTCTTCCTCCTGTGCATACACGTGCGTGCAGGTCAAATCAAAGCGTTCCCTTCCCCCCCCCCCCCACCCCCTGCCCCTTGTGTCCTCGTTCATCCCAGGTGGTCCAAGGGCTCTTCCTCCTCCTCGTCCTCCTCCCTACCATCGGCCACAGTCCGTCACAGAAGCTGACAGTCACAACAGCCCGCTTGAGTCACTCGGGGGGGAAATAGGGGTGACCAGCGAGCAGATACGGGATGCGAACAAGCCAACAAGGCTGGGTGTGAAGGGGAAGGGAAGGGGTTGACAAGGGGAAGGGAAGTGGGACAAAGGTGGGGAGGCGGGGAACTTAGGGCTGCGCACTTCGCATGGCCACTGCTTTTTGCCTCATAATCCATGGGAGGGGAAGGAGGATGAGTGGCAGGCAGGGCGGAATGCAAGGAAGCAATGAAGCAATTCTGAGGATCGATTCTGGGGGCAAAGGCGGGTCCACTGGAGTGGGAGAAAAGGGAGAGTGGCAGGCAGAGGCGGGTGCAAGAAAGACATTCTTAAAGTAGTTTCGCGAGGAGGGAAAGACCTGGGCTGGGCCAGGCCACTGGAAGGGAAGGAAGGGAGACTGGGAGGCCAAGCATTGACTTTTGAGGTGCCTCAAAGGCCGGGCCACTGGAAGGGAAGGAAGGGAGACTTGGGGGGGCAAGCAAGCAAGCAAGCCTAGCTGGGTTCATCTTACGCACCTTGTGAACGTGAACCCACTGCTGGTGAATGGGGTGGGATGGGACGACATGGCCAAAGGGGAGAAAGTTAAGACGGCTTGAGGTGGAAATTAGGGCTAATGGGTGACTCAATGGATGGACTGAAAGGAAGGTAGATGGGCTCATTTCACTCACCTTGTGAACCCACTGTGGGAGTGAATTGGGAGGCTGGGAGGTGGGAGAGGGTGAGAGGGGTTGCAACGAGGGTGGGAAGAGGTTGGAGGAGGTGAGATGAGGGTGGGACATGTGACAGGAGGGTGGGAAGAAAGGGGAAAGGCAGTGATGAAAGGAATCGTACAAGGTTTGGATCCGGGAGGGTGGAAAGAGGTGGGGAGAGGTGGAGGTGGAGAGGGTGGTGCAGCGAAGCTACGGTTTTCCGAGCCCACCCACACCTTCCTTTCCGAGCCTCTGCCATTCAAGGAATGCAGACTCTGGTCTGGTAGCTTGAACAACTTGAATTTGATTGTGCATTTGATTTGCTGGTTTTCCGTAGAGCGTGTAACTTGAACAACTTTTGCCATTAGCAGCAGCATAGGATCCTCTGGTTTGCTTTGATTGGCTTGTGGTGTGTGTGTATAGAATCCAACACAGATACATTGGGAGCTATAACGTACCATAGGTGTTCCATAATCTGTTTCTACTCCGTAACTAGCGTACACCTGTCAGTGCTGCCAGCACAGGGCTTGCCTTGGCTGGTGCTGATACATATTCTGTTCATGTGGATATAACGGCAGAGTGAGCTGTGATGTGCGGCCCGTGCTGTGTACACTCATTACAATGCTGCAGATGCATGACATTGACAGGTAAAATGAATGAACTCATGATACGATACGAGATGGGATCATAGCAGCAAAGCAACCGACTAATGCTGAAAGGAGGCATAGCCGGGTCACCCTGATGCAGACACCCATGTCTTGTGAGTGGATATCAACGCGGACAGCAACCCACAAGCAGCCAGAAGTGCGGGATTTCCTAGCGGGCTGTTCCCATAGGAGTCTTCTAGAATGTCATGTAGGGCCAGGAGAGCGTCTGATAGATCTTGGATCAGAGCCAATGTCTTTAATAGCCTCTTGAACCAAAGTGCCTTCAGAAGCTTCCTTGCAGCTTCGTCTGATGATGACGGCATGTCCATGCTGCTGGTACTGCTACTACCACCTTGGTCAGGCGATTGGCAGGCTGCGCCATTGGAGAATGGGATTGCCTGGTTTCTGACCTGCAATGAAACTGATTTCTCTTTTTGCAAGAGGGTGGTTATCTCCATGGATTTCAGGGCTACACTTCCGAAATACCCTATGAATTCCGCCCATGCGCTGATCTTCTGGAGCTGCCTCGAGTGCTTCTTGTGCAAGGCGCCGGTCTTGACCTGCCAAGCGATTGGCGTAAAAGGTTAACAAAGAGTAGACTTATTTACGCACCCATTTCGGTTTCCTCACATTGAGATTCGTAAGTTCGCTGTTCTATAGCAGCAGATAAACAATGTACTACAAGTGCAATGTGCAAGACACAAGGTGCAAGGTGCAATGTCCCACGTGGCATGCACGGAGCAAGCATACACAGAGCATTCCACATACCAGCCACACCAGCTGCTCCACAAAGTAGTACACCCCCTCGCCGCCGCTCGCGACGAGCTCCAGAAACCCTTCCACGCTGCTGAACGGCGGGGCCTTCCTCAGCGCATCTACGTCCTGCAGAAACTTCCCCACACGCAGGGCTTTCCGGCTCGCTCCCACGCTCGACTCGAAGCTCTTGAGCCGTCGCACGGTGTCTGACTGAGAGCCGGCTGTTTGTGAGGGATTTAACGAGGCGGCGAGGAGGAGCTTGACGGAGTACCGGCAGATTTTGAGCACTTTGTCGGTGCCGTCGCGCTTTTGGAGGAACGCGACGGCTGTATCGAGAACGTCGTGGGAATGCTTCGACATTGTCGTGTGGATTCCGCTTCTGGATCAACGCGACTACGTAACGACAGCTTAATATTCGTACTGTGTGGGATCTGACTCCTATGGCGCTACCATACGATCGCCGAGCGGTTACCTTGCAATTTCTCGTAATGTATCCCCAAAGCACCCTACAGTTTCTCGTGAAGTTGGCTCCTGCAGCGCCTTATGCTGCTGTACTTATGCGTATCTACTACAGAAGCGTCGACAGGTATCGCAACCAGGCTTCAACACAGCGTGGATGGTGGATCCATGTCGGCAACGACAGCAGCGGACGAAGCTTTACTAAAAACTAAACACGCAAAATGCAGAAACGGGATGTTGCGTTGCCCACTAGAACAGAATTAGCGCTGACTGAGCTCCAAAGATTGACGAGGGAACAGCTAGAATAGCGGAGCTCTTTCCCGAAGAGTACGCGTCAGGAGAATGGAGCCATGAAATATAGGTGATGGCTGAATGCTATGTGCGACCTCCTCCTGCCCAAACGAGCATATAGTTGGCACTGGGTGCTCCCAAGGAAAAAATCTGCTCTCGCTCAGTACCCTACTTAACCACTTTGAAAACAAAAAAAGACCGTTCTACAGCGTAGAATACCTCACTGAGCCCCACTGAACAAGCATTTGGCCAAGCCTCCTCAAGTTTGGCGCGAGGAGTAAGTTTGGGTAACGCCAGCCGTGGATTTCCAACCTTCCCTACTTCTCCCAAAGCCCGATTTTTGAGAGAATGACTCCAGTGGCCAATAAGGTGATTCACCATCCCTCGCGTGGCCACGAATGACTCGAGTGGCCACCAAATTTGGTGATAATGACTCGAGTGGCCACGCCAGGGGATTCTAGCTGCCTTTTTTTCTTAGGCGCATTACCCTACGGGGCTTTGTAGCCCTGAAATTCCCCATTCGTGCGAGGGTTATCCTTAGGTAGTGTACATAACCATTGACCACCCGAAATTTTCGCCAGAGTGGCGGGCGTGAACGTAGCCCGCCCACTGTACAGGAAACCGACAAATATTCCGAACAATATTGTTTGCGCGACCAATTTCGAGCTAATGCGCGACCAAATTCCAAACCAATCAGCGATCGATCATATTGCACCGCGATCATATACTTCTATTGACCCGAAACTTGCCGTCACAGCAAATACGACCGCGCATGATTGGTCAAGATTTATGCGCGGTGCTATTGTGGCCATTGCGCGTCCAATCAAGCACAATTATTAAGGTTTGGCGATCATATTTGAACGCGTTCATTCATACACAATTTCCTATATGATCCCGCCAATCATATACTAAAAACACTTGCACAAAAGGTAAACCCTAGCCAATTAGGTTCGTATCAGGTTTTATAAGCTCACTAAGCATCATAAAAAATGCGCGCACATAAATGTTATTGCGCGGCCTTATATAATATATGACTGCGCCTTTGTTTGGACGTTCTTTGATTGGACGCGCAATGTCTGGTCGTATCCTGCAAACAAGACAAACCAATCACGCATGGTCATTTGATTTCTCGCGAACCGACGGTAATCATTTCAGTATATGATCGGGAACTATACGATGGCACCTGATTGGACGCGCATATCTCCTGACCAATCGAGCGCGGTCGTTTTTGCAGTGTCGGTTCAATTCGGGTCAATTGCAGTATATGATCGCGAAGTCATAAGCTCGTTCGCTGATTGAATGTGAATTATATTGACCGCGCGCTCATTTGTCGAGCATTTGGCCGAAAATGACCGGTCAATGCACTATTGGTCAATGTACAGTGAGCGGGCCACTTTCGCGTCCGTGAGCCTGGCAAAAGTTTCGGGTGCAGAACAGAACGGAACACTACCTAAGGATAACCCTCGCACGAATGGGGAATTTCGTGGCTACAAAGCCCCGTAGGGTAATGCGCCAAAGAAAAAAAAGCCAGCTAGAACCCCCTGGCGTGGCCACTCGAGTCATTATCACCAAATTTGGTGGCCACTCGAGTCATTCGTGGCCACGCGAGGGATGGTGAATCACCTTATTGGCCACTGGAGTCATTCTCTCCCGATTTTTGCTAGGAATACCGAAGCAGGTTCGGTTGACCCACGTGGACGAGGGTCTGGAATGGAGCTACGTAGAGCGCCCAAGAATCCACGTCAGGCATGGTCCACACAAGCTGGCTTCACGGTTCAAAGCGGTGCTTCACGTTTAGAGACGGTTAATCCAAAGTACTGTTTTAAAGCGCATAAAACCGTATTCAACCGTAATTTATGAACAAGATGCCACATTTGACCTGGCCAAGAGGGAGGGGGATGGGAGGGGTGAATGGCACGTCCCCCTTCCCTTCTCCCATCCACTTCGTGCCGAATCCTTTCTTACCCTAAAGGTTTGATGTCTCCCTCCACTCGTCCCCTTCAAAAAATGCTTTGTAACGCAGAATAACGTTCTGAGCCGCATTCAACGCATTCAAACAAAATTCTCAAGCCACAGCCCGGATAACACAAGGGCGAAAAAGCCAGTTGGGGGCAAATGCCAGATCAACTCAAGCTTCCATGCTTCGCAATCTCGCTGATTCCTGCCTTGGATCTCAAGTATCATTTCCAGGGTTTGTCAGCGTCGTCAGCCATGGCGCGCCGTTCTTCCCTCCTCCTCGTTCTTGTCACGATCATGCTTTGCGTTCCGCGTTCGTTCGCCGTTCGGTACGTCTCACCAAGTTTGGTCTCCAGGGAATCAACTGCATGATCAGCCAGGCGAAAAAGACCGCTCCGCTTCTGTTATCTATCATGAAGTTTGTAGCCCGTTATGAATTTACTTTGAAGAGATGCGTTTATAAGACCTAACCTTCGCATTTTTTTCTCAGATTGTGTCATGAGTCGAATTGTCGTTGGGAGTTCAAATAACAGATCCACCGCTTTCGCGGTCTATCCCGATGCGTGTACTGCAGGTCGCTCGTCCAGATGGAGCAGCAGGCAGCGGTGCAGCAGCCGGCAAATTCTCAAGCAACGCTCCCACCGAAGCAGATCTCGGCTAATTCGAAACCTAAACCGACTGCCGGAGCCAGTACTGTTGGTAGTCAGGACATTTTAGGCGAACTGGCTGCAGACGCGGTCAAAGCGGCGAACGAAGCACGCACTATCGCGGACGAGGGTGCAGAAGCAGCAGAAGCGACGGCAGCAGCGGCAAGCACTGATTTAACAGGCACTACAGTTGCCGAAACAGCAGCGGATGCTGCAGTAGCAGCAGCAGCAGCGGCAGTGCCAGCTGTCACTGGCGCAGGGGCGATGGTTCTGGGGACCGAGGCTGTGGACGGTATCGCTGACGTGGCAGGTGCAGGCTCCAGCGCAGAAGCCGCTGACGCCGTCGCGGCGGTCGCAGCCGCTGACGTGGCGAGCGCCGCCACGGACGCCGCGACCGACGTGGCTGCACACGCCGCCGAATCCGCTGCTGAAGAAGCCTCTGACGAGGAAGACGATCTCGATAGCGCCGAAGAAGCGAGAAAGAAAGCCTTAGAAGACGCAGAACTAGTCTGGCACAAGTGCGTGCAGTCAGAGAAGCTGGGCGAGGTGTGCGTGGGGGTGTTTGTGGATTCTCAGAAGGAGCCGCCGCTGCTGTTCTCGGAGATCAGCCTGCGGAACCACACGTTCCTGGTGCCGCTCGCCAAGGCCAAGGCGTGCTTGGACGACCAGCTGCTGCTCAACCTGCTCCTGCATGACCCCAAGCTTGCTCCTTTTGCTGCAGAAATCAAGGTGCGGTTTTTTTTGTCTTTGTTTTTTGTTGTTGTTATTCTGTTTTTGGTGCTGTTGAATTCTTAGCTATCCTGGGCATCTGAGAAGAGTTGAAATATGGTCACAGAAGACATTGATTTGTGGTCCTCGTTTTATGTAGATTCTGTAGTTGGCCGATTCAGCAATTCACATCTTTAAAATGTCCTGCAGGGACTAAATATGTTGTGTTACACCCTGACGGCCTTTTTTTATCCTCTCCTGTATCTTTCAACAGGCCATCATGATGGTGACAGTAGCGGTGGTTAACCGCATCAGCAAGTGTGTTGAGTGTACTTGTCTGGAATTCTTTCTTTCATACGCCATATAGATTACCTTGTTCTCACTTCTCTCCCAGCACACCTTCATTGTCGCGGGTAGGCAGGCTGCAGCAGCTGGTGTCATGAGCCAGTTCGGGCTTCCTGTAAACTCATCCCTTTCCACACGTCCTCCCTTTCTCCTGCTCACTGCCCCCTTTTTCACCTGGTTGTGTGTACACTCTTTTTTTCAACAGGCCATCATGATCATGGAGAAGCTGGCCGCTGCTGATGTCATCAGCGAGTGCGTACTCTTCAACGGCCTCTCCATTACAGTGGACAAGCCCAACGACTGCCTGTACATATCGGCCTGTCCCCGCCTCTGCTCCCGCCTGGGCTGTCGCCATGGGCATTGCCTCTACTCCAAGGACAAGGAGTTTGAGTGCTTCAGGGTGCGTGTGCCTCTGCACAGGCACAGCAGGGACGTTGCTGTGCGTTGATTCTCCTGTACATTTTGTTTTCTCCGGTTGTATAGGAACATTGCATGCATGAGCTGCCATCACCTGTCTCATGTCAAGGTGGCTTCTGCCTTGGCACATGCACTCAATGCGCTGCCAAGATGCTGATGTTACTGCCATTGATTTAAATGTTTGCATTGTTATTGTACAGTTACTAGTTAGCCAGCTCGACGTCTATTTTGGTGAAATTATCCTGATCCAAAAACCACCAGCTCAAATGTATATCCTGCCTTCAACAGTTCTCATGCATTGCCAAAAAAATGCTATTTCCAGCCTTTCCTTTTTTTTTTTTTTGAGCTTATCCATTCTCAGATTGTACCAATCTTGGGGTTCCCGTTACTGTAGCACCGACATTCTCGGCCCGCATTCACCCGTGATGCTGACTGAACTACTGTACTCCCCTCATCCCCTCTCGCTCTCCTTGCGCTCCACCTTTTCGGAAACCCTAAAAGGAGCTTCCTCCAGCATTTCCTGTCCTGACTTCCTTCTGTTTCATTCCTACTATGGCGTTTCTATCCTCCCAGCTAGTTTCGATCGGATGGCGATGCTTTCGTGGCTGCGAGGTTCCTAACTGGGAAAGTTTCTTAGTCTGCTAGGTTTCCTTATGCGTTGCGTTTTAGTCGTGTCTATCTTTTGAATGATTTTTGCGAACTAGGGCGTATTTCTT
Source organism: Closterium sp. Yama58-4 (assembly GCA_947470075.1). Taxonomy (NCBI): domain Eukaryota; kingdom Viridiplantae; phylum Streptophyta; class Zygnematophyceae; order Desmidiales; family Closteriaceae; genus Closterium; species Closterium sp. Yama58-4. The sequence continues at coordinate 236,493 of CANIUD010000091.1, read as the reverse complement.
TCGTATTGTCGTCTGGCGTAGTTTAGGTGTTTATAATGGATCGGGCTACTCACGAGCCGTGCTGCTCTCATGTGCAGGCAAGTATTTTCTCTGCTTATAGTTTAGACTAAATCCACTCCGTCGTTCTTTTTAGTCCCAATGAAGGTTAAAGCTTTTATTTAAATCGAAGTTTCTTATGTTTTGGCAATGCCTCACATTTTTTACCTTATTTTCTCCGTCTTGGTTGTATTCCTTTCTTGTTACTGACACCCACGTCCTGCTCTTGCTCATTGTTACAGGAAGTGGAAAGCCTTCGTCAATTGCTGAAATGCGCAACGGAAGAACTTCAATCCGCGAGAACCGCTGCCGCGGCACAGGGACAGCTGCACGAGGCGCGGGTTCGATACCTGGAGGAGCAATTAAACGTGGTGAAGCGGGAAAGGGACGAATTGAAGGAGCAGCTAGAGACCGCGGAGCAGAAGCACAAGCAGGAGCTGGACCAAGCCCGATCGGACTCTCACGCCTTAATCCGACCCTCCATTACAGGCATGGTGACCGAGCCTGTGGACATGGCTCGGGTTGCCGAGCCTGTGGTCTTGGCTCGGGTGGAGAAAGTATCCATGACTCGGGTTGAATCCGTAAGCATGCAAACGGCGCCCAGTGCGTTGACACCGGGCTCCAGCATTCAGCAGTTCCAGCAGGGCGACACGTGGCAGATGACACCTCAGACGACCACCGTGTACCATCACGAGCAGCACCACCAGCAGCATCAGCCGGCGCAGCAGCAGCCTCAGCAGCAGCAGCAAGTGCAGCAAGTGCAGCAGGTGCAGCAGGTACAGCAGCAGGTGTTTCATCAGGTGCGGGTGGAGAGCCAGCAGACGACGGAGCAGCACCAAATAAGGACGTCGTTAGGAGCTTCTAGCGTTCCGATGCTCGCTGCTGTGCCACAGGCTGTAGCAGCGGCTGGGTCAGCTTCAGCTCCTGTGATTGTGGAACTCCCACCCGAGCCTGTGGTTAGTCAGTCGCAGGCGCAGGCCTCGCAGGCGACTCAGGCGACGGGCCGTGCGACAGGTCAGCAGTTGCAGCAGCAGCTGCCGTCGTCGCCTGCTGTCGCGCAGGTGCAGTCGTCAGGGCCGTCGCATCAGGCGTCGCAGTTGTCGCAGGAGCAGCTGCTGGCGATGGAGATTCAGCAGAGCGAGGAGCAGCTGCGACTGCTGCGACAGAAGCGACAGCAGATTCATGAGGAGGCGATGGGTGTGGATTCGCAGAGCCTGCAGCAGCAGCAGGAAGAGCAGCAGGTGCTAAACCAACAGCAGATGCTAAGACACAGCAGCAGCAGCAGCAGCAGCAGCAGCAGCAGCAGCAGCAGCAGCAGCAGCAGCAGCAGCAGCAGCAAATGCAGCAGCAATCGTCACAGCAAGCGCAGTTACAGCAGCAAATGCAGCAATTGCAGCAGCAGATGGAAGGGCAGTTGCTGTCTGCACAAACCGCCTCTGCTGCCGCAGGCGCAGGCG